>OU503038.1:29681453-29696777 GCA_912172775.2 Fraxinus pennsylvanica
TGTATATGTGAACATTAATTGTATAATTGTAACATCATTATATTTAATTAATAAAATAAATAAATATTTAATTAATAATATAAATAATTGACGGAGTCAAAAAAGTCATCGAAAAAGTCGCGAAAAGTTCGTCGGAATGGTCGTCGGAATACTCGCCGAAATGGTCGCCGAGAAAAGTGGTGGTCGGAATGGTTACCGGAATAGTACCCGGAGCGGTAGGGGTGATGCATGTAGGGTGGGTTTATTATATTATATTAGAATTTAAAAAAACTGATTTTTGAATTTTCAAACTATAAACATGATTTTTGAATTGGTGTAAACTAAACACCTTATTTATGAATTTTTCCCTTGGCATGATATTGTTCGCTTTGGGCGTGGGCCCTAACAAATTTGCTTTTGGATACTACCCAAAAGGCTTCATATGAATGGAGACCCAAAAGGCCTCATACCAATGAAGTATTGTCCTACACTTATAAATCCATCATATTTCTCATGTCTAGCCATGTGGGACTTCTTTTACCCTCAACAATCCTCCCCTCAAACGAAGAACCACATCATTGTGGCCTTCCCTCAAACGATAATCCATCAACCAATCTTGTACCGCCATTATTGTCGTTGCCCCCGACCAAATGGGACCCGCCGCCTGACCACCATATTTTTATGATAGGAAGACTTTCGTCACAAGGCACCTCAAATGCGGATGATTTATAGCCAGAAGTAAGGCTAATTAAGGGGACCTCCACCACGCTTTCCGCTGCGTTCATCCGGCTAAGTTTTGGGCCTTAGGCTCTAATATCAATTGACACCTCAAACGCGGATGATTTATAGCCGGACGTAAGCCTAATTAGGGGGGACCTCCACCACGCTTTCCGCTGCGTTCCTCCGGCTAAGTTTTGGGCCTTAGGCTCTGATACCAATTGTGAAGACCCGCCAAACTCCATATTGGTATGATATTGTTAGCTTTGGAGCTGGGCCCTCACGAATTTGCTTTTGGATACTACCCAAAAGGCCTCATACAAATGAAGTATTGTCCTACACTTATAAACCCAACATATTTCTCATGTCTAGTCGATGTGGGACTTCTTTTACTCCCAAAATCTATGAATAAGACTTCAAGGGCATTTTTTTTAGTGGCTAAGAAACTGTAACTTTCATGGTTATAGTAAGAAACCACAAATAGCATCAGGTTTTCCACAAAGTTGGGGGAAACCATGGTAACACTTGTGCGAGATGGTTCGATCAAATCTTCGTAATTTAAATGTCCAAGCCATTGGTGCCACAAGTGGACGTGGTTGAATTTAGTTAATTGGCATGACATACCAAATGCTATGTCGAGAAAGTAACAATCATCTCTCTCTAATCTCACCATCATATTTTACATTCATCAGATTCAAACTTTCAAAAAAAACATCATATTTTTTCACTGAAGAAATCATGTCAGCAATTTTGCGAGTTTGTTTGATCAAATATTTGTAGTTGATGTCGTCGAATTTAGTCAAAAGGCATGACATAACAAAAGTTCTCTCGAGAATGTAATGATCGTCGCAAGATCTTTTAACTTTGAAAATGCATTTATCATCTTCAGATACAACATTACAACCATTTAAAGTAAAAGGTTCATCACGCATTTTGACCGTGGTGACTTATAATAAGTACTTTTTACCCGAATAAAATACATAGAGTGGTTGGAACTGAATATCACGTTAACAATTAATGTCCATGGTTCAATCACTTAGAAAATCGAAAAGAAATCATGGAAATGGAAACGAGAAGTAATTGAATTTATCGCTTTATTTAAATTCGCATAATACTATGTGAGTTCATGTTCGTGATTAGTAATCAAAATGTGAAATTTTTAACCTGATTTTGCTACGTTTGATTTTCGATTTCAAGAACGATTTTGATTTTCCAATAGAACATGCATGCAAGTACGCTACAACAAAAGTTGACAAAAGTAAAAAAACAAAAAAAATGCAGTGATTTTCATGCTTGTAAGCTAAAATATGATCACAGTCTTGAAATGGCCCCAACCCCAATACCGTCATTAAAATCAGTATCTCCATAACTTCCGACCGTCTCATCGGAACTTAACGCCGCCATCACATCAGCAAAAACAGTTTTCCTGTTCTCTGCATACGCTTTTCCATCCCAATTCCTCTTCACCAGCTCCATCCCCAGCCTCGCTGCCGCCTCCACTGTCTCCTCCGCGCTATCGTGTGCGGAGTCAACAATTCCCCACTCCACCCCCATAGACGCCGTGATTTTGGCGGCTTTCAGAACTACCTCCCTCCACACCTTGGGGGACGCGATTTTGCTTCTCACTGTTTGCACAAACCAAGAAGGTATTTTCATCCGGATATCGAGCTCGCTCATGTAGAGGAAGCCCCGATCATTGCGCATCACGATGTAATCGTGGCTTAGGGCTAGAACGAAGCCGGCGGCAGAGGCGTGGCCGGTGACGGCGGCGATGGTGGGCATAGGGAGGGATATGAGGTCGGAGACTAAACACCTGAACTTCTTAGACATCAACTTGGGTCGGACTTGAGCTTGCGCTTGGACTGGGTTTGGATCTGAAGCGGCCCACGAGAGGTCGTAGCCATTGGAGAAAAACTTGCCATGTGCAGTAGTGATAAGGGCCGTGGGACCCATAGACTCGGATTCAATCTTAGCACGGCGGAGTGCTGCCCGAATGGAGTCGATCAGAATCGGGTTAAGCCGGTGCTCATCATTTCCGGTTATTGTGATGATAAAGAGGCCGTCACGTTTCTCCAGAGTACACATATCTCCCTCCATCCTCTCTGTCTGACACACAAAACCTCAGATTGTGCAGTTAAAGGCGAGAGCGAGAATAGTCAAAGGGTAGCCCTTGGTTGCGCCATCAGCCGCCCAGGTTTGTGATTGACGCCGGTGATAAAAAATGAATTCAATCAATTTTACTAATATAAATAAATGGACACAGAACTTTTAAAAATATTTCAATTACATCACACTAATAAATTTAAACGATTTTGTTAAGGTGTCTTACTGGTTGCTTCGAGTGACAGACAATGTTGGTGTGATGGCATTAGTTTTAAAAAAAAAAAAAAAGGAATTTTGGTTTCACTTCGTTTAAATGTGTTAATTCTTAACTCCTGATTTATTTTAAGTGGGTATTAATTGATTGCTTTTCTCTAGGCATTTTGAACAATGTGTGCTACTGTCATATGTCCATCGGACCCGTACCCTGTCCACAGTGTGTAGTACGTGCTTCTGGTACTCCACCATGTACGGGTTTTGAGAAAGGTTTTTTTCGAAGATTGCCTACTAAAACAACTAACAGTAATAGTAGGGTATAGACTGTATATGTTTTTTTCGACACTGTTTAAAATGACTTGTGGTCTTGTAACCACATTCAAGCCCACACGTTCAATTTTCAGCATAGTGGACGCCATATTATAAGCATTTCTCAGTCTTCTCAAGCAATCAGCGTCCACATTATCATTCTAGAAATTAGTTTATCCAAACGGTTATTTTCATTTTTCAGGGCCTGGATCCTCGGTCCGCAGCCAACTTGTTCATAGACGCAGTATGCATAGGTGAAAAAATCATAAACAATGAAGATTGCTTCATACTTAAACTCGATGTGAACCAAACATTGCTCGAGGCACAGAGCAGTCCAAAATATGAAATCATCCACCACACAGTATGGGGATACTTCAGCCAAAGATCAGGCCTTATGGTAAAGTTTGAAGATTCTCGTCTTCTTACAGTAAAAACCAGCAAGGACGACGGTGATGTATTCTGGGAAACATGCACGGAATCTGTCATTGAAGAAGTACGTTGATGGAGTAAACATCGCGCATAGTGGAAAGACTTTTGTGTCAGTTTTTAGATATGGGGAGCAATATGCAAACCACAAGAGGGAGCTTGAAGAGTCCTGGAAAATCGAAGAAGTAGATTTCAACATTTGGGGTTTGAATACAGAATTCTTTATGCCACTTTATACACAATGCTTGCTATGTGAATTCGTGCTGGCTCTAATAATTTTTTTTTCCTCAAATTTGTTCATTGTTCATGCTTGATTGATGTAGAGGTGTCAAGAGTTTCCCGGTAGGGCCCTTGCAGTGTGCTAGGCCAGGAACAGTGGCTTGTGGCTCGCTTAGGGAGATTGTGAAGGGTTTGTCTATACGTACATCATTCTATGACCCTCACACGGAGGGGGACTCACTTCATATATATTATATTTTATTCGAATTAGGTTCCCCACTATGTGAGGATGTGGACATTACATAAAATTATGTACAAGTAACATATTCCGATTGTGAAAGGGTTAAAACCTGTGGCGGTTGACCACTTGGACTGTAAGTAGGGTTGGACTATCGCGAAAATAGAAATAGACAAAGAAATGTGAGGTTTTAGACTCCCAGAATTGTCAAGTTGTATGTTCTTGACTTTACAGACATGTCCAACGGTAAATTGACATCCACTTAATCCACTATTTTGTGTCCCCGCCATTAATCAGCTTCTAATATAAATTTTTATATTACCATTTATTAACGTTCTTATCTCTTCAATATGTCACAATCTTTATTGTCCGCATATTGTTATCCATAATATACTAAGAGCTTGTTTGGGAAGGATTAAAATTCAATTAAAATTAAAAATATAATAGTTATTGTGTCTCACTCGTCTAATAGAAGTCAACTCCAATGACTATATTTTCAATTTTAATCTGATTTTAATCCCTCCCAAACAAACTCTAATACTCACCATCAAAATCTGAAAATACAAAAAATCTAAAATGTTTGTATATTGTTATCTAATATAAAAAAAAAATGTATTGATTTTTAAAATTGACTGTCAACATCTACTAGTGTGGGCCATCCAAATTAAAATGAGCTACTTGAATTCCCAAATAGATAATGGAAAAGGGTCTTGCTACTAGTACATTATGGCATCCATAATGTACAACAAGACAAATTCAATGGAAAATCTGTCTAATTCATTTTCTTTTGACCCAGTTCTTTGTATGAATTCAGTGTGGCTAAAAGTCCTGATCGTGCCTACAATTTCCTACTTGACTGCCTACTCGATCCACGGAATATTTGTGAAGTGGTTAATTAAATAAGTGTAATTATCTTAAATTGTAAGAATGTATTCCCAAATTACATGATTGGAAGTTTTGAGTTTATATCGTTTGAATCATGTACATGCAAGTTTCGAATTGAGTTTACGATACATGATAAGTAATCGCTTCATTGTTTACAAATATTTTTGCTCGCACCTTGAACTCTTTACAATAATAATCCTTTGAGTTCACTGCTATTGCTCGTTCATTTCCGTTACACACAATTTCTTCGTCTTAACAACATAAATTGAACGGACTATGTAACTTTTGAACAGAATCAAACATGATCTTAGATAAACATCAACTTGATCATAAATCCATGGAACCATTTCTAGTACGACTTGATTGATTCTCAAACTACTCTTACAAATATATTTTTCCTTATGAATATATTTCTAATAATATTCATCCCTACTGGGGATGAAAATACAGTTTACGTGGCGTCAATGTGGCATTAAATGATATGTAAAATTAAATAAGTCATTTAATTTTACCTTTCATTTAACCTATCATTTAAAGTCATGTAAATCATGTTTTCATCCCAACGTTACTCTTTCTAATACCCTTCTTCTAAGAATTTGGAGCTGGTTCTTCAATTCTGGTCCGGATTTCAACAATCAAATATTGATGCATTAATTCAATTAACTGTTCGCAAGCTCCAATTCCGTCCTGGAATTCTTGGAAGGTTTGCTGAATATCTCATCCATGTCCTCCAGGCTCCGCCCCATGGTCTCCGGCAACCAGAAATAAACGAAAAACAAAGCCAACACCGCCATTCCGGCGTACAAATAGAACGCACCGCCTATGGTTATGGCACTCGACAACGATAAAAATGTCATAGAAACCGTGGCGTTCATCGCCCTGTTCACTGCCACGCTGACACTCGCCCCAGCCGCCCGGAGCTTCATCGGAAATATCTCTGCGCTATACACCCAACATACCGGGCAAAGTCCCACGTTGAAGAACATTATGAATGTATACACAAAGATAAGACTCATCACTAGTGCCCAGATGAGCTTTTCATCTGAGTGTTCAACTACAGTCAGGCAAGTTGCGAGTCCAGTTAATGACACAATCATTCCGGCGACGCTGGTTAATAGGAGTTTCCTCCGGCCAACTCTGTCAATTATGAAGGTGGATAATGTTATAAATACTAATTTAGTGAGACCCACTCCAACTGTGGCTAGGAGAAGCTTTTTCCGGGCTGTAACACCAGCCTTTTTGAAGATTCTTGGACCATATAGTATAACAGCTTCGGTTCCTGTAGCGTGTTCGAAGAAATGAATTCCGACGCCGGCGAGTAACATTCTGCGCACTGTCGGAGTTGGTTTCAGCAGCAATTCTTTCCAGACGCCGCCGGTTTGAACCTTTCGGCCGGATTTTGAGATTTGTACAATGTCATCAGTACAATTCTCGTCGATTCCGGCGGCCCTTTTAATGTCTTTCAATCGCTGTTGAGCTTCTTCTTCGTCGTCACACACTTTGTACATGATTTTCTTGGCCTCTCCAATTCGGCCCTTCATTATAAGCCACCGTGGGGATTCCGGCATCTTCAGAATTCCGATGGCCAATAAAAGTGAAGGGATTGCCGCAATTCCGAGCATCACCCGCCACCCGAGTTTCAGTGTCAGCTTTGCGAACAAATTGTTGGATATATAGCCAAGTAAAATTCCAACGCTGATGCCAATTTCTGGTAAAGATGATAGGAATCCTCGGGTTTTTGGAGACGATATTTCGGCAGCATAAACGGGTGCTATCATGAGTGCAAAGCCTACCCCGATGCCGGCAGTGCACCTTCCGGCCAAAAGAACGTTGTAATTTGGGGAATAGCCCATTAAAACTGAGCCAAGCATGAAGATTATAGATGCCAATGCGATTGTGTATCTTCGGCCAATGTAATCAGAGGTTCTTCCGGCGCAGAGAGAACCCACCAGAGCGCACAGGTTAAGGATTCCGGCGAGCACTTCCAGTTGAGATTCCTTTACTTCAAATTCTTCTTTTATGAAGATCATTGCTCCACTCATAACACCCGTATCTGCAAGCAACAAACGTTGTAACATAACAATATCTTATTTAAATTTAATCTTCATGACGTCTTTATTTTTTCAATTGTGCATAATTGTCACGGTACTTTATGCGATGAACTACGTATCTTCAAATTTAAGTTATAAGAATCCAATCTTCAAATCATAGACAACTTTTGTGTAACCTTACACATGTTTTGATTGTGTCATATCAAGATCTTACACAGTAAGAATCACAAGTTTGAATAGTTCAATTATATAAATGTGAATTATAAAGTAGCAACAGAAGTTCAGATGTTGAACTTCAAATATGTAGAATCATGCATATTGAAGTAACATACCTTATGATCACATACTTCAGAATATTTATTTTTTAATTTCCTCTTAGGATCCATTTTCAAGAATCAAACGTGTGTACACGTTCACCAAAAATTCAACAAATAAAAAGAACACATAATTCATCTCGACAACTAAACATGGAATGAAAGGATGGGTCGGGGTGAAAATCTTACCATATCCGAATATGATAGATATCATCGAACCAACAATAGCACAAGCACAGGCGTACTTGTTAAGCCTTCTTTGGCTTTCTCCTCCAACTACACTTTCCATTGTTATTTGCAAAAACAACACTATCCTCCTATGCTATACTGATACTGGTTTCTTGATTCTTTTCAATTCAAAACTTACACAATATATATAATACATTGGCTGTATACTTCAAATCAAGAAAGTAAACGCTTGACAGCATGATCATTTCTGGTGGAACCCACAGAGATCCCTTAGCCAACTTGATGATATTTTAATTTGTATACACACATGACAATCAAGACCTAGCTAGTGGAAACAAAATATTCCTACTTATTTATTTCAAACCAGTATACACAGAGAGAAAAAGGGCCCAAGAATACTTATATAAAAGAGAAGAAAATAACACAAAATGTGGGACTTTTCAGTATAGAATATAATTATGAAAAAATATTGATTCAACCGCAGGAAGAACAAATTCATTTGTAATTTTCCTCTTTCATTAATTCAAAGAATACAGCATCATTTGTTCCACTCTGTGTGCATAAATAAGAGTATTTTTAGACAATTTTGTTTTGACGATGTTTGTGGATAAGAACCCTAAGAACCACCAAATCGTAACCTATTTCCGCATAAGACGCCGGGTTTGACATACATTATGTGGAAATGTACATAATATACATGCAATATTGCACTTGGCATAGTCAAACTTTGCAAAAGGATTTATTTAAAAAAAATATTTATAGTTTGCATCCAAACTCAACTTGACATATTACATTCAAATTAATGAAGTTTGTTTAAGTCAAAATGAATGGATCTTTTGTTTAAAAAATTAAAATATATAAAGATTCTTACCGTCAGCATATATTTTAAAACAAATTGGGTGTAATCAAGAGATAGAAAACAAAGGAATTTGTTTGTAAAAGAAAATATCCAAAAATAATTATATAATGTTAAGAAAATATAATATTATAAGAATAATTTGAGTTTCTTGACTTTTTTTAAGGAGTGAAAATATCCAAAATTTGAAACAATCACTGCCAAAAAAAAATAAAAAAACAACAGCCAAAAATTCATAGTCGATGCCAAAAAAACTCCGAGCATGACAATATTCATCGACCCAATTTTGGGTGCTACTCTTAAAATCGGTGAAAATACAAACAAAAATAACTTCTGACGGGAAATTTTATATAACCAATTTCATCTTTCATAACATAAGTTGTCGTTAATCCAAAAGATTCTGTATTTATCCAAAAAATATTATTTCCTTTTCTTATTCTTTGTGTGTGTGGTAAAATCCACTCAAAGTAGGCAAGAATTTTTAGGTCTAATTGCCTAAGGGTGTGTTTGGCATGGCTTTTGCAATTCAAAAACTGTATTTGAATCCGTTTGGTACATTTTATAAAAGTATCTATTCTAGTTAGAAGAGTTTTTTTTAGAGGAAAATAATTCAGAGTGACTTCTTTTAAAAGTTCATTCGAAAGTTTTGTTTTTCAAATTAATTTTCAAACATCAATTAAAATAATTTTCTCAGAAATCTTTGCAATAAAAAGTAAAAATAAAAGTATAAACCATAAACTTAAGCCCCTATTTGGTGGCCATTTTTTTGGAAAAAAATTATTTTGAATAGTGAATTTTTGAAGAATATGTGATTAAAAAAATATGTAAAAAGTTTGAATTTAGGTGTAAAATATTTTATTATATAAAAATGTAGTTGAAAATGAGTATACAGATAAAAGAGTTTTAAAAAAAATAAAAGACAAACAAACGGGTGGTTTGGCTTTCAATTCTCCCTATCTCCTAGTAATGATAATCTCTTGCTGTGAGAAAAGTGCGATTGCTTTGAAAAAAAAAATGATGCACGTGTCCAGTGGAGTTTATAATAATTAAATTAACCAAATTAGGGTGTTTTAATTAGTTTATGTCCAAATCCCAAAGTAATTAAAATCGTCATTTTCAGCACACGAAAGGCCACACTAGATAAGAAAGTAAACGAAGAGAGTGTGGGTTGTGAACAAAGGTGTATGGTCATTAGTCAACTATCTTGCTTGGTATAGTCAATCTTGATGGCCAATAATATGTCCTACTTTCTCCTATAATATCTATTTCATGGGTGGGAAAAGAACACACACTTTGTAGGAAAGATAATTGTTGCCAAATTTCATGATTCATATTTAATCAATTGTTTTAGTTGGTTTTATATGGTGAATTATCGTGATAACGATGTATCGAAAATCAAAATTAATGGAATATCGTGCGTTTATGTCAGTTTTGAGAATTTATGAAAATTATGTCGCTCGTGTCGATATAAGAAGTTAAAAGTTACTGAAAGTTGAAACAATCATAAAGTAAAAACTCCGAGGGAATAATCCTCAAATTTGCATTTTGAGAATTTATAAAACTTCTCATTCATTGAATCTTTTGGCAAGATTAGTGAATCCATATCATGTTTATCCATTTGTGGAAATGAATAGCTAACTTTGAAATAGGAGTGAAATTAGTGATAGCAAGGTGTCTCTCTAGATATTTTTAATTTGATGTTGTTGATATTTTATTTTGATAAGATAATCTATACGTGTTTGATTTTGAGCTATAAAGTTATTCGATATATATCATGCACTCTATATGTATCGGTAAAAAGTGACGAAATTTGAACTAAATTTTCGGGCGAGCTAACATTTAAAGCTAAATTGGATATAGACTTTTAGTTAGGATTCTCCAATAATAATCCTAACTAATTATTAGGTTGGTAAACATACAAAATTCTTGTATTGTTATGCAGGGCGGACACAAGGGGTGGCCTAGCGGGTCCAAACTTTTGGGCAAATTCTTTTCTTTTTCTTTTTTGAATAATCTTTGTTTTTGTTTCAATTTTAGAAGTCATTACGGGATGTCACGTGAAGACGAAATATTGCATTTTTAATACCATTTCGAAGTGTTAACATTCTAGTCTTCTACATCATTAATGGCGCGCGAAACAGTCAATCATAGCAAATGTTACAACTTGTTAAGTTGTTTCAAACTAGCAGTTCAAGAATTTCGATAACATGCTAATTTTAAAATTTCTCTAATGATTATATGTTAGCTGAATCCACAAATCGCATATGCCGTCTTGAAACTTGTTTCAAGAACTATATCATAAATATATCGAATGGTCTAAATAGATATCGAAAATAATTAAATGTGTGTCAAACGTGCCCGTCTAAAAAATAGGCGTCTAACTCGTCTTTTCTTCCAAAATTTTCGATTATTTCATTAACGTTGATTATATTTGCGCGAAAAATTTCTCAATATAATTTACATTAAAAAAATTCGAAATTTTACATCTAAAAAAGTCATACCCCATGTACATTTTCGAACGTAAAATTCGGATGTAAATTTACAAGTGGTATGATTTTTTTCAAAGGTAAATTTTCGAGTGTAAAATTCCTCGCAACATTTTTTGAAAATTTGATTGTGTCCCCCTAACTTAAAAACTCTGTGTCCGCCTCTGTGCTTTCGAAAAAAAATTTCATGGCTTGTTGGTGGGACTAATATCTTAATATTGAACTCAATATTAGACTAGCTTAGACACTTGACAATTTAATATAGTAGTTCAGCATTAGTATTGTTTTAGAAGTGAATATGACAACCAAGGTACTAAAAAACATGTTTCTACAAGGTGCATGTCAACACAAGGAATTGACGGTAAGATATTACTTCATACGGACCGCTGCCCCAGGGGATATCGTCCCTCAGGGCCTCATGCATGGGCCGGCGGCCCAAAATCTAGTCATTACACATGGCACTTTAAGCCCATGTTTGATCTACGTTCTTAAAAAAATTCATTCTTTCAAAACTTATTTTCAACTACACATTTTTTAATAAAATAATATTATACGCAAATTTAAAAAATTTCTTATTTTTTAACCACATATTTATTATCACATTACATCATAAAATGCATTTTTTTTTCTCAATAATGTGCATCATACACATCCTCTAAATAAAATGTTATAACAATACTTGTATATAATAATATCATTAGTGCACTTTTTGATGACATAGATCATACGCCCAACTATTGACAACCTTGTCATGCCACACGGCAAAGGAACTTTGCTATGTCCGTGACATTTTTGTCGTACATGTTAGTATTTCTAGAACTTGAATAGTGATTAAATTGAGATAAAAAAATAATTTATATTTCTACCGTATTTTTGCATTATATATTGGCACGTGTGACAAGTAAAATAATATAACACATAAACTACCACACATTATTTAAAAAATTATTATCCCTCTCGTTATAACATGAAATAATCGGGGCCATCATGTTTGAGATTTGTTTGTTAAGAAAGTTTAATTGCACTGTTTGAGTTTACTACGTAGCTGTCAATGACACATAAAGATCATAAGGTGTTGGATTTTTTTTTTTTTCTCCGAAAGAAATATTCAATTTGTGCTTTACATAGTGATGGTGGCCAGGTGCGTGTCTATATATTCTATCGAAACGTGTAAAATAATCTACATTATGGTATATGACTCTATTTTTCAAACTTTTCCACATCTCCCACCATCGATTTTTTTCTTTCTTTTGAGGATACAAGTTTGATTTTGAGTTTTTAGATTATTTTGCACGTTTCGATAGAATCATTCGTTTGGTTTTTTTAGACACTAACATCATATTGAGCCCTCGTTTGTTTCTCATTTTTCATTCTTAAAAATGAAAAATATGACCGTTATCCATCACATCAAGCCATCAATTTTGAATTTCTATCTCTTCTGTGGAACCAAATAACGGCTATATTTTTCATTCTCATTCTACAATAATGAGAATCAAACGGGTCCTGAATGGTATAATATTACAATATAGAGTAGTACGTGAATGGTGCCATTTTGGATTACGATTAATAATATTTTTTTAACAGTATGGTAAAAAGTACCAATTATATTAGTTATATTAAATCATTTGAGGTAGCTAGTTTAAATTGATAAATCGAAACACAATCCACGAATAATTCTTTTGTCGGCAGGATCACCACCACTAAATATTTCTTCCTATCTAAATTCTGAATAATTTCAAGTTAAGATGGATAGCTTTTTGGCGATCTCAGATGTATCGATATCAATGGTGACTCATTATTTCAATGAATCATAAGTAAAATTATTCAAATTCAATTGAGACGGGCTTGAAATTGTTGTTTGTAGATTCACATGAATTTGGATTGTTGATGAAAATTGACTTGAGCACTAAGCCAGTAGCCAAATGAAGCACAAGTTGGTTTAGCTCACTGACCTAAATTCAATTCAAGAGCAAAAATAAACCAATTTGATTTGTAAAAATAAAAGGGAAAAAACATACTTTAAAATTTCATTTTCAAAAGTATCAATGTTTTGAAAAAAAAAATCATAATTCAGGTAAAAAGAAAATTTATATGAAAATAGATATAATTGGTTTATATAACGTAGCTGAAAATAAAGAAAAAATAAATTGTGGCTCCATGAATTCGTAATATTTTTCCATGTGTGTATTGCAGTCACAGCCACCCTTTTACATGTCACAATAGGTCACTATAGTTAGTATCGATTAATACTTTTTTATGTTTGAATCAGTTAATAATGTGTGACTACAATTGTGTGAATGTATACATGTGTTCCTTGTGAATGGTATGAGATTCACATTAAAAGTTAAATATTATTATGGATATTTAAGTATGTAGGTAAAGTCAGTTGTGACTTATGTAGTTATGTGACATGCCAAATTGTGTGACTTTATTCATGTGACATGCGAAACCGTGACTTGATAAAATGTATGAAGTAAAAATGAAATGCAGAAATTGTGACATTCGTTGTTTATGCTTGTGACCTCTTTGACTTTTCATAATGACGATGAAGTAAAGAATAAGTGTTTTCCTTTCCAAATAATATTAATATTTTGTATAATTTGAATTTTAAAAATAAAAAAGAAGACATATACTACAACAAGTGATTGAAAACAAAATAAAAACTTTTGCTAAAAATATTTTTTAAAATAGTTTTATATAATTTGTGAATAACAAAGATAATACCTGATTTTTTATAATAAAAACTTAAAAGTAAGATTTCCTCAAATTTTCTCAGAAAAAATAAAAATTGCGAAGTTACATTTAAATTGGGTTAAAATTTATGGACCATTTCAAATCCAATCTATCGAACTAGCACAAGTAAGAAAAAGAGGAAATTACACCTAGACCTGGTTTTAACATTCCATTTTCATAAATTTTGAATCAAGTTTCATAATACAAAAATCAGATTTTAATTAAAAATTTTAAAACATCTTTTTTTTTTTTAATTATATATACTTCCCTACCCTATATACCCCAATCAAACCCTAAAATCAATTCTCAACTCTCATCCCTCTTCTCCCGTCTCTTGCTCTACGGCGGCGGCAGCGGCAGCGGCAGCGGTAGCGGTCACTCCCAACCCCACCTCCCACAAGCTTCCTGTCTACGCCATTACCTCCATTTCTCCTCTTCTTTACACCTCTCAGCTTCTGACTCAGCTACTCCCGTCGACTCTCTCCATAATCTCCTTTCCATCAATGTTGCGATCCTTTGTTCAATCCAGGCAAGCTCCTTATGCAATCGGACCTCGAGAAGACGGCGAAGGGTGGTTTGATGGTTTGATTGGAAATATCACTGTCAGATCTGCTGGCCAGTGGGTGGTTCCGACTGGTATGGTGGCCGGAAGTGGAGTGGCCCGAGGTTTGAGGTGTCAATGTTTCCCAAGTGTGCTCATCATAGCCAGCAATTTCTTTTGTCTCGACTTGTGTTGCTTTCTTCACTAGGAACCAGCTTCTTTTCAACGTCACTGTACAACAAAGAAACCTGACTAGAGCTAGCAATTGCAGTAGAAAATGTCCCCGGACCATCACAGGCATCATGTTTCTGCTTATGTACTCCATTGGAACATGGCATACTTGTGGACAAGGGATGCTTATTGAAAGCACGAGTCCCCCTAGTAAAGGAAATTGAATGATGAGAAACAGTGGCATACACAAATTGAAAGAGACTACACATCAGTAATTGACATACCACGAGGCTCCAGCAGGTAGAGCAGGAGATCTACCAGAGCTGCTATTTGGATCTGAAGTTGGCAGCGGCGGTGGTTGTGTGTTCTGGGTGTGATTTGCGTGTTTGATTTGGCGGTGCGTGTGGCGATGGGGTCTAGGAGGGTGGTGATAGTGGTGTTGGGGGGGAGGGTGTGGTGTTGGTTTTTGAGATGTTGATGGTGCCACTGGTGGAGGCGGTGGCAAAGTGGTGGTTACAAATGATTTCGGTGGTGGTCACAAATAATTTAGTTTTTTGTGACCACTAATTTGGTTGGTTGGCTATCCATAAACGATATGTGACTAATGAATTAGATAAAATGTGACCAATACATGATGTGTGACCTAAAAATTATTAATTTGTGACCAATAATTTGATAAATTGTGGCCTAAATATAATTTATATTCAATTAATGGGATGTTTGTCACCGTAAATAAGTATTGTGACTTACATATTTTGTGATTTTGTGACCGATGAAAAAATTGTGACTTTCAAATTTTTAGGTTGTGACCTATGAAAATTTTGAATTGTGACCTTAAAAATTTTGAATTGTGACCAAATTGTATAGACCTGTGACCTTAACATATTCGTCGGA
>OU503038.1:29717490-29734612 GCA_912172775.2 Fraxinus pennsylvanica
TTTTTTTTTTTTTTTCTTTTCCATTTGACTTTTTCACTGTCTCTTAAGATGTAAAAAGTTTGAATCCCAGATCAAATTGTTTGCTCCTCTGAGTCATGCTTTAACAAGTTGTACAATTCTTTGATTTGCTTTTTCTTTATGATTATGTTTGCACGATCTTACCTGCATTGAGCGTTGGTTTTGCGATGAGATTTTTCAGATTATTGCCTAATGTTGATCTCAAAATTCAATTTGAACAAGCCATCAACTATTCTGGCCACTTCTCCCCAACAATGCATCACCTGCGCAATAACACCCCGTTGGAGGCAAAGATTGTCGTTCCAAAAAAATAAATTTGACAATTGTTTGCACTCTTACTGTCAAGTTATTGCACGAAAATGAATATGACTACGGGCTAGATTACTTATTTGACTTGCACGTATATAAGAAGATGGGGCACGTGGGTCAATATGGACCTTTTGATAATGTGTCATCCTAGTCCATCATAAAATTTAAGCCAAGCCCAAATCAATAAGATATCCAAAAGGGAAAAATTCATGAATAATGCTATGTGTACACAAACTTTTACACAATCTTTTACACTCCCCTCACATGAAGGGGGGCCCACTTGTGTGAAAGTTTGTGGGTACATGTAGCATCACCCAAAATTCATATATGAGAGATTTAAGTATAACAAATTTCAAAATTAAAAAATAAGGTTTAAAACTTCAAAAAATCGGATATTAATTAAATTTTCTTTTCTTTTTTCATCGAGATTGGGCTGGTGTTCAATGTGCCCATATTTTTTCTCAATCACGAATAAAAAAATTTAACAAATTATTGAATTAATTGGTCACAAATTATTTCTCAATCACGAAGAAAAAAATTTATAGGTCACAAATTATTTCAGTCATATATCAAAAAATTTATAAGTCATAATTTATTTAACGATTACACATCAAAAAAATTATAAATTATAATTTATTTATCGATCACAAATCACAAATTTTATGAGTCACAATTCAAATTTTTAGGTCACATATTATCTATTGATCACAAGTGATTGATAATATATTATTTATCGATCAAAACTCAAATAATTGGTCATAAATACTCTTAATCTCAGCCCCTATCCCACCCAACCCCAATCCACCATGGTAGCGCCACCTTACCACCATGGCTAACCTCCTCCAACAAACTACAAATCGCTCCCCCGAACTCCCCGTCATTCGGCATCAGACCACAATCCGACTCCAGCACAGAGACCGCTCACGCGCGCACCGCTGCAATTTTTCACTTCTACTCTCCAGCATGGTACAACTTTACATCAACATCCCGACGTCATAGCTGCATTGCTCAATTCTCCTTCGTCATCACAGAGGGGCCATCGTCGCTGTGCTAGTCGCTGTTGAGCACGCATAACGATGGTTGGTGACATTGCTTGCATGTAGCTGTGGTTGGTGACATTGCTTGCATGTAGCTGTGGTTGGTGCCATTAAAACCTAGAGAGAATGGAGAATGGTAGAGGGGGAGAAAAGAGAGTAGACATTGAAAAATAATTTAGAATTTGGGGGTGAAATTACGAGGGGAGGGATATGGGTGCATATGTAAATTAATTGAATTTTATAATATTAATAATTATAAATCTTATATTTGGATTGTGAAATTGAAAAGTGGATGTAATTTCCACGATAATCTGATTCGATCCAATTTAATTGATACTAATAATATCCAATTGGCTAATGTGAGGTCCTTTTCACCAGGTATATGCCACGTAATATATAGGTATGAATTCAATATTGCCCATTTGATAAACTTTAGAATGAGATTTTGAAAAGACTTGTTTCTTAGACGTTATTAAGGTCTTCGATAGAGGTTAATTAAGAACAAAAATCGTGCATGGGTTTTGACCAAGTGACCATATTACATTCAGTAAAAGTCGATGAAATATATGGTTAAAAAGTCGATAAATTTGCGGGTCTAATAAAGATCTGATTCGTTTACTTTTACTTAACTTTTTTAACTCAACCAAACAGGGCTTAACTGAGGACAGTAGTGACATTTTCTCCTTCACGCTCTCTATAAAGTTCACCTTTTTCATAAGAGGTTCTTATTTTGACACACAGAAATTAGAGCTCAAATTTATAAAAATGGCGAAAAATTTCAAGTTACGAATCACCAGGGTGATCACTACTACCTTGCAATCTTGCAGTTCAAAAGACACCTCAGCTCTCCCGGAAGATCCTGTCCCTTCATTTTCACGACCTTCTCCAGGGAACCTCAAATATACAGCCGTCAATTTTCCGGTATCCAAAGACCAAAACCATCATTCTTCCTTTAAAGGACACGCGTCTTCTACTTTCACATCGGCCGGTTGTGGTTGGGCCTCCAAGCCGGATGCAAAAATCACTTCCGATGAAGACTGCACCAGATCAGAACCTCAACAATTCAAGTGGAAAAAGGATGAGAAATGGCACGTTGTTGCTAAGATCTATAAGGAAAAAACGCCACTCCGGAAAATATACAACTCATCTGCTTCCGGCTGCTCCGAGGATGATGACTTAACTTTTGCAGCGCCTGGTGCACTGCCGCCAGCGCCGCCGCCATCCGCGGAGGAGAAGAAGAAAAGACGAGGGAAGAAGAAGAACATCCCTAGCAGGCTTCGCATTAGTACCTCGTCGGCCGATAGTGGGTGGTTTAGCAGTGAAGGCGGTGTCATTGTCGGCGATGAAAGAGATGAAGAGGAAACTGAAACCCTAGTCTCCTCCTCCATTAGCTTCTCCACTGATTCCTCCTCAGAGTTCAACTCTCGTTTGCATCCCATTCAAGAAACTCCCTTTACCCCAAAACCTCAACGGAGGAACAAAAGGAGAGTATCCAAGACTTCAAAGCGCGGCATTTCACGCCCGTCAGTCTCCGCCGCTGACGGCGAGATTCCGGCGAGACTCTCCATGTTCAAGAAGCTGATACCATGTACATTGGACGGGAAAGTTAAGGAAAGTTTCGCTATAGTGAAGAGGTCCAAGGATCCATACGAGGATTTCAAGAATTCAATGATGGAGATGATTCTGGAGAAACAAATGTCTGAAGAGAAAGATTTGGAGCAACTTCTTCAGTGCTTTTTGTCTTTAAATTCCCGTAATTATCACGGGATTATTATTCAGGCTTTTTCTGAAATTTGGGAGGCCATTTTCTGTCCTGGTTCAAAAGCTTCTTCAAGCTATCGCCGCCATGTTTCAGGCGGAGCAAATTAAAATTTCTCAATCTCCGTTTTTCACTTTCCTTTTAACCATCTGTAATATTATTGTAGGCACTGTTATCATTCAGTTAATTATGCTTTTTCTTCAATAATTATAATGAATATCATGAAATTTGACTACGTGTTCATACTTGCATGCATATTTTACCTTTCAATTTCATGCATCCATGATTGAATTATGAACACCGGTTGCTTGTAACGTATGTATAACTTCTGGAGTTTGATGTTTCAGAAAATGTACTTAAAATATGTGTACAAGAACATGCTCCTGGTTGGGTAACCCAATCTTTAATTTTACCTCTCAACCCAAACAAGTACTCAATGGACAGACAGACGAGAAGCAATTTTTGATTTTTCAAAATTCGTGCCCGACAGGTAAAGGACACCATTAGCCACTCAAGTAAGTCTTAGAGAGCCGTTTCACTTTGATATACTATTTTTATCCACGAGAACACAAAGTTATCAGAACTAGAATCACTATATGCAAATTTCTCTTATGGTGAATTCTGAAAAATGCTACTTGTACACACTTGGTACACAACCTTCTCACATATGTATAGAGTCCACAGTGGAACCCACATTGTGGACTTCACACACATGTGAGAGGGTTGTGTACAAAGGTGTGTAAGTGTAGCAAGGTTCGGTGAATTCTACTAGAATGTGATTCCACTGACCAAGTGCGCTTGATCATCTCCTCAAGAATTTGTACAACACAAATCAAATCTTGTTTTGATAAATTATCTGTTGTTATGAGTTACTAACATCAAATTTAATTAAGAGCTTGTTTGTCTCCCATTATTGGAAGAAAATTAGTGTAATGAAATAGTATTTTTTGGAGAATGTGTGGTTGAAAATTAAAGTAACTTTATTGGTTTGTGTGTAGAATATTTTATTAGGTGAATGTGTAGTAGAAAATCTTACTGTAGCAAACAATTTTTTGGATTAATGGTAGACAAACAGGGGCTAAATTTCAACGTCGACAAAATTTCGTATATATATTTAGCCCCTTTTTGATTTAGATACAAATTAGACTTTTAGTAGATTTTTATAAAAATTGATGGAATGTGTGATTGAAAAATTGTGGATCCAATGAAATATACGATAAAAATTAATTGTTGACTTTGACTTAAATTTTAATCTAAACTCGCGACAACCATTGTATTGGGAAAAAAGAGTTTTGTATAGTAATTTTTAAGAAAATATATGATTAAAAATTAGGAATCTTTTGATTTACGTGCATAATATTATATTGTATAAATGTGTGATTGAAAATGAGTATGTTCAAAAAAGGGAAGCACTACACATACAGAAAATCGTTTACGGAATTCCAATCACAGGGAGACAAGATTTTTCCTCCGAAAGAAGAGTGAGAACAACATAAGGGTTATCAAACAACAGCCAATCTTCCGTTATAGAATTTTTTGCAGAAAAAAGAGTTTGAAAATAATGGTCGTCAAAAGGGCTAAATTTCGAGGTTAACCGAGCATAGGCCTAACAAATATCATGACATGATAGAACGTGGTAGAATTTTTTGTTTTTTTTTTCTGTTCAATTGCCATAGTTAAAGCATCATTAGTATTAAGATTGGTCAAAGTAATTTGCTGCAAGCACGAGAAGCTATTGTTGCTAGCATCTGAGTAGGTCTTAAAATTTCAGGACAAAATGGAATCAGAATTTATTGTCTAAATCATTTGATTTGATTTCTCTTTGTTGATGCCGATTAGACTTAACCCCTTGATATGTTTCTTCGTCTAATGTCACCATTTTCTATAATCGTCGATAAAAGTGTTCTTATAATCAGTTTCTCCCCAAAAACCCTTCTAATCAGACAAATTGTTTCTAAATGACTATCTAAATATTTTCAAATGACGTTTGTTAATTTCAAAAACAACATTTGAATTTCAAAAGTCCAATCAAACGGGTCAAAAGTCTTCTGAGCCGTTAGACGTTAGGAGACTGATGAGGCTCAAGATTTGTGCGTACATAGCCTTTACTTTTTAGAATCATGCTACATGTATAAAATTGGTTAACAACGTCTTATTTTGCATCATCATATGCATCAATTTTAATAAATTGTTTTTTACATCACACGCTGGAATTTTGACAACACATAATTGTCGACTATTGTTGTTTACCAATGTTATACGCTAAGCTCTTGTTTGATCCACATTATTTTTTTTATTCTCATTATTCTACTCATTTTTACATCACGTTCTTCAATAAAATAATATTTTACATCACATCAATAATTTTTCCTTCTTTTTCAACCACATATTCCTCATCACATCAATAAAAAAATGCATTTTTGACCCCAAAATGAGCACCAAACAGGGGCTTAGATTTATTCTACTTTTTAAATAAGAGATTAACGTACAACGGTGTCAAAACGAGTGCTTTTAGTCAAAATCCATAGTAACATATGATTGCAATAATTAACTTTTGTTCCTCAAAAACAGGCAATAATTAATTTTCAAGTATGAAGAATAAATGATTGCTAGGCATGTGGATGTGGGCGAAGAACAAACGCAATTATTTTAAAGGAATGAGTAAAATTAACATTTGCCGTCTTCAATTATTACGGTCTCCCATCGCACAAGAACTTTAAATCATTCGGGTTCTCAACAACATTTTAAACCATCGTTACTCAATTCATATCCACACCGGTGTGACAGAGTTGTAAATTTACGTCGAGCATGCTCATTTTTCCAAAATAAATATATAATGGATGAGTATGTTTGAAGAGACGGGTCGTGCCATGAGTTGGTCTTATGAGAAAGTAGATTGTGCTTCACTCTAAAAGAGAAACGTTCGACACGGACTTTTTGATTTATCTTTTTTTCATTTTACCCATTCGCAGAAAGGGCTCGAACCCAGTCAATATGGTAAGAGGCCGGATTGTATTTGTTTTGTCTATGTATACAAGGTTGTTTGATAAAAGTTTTGACATGTTTTGATTAAAGCTTGCGAAATGAATAGTTAAAAAGTTGATAAAAGTTGTGGATTCGATGTGGTTAAAATTGAAGTTTGATCAATTGAAAGTCGATAAAATTTTAACAAAATTTTATTGAACGGGTACTAAATATAATTTATTTTAATCATTACCATTCTTGATCAACTAAAAATTAAGCTAACTCAAACAGTCGAGAGATTATGAAAATTTTGAATTAATTAATGTCATATTCTAGTGACTCAAAGATCGAAACCAGATTATAAAAACCTGTAAATGTATTAGGCCATTATACTAGAAAAATTGCATAAGTTAATTCGTGACTAAAGGTATACAACTTAAATGAAGTAAAATCTGTAGTACTAACTTTTCAGACAAAGTAATCCAAATATAA
Source organism: Fraxinus pennsylvanica (assembly GCA_912172775.2). Lineage (NCBI taxonomy): Eukaryota > Viridiplantae > Streptophyta > Magnoliopsida > Lamiales > Oleaceae > Fraxinus > Fraxinus pennsylvanica. The sequence goes on from OU503038.1 coordinate 29,724,070, forward strand.
CGTAGGAACCAATGTCTCTGCATGCAGAATCTATTAAATGCACTGAAAATCTATCTGTATTACAATAACAGAATGACACCATAGCCCTCGTCATAGCCAAATAAATGCATGTCTTCTAAGGTCCAGAATCATGTCCAAAAGGACCTCTGTACTCATTTCATAACTTTTCTGTCCAATTGTTATTTTAGTGCAATTGCCCGAAGTCGACTGCTCCAATTGTATACCATTGTTTAAAAAATTATGCTACTTGTACATAAAAATGATACATAAGAAACTGGAAAAAGCCACTCATCTCCAGGCCCAAAAACAGGAAACAAGGAGACGGGGTGATGTGTAGGGAAATGATGGGGTGTTGTGTGTGTTTTTTTTAAACTGTCCAATCCGACTCCCTGGATTTAAACTTGGATTTGTGCCTGTTTCTGTAGCATTTCTCTAAGAAATTACATAAAATGATGCGGAGGGAAAAAATTTGATGAAAAAGTTGACTGCGTTTTAAACTGGCAAATGATAGAGTGTTATGTGACATTATGTAATCCCTTATTTGAATCATTATGTACACGGAGCAAGATCTTATTTAAAATTCGTATAACTCACTAAAAATGGGAACAAACTTTCAGTCGTCATGAATGCACACTCGATACTTTTGTTTTATTTGTTCATTTTCAGTTTTCGTTAATTTGTAATCTGAATCACAATTAATTCAGTTGGCTACAAATGGTAAGATTTAGTGAGAGGCACAGACACACGGTATTAGAGATTCTTTGCCTCTTTCAGCACTACTTTTTGCAGAAAAAGATACAGCCTTTTATTTTCTTTGGTGGGTTCAATTAGGATAATTGGAAGAGGTAGATTTTTCAAATCCTATTCCTATCTGGGCTCTATATTTTCTGGCATATGCACTCCCACTGTTTTTGCTGTGTGTGTCAGTAGGGTGTTTTGCAATCTCGAGAGAGGTTTTTGTATATTTCACACTTCGTGATTTGAGCAAAGAATAGATGGGCTAGTGTGTTTTGTGACTCTTAGATGAACTGGAACTTTGGGTTTTCCTCTACACAATTCCATGGCCAGTCACATATAAACAATTCTATCTCAGAACATTATATTTCTCGTAGTGAATCAAGCAATTCTAGTGCATTATCCAGTATATAAAATCAAGAATCCAAGCAAGAAAAAAGTGAAAACCTGAATTTTTACCCAGGAGCTACAACGAATATAGTGTAACTAAAGGTATATTGGTACAATATAGTACTTGGACAAGACAATGATAACTAGTGTAGACTGTAGAAAAGTGTCGACTGGCAAAGTAAAATCTCTATGTGCACGCCTAAACTCGAAATATATATATATGAGTTAAGACAGGCATTGAATTTGTATGTACAGGCCACTATCTGAAACATGCATGCATGCATCAAGTTGTCTAGTATGCTTTTAACAACAAAAGCATTTACTATGGTCAGCTGTACATGAGAATTTATGGATATATACGACGCTGTTTTAGGTACTTTAGGGATGTATTAATTCAGATAATTCTTTCTTCAAGAATTGGTTCTGCTTTTTATGGTAGCAGAATTCAGACGTGTTTCGCATTGGAGATTTAGGGCTGTTTGGCAAGGATTTTAAAAATCAGAAGCTGCTTTTAAAATTAAGAAGTTACTTTTTGTACATGTTTGAATGTTTTTCAAAAAGTTAAATGGGCCAATATCATTTAAGGAGAAAACAAAACATAAATCAGATGGATCATGAGCTTCTAAAGCTGCTCACCCAGTTTTTTAACCGCCTTGCATCTCGAGCTTTAGTTCTTAATGTGAGCTACTTGCAATATCAACATTGAATTGATAATGAACTGTAAAAGTTGTATTTGAACGTCGAAGATTCAACGATAAAACGACGAACGTCAACTTACAAACAGAAATGTAATATAATGAACTCCAGAAAAATCACTAATATTCAATGATATATCAACTTTACTGCAGAAACTATTCAGAAAATTATGGCAAATTCAGTAATTAACAAAGACAAACATTAATACAACTGCCCTGAGAACAATTTTAAAAATTGTCGTCAAACGTATCACAGATATTCAAAGCCTTGGCTAATAATATGTAGACAACCACAACTGCAGACTTCTGTGAGTTATGAGGCAGACATTTGAATCCTAGGACTCGTCAAGTTTTGATCCTTCCTAAAACTTTTCTGCTCAAACAAATAATGAAAAACTATACTTAAAATCCACAAAATCTTTGCACTTAATATTTAGCAGCTTAAGAATACATGCCGGGTATTTGCCGTCAAGATCAATAACGTGTTCTCTTAGAATTTTACAATGCATTAGGTAATAATGAAACAAAATGTGACAAGAGAAAAGAGTGCAAAAAGTTTTTTGAGCTTTAACTGAAAAAGTTCGTGAGTTACAACCTCATTGTGGTGGCGGCGGTGGGGGCATGGACATCTGTGGCATAGAATGTTGTCCACCAGTGAGGTACTGCGGTGGTGGTGGCCGCCAAACTGGTGGAGCAACAAGTCCAGATGGAGGTGGTGGGGGCCTAACTAACCCAGAAGCAACTTGAGGAGGTGGCGGTGGCGGCATGCTCCTGTACTCCTGCATTGGTGGCGGAACCATGCCAATTTGACCAGGTTGTGGTGGTTGACCATGCCAGGATGGTGGTCCGGGCATCTGCATATGGGCGTAAACACCAGCCTGTGGAGGTTGTGGAGGTGGTGGACGGAGTGCTGGGATTGGGGGCGGAGGAACACTGCCATTTGTGAAAGGCCGTGGTGGCAGAGTACTGACCGTACCATTGGGCTGTGGAGGAAGCATAGGAGGTCCACTTGCAAACAAGGTATGGGGCCTACTTTTCTGGCCAGTTGGGTTGCTCGCAGCCAAAACTCTTTCTGCATTTCATCAAATGAACAAGTGTCACACATAACAATCACTCAATCTACATGTATAAGGGCGCGTGTTGAAAATATTAGTTTACACACAAAAAACCATCAAGCATGCCAACACCTCAATCAAGGGTAAAGAATTCCATATTAATATGTTGAAATATGATTTCTACTACGTAGACAAAGTATGTTTCCATTTTATTATCCATCTTGTTCTTTCATTAATATTTTGCACTTGCTGAAGGGACAGAGATGGCTGTTAGACTTTTGCATGAACTAGTTAGGGGTGTGTATGTATACGTCTGCAAATACATTGATGCTTTCCAGCCAGGGGTGTTTGGAGGATGTTCCTATGGCATTGGGATGGTTACTGATGAAAAACCAGGGGCCCGTTGGAAAAAAACTGTGCTTGCAGGACGGTAATGGGAATGAAATTCTGTGTTGGTTTGGTACAGATACATTTTTAGTGTGAATGGTATTGGCTACCTTTGGTTTGTTGGTGGTAATGTTAATGGCAATTATATCATAACCCATAACTGGAGTGGTGAATATTCAGGGCTCTCTCTGTTTAAATTGGTTTGAAGATAATAAGGAATGATCTCGAGGGGGCGGGGGGGCCGGAAACAAAATCTAAAATAGGTTTCCTTTTTTTCAAAATAAATGGACAAAAAAATTCTCGAAATAAGATACAGAATAATTTCTGCGTACCTACTATTCCATCCCTAAATTTCGCTCTGAACAAACAAGCACAAGTCATTTTCTCTATCATGTTCTACTCCATCCTTTCCCTTCTGTTCAACTTTCCCTCGATAGCCTAAAAGAAAGACAAGTCCTTGGAAGATGGGAAATGGGAAAGTTTGGTAAGGTTGCTGGCATTTCCCAAGAGTCGCCCAGAAGGAACACCTAATCTGGGCGACAAGGGAGTATTTGGAAGCAGATAGACAAATCTAAAGGTTTGGTAGTCACACAAACTTAGGGACAGTAAATATAATCTACCTTCAGAAATTTCTCTTTGATTATAAATTCAATGTGAGTACGTACTTTATGGCACCAGACATCCATTAATATTGAAATTTAAGGAATCTCAACCTTAAAGTTTCTACATATGAAAGATCCCAGAGCCAATCACATCAAGGACGGAAGATCAAAAATAACAAACATATACATAAAGTAAAAAAACAACAAAGAAAATCTGACCTGCAGGAGTGCCATGACGCTCCCCCTTTGTGTCTTTCTTGTATGCATAAGACACTGTTATCTGACGATTGCAAAGATACTGACCATTCATTGCCTGCAGCAATGAATTATATCAGTGTTCTCAAGGTCTAATAAAGGAATCATTAGATTAAATCATACAAATCTCAATGTTTTTCTTGGGATAGAAAATATCAAATTATGCCCTAAATGAGCGCACAGATGAATTTCACATGTAGGAAAGAACAAAACGAATCAGCACAACGAACAATTCACTGATCCAGCACATGTGAATCCTCCATCGTAATAGCCCCATCAAGCCAATTGAGAGACCATGTCTGGGATTTTATAAAGTTAGGCTCCACTAAAAGCCATCGTATGTAGAAAATATGACAATCCTGGCGCTAAATTATCTAATTCAAACTGAGACATACATGAAGATGACATATAACATCAATAATGGTTTGGAATACTTGATTAGAGAATGATTACTTAAGATAGGCATCAAGAACTCTGAATACTAATGAACATGGACTGATGCGACAGCAGCATACACAAATGGAAAGTTAAACCTCTTTTGTTAGTGAAAGAGAAGAATACATATTTTACTTCTTTATAAAACCAGCGCGCATCTGGAGTCAGCACGAGTATAAGAGAGCATCAGATGGAGAAACTTACCTCAATAGCTGCATCAGAAGCCTCAAAAGAATCATAGCTGATAAAGCCAAAACCACGGGAATTCCCGGTCTCTGGATCTCTCATTATCTACAGGTGTCGTCAAAAAATCAGAAACCCGCAGATAAGTAAGCATAATCATGAATTCATATGTAAATGATAAAAACTGTCAAATACGTTGCATAGTAATACAACTGGTGTTGGCCTGTGTTGCAGGGACACTTCAACTATAGTTGTGTGCCTGTGTTCCTCACACATTGGATACCAACACTCCTCGAACACACTATCATGATCATTTTTCTTTCTTTATCATAAATATTATATATTTAAATAACAAATAGATACTCATATTTAAAATATTTCAACAAAAAAAAAAAATTTAATAACAAGTATAAAACTAAATTTATACTATATAAATGCAAAATTTTAAAGAATTTAATTAAGTTGTCGGCGATATATCCTGTTAGTACTTTATGAAAATCGCGTATCGACGTGTTGTACACACGTGTCCGTGTCAGACACACGTGTTTGTGTCATGCATCATAAGTGATGGCATTAGCAGTAGCATAATGCAGTTATGTTATACAATCATCTGGATACCTCCAATTTCAAAGAACGTAACATGACTAAATGAACTTAAACATCCAAATACCCATATTGCTAGGTGAAACAGAGAAACGGATAGAAAACATCAATGAGATTCATCAAAATAGCGAACCCAAGACAATAATAACTCCCCTTCATTATTTTAATGCTAAAAGAAAAACCTAATTGTTCTTACTGCAGAAAGCTATAGAAACTAGTAATCATATACACACTTCAATGCTGCTGGGAAGACGAGACAAATACAATATTAAAGAAATCATTAACCAAGAATACTGTGACAGTGATTCTGCAACAACCTGTCCCACGGCCCATAGAATAATGGGCATTATTTTAATGCTAAAAGAAAAACCTAATTGCTCTTATTGCAGAAAGCTATAGAAACTAGTAATCATATACACACTTCAATGCTGCTGGGAAGACGAGACAAATACAATATTAAAGAAATCATTAACCAAGAATACTGTGACAGTGATTCTGCAACAACCTGTTCCACGGCCCATAGAATAATGGGCAAAATGCCCAGGTTTGGGTGGAGAGAATGACTTGATTGATACATCTGAAGGGATTGAACTATTTGAAGGGATGTGTGAATAGAAAAAGAACAGAACAAGTTTTTTGGTCAATCTTTTTGTAATAAGCAATAAATATTCAGTTAAAATTCTAATCTTGCTCTTGAAGAGGAAGCACAAAATATGCTCTTCAATGAATGTATCTGTGTCCCTGTTAACACTTTTGTCCATCTCTTGTACTTTCTTTGTTAAGGAAGAGACGGGGGGAGAAAGAAAGAAAGAAAGAGAGAGAAAAGAGTACTTTGAGACAAACATAAGATATATTCAACAACCCAACAAATTAAAACTAAATCTCGGAGAAAAAGGCCAATCCAAAGCTATGGTTAAAAGATAAATCCATTACAGAACTTTGGAAATAGAGAACTATCCACTAAGACAGCACTAATATTATTTATTCACACACTATAAACAAAAAAAAATTCAATGAATAAATTATTTTTTAGCTTTTTCTGCTGGCATTTTGTTATGGTGCAAAAGATAAGAGTGAAACTGAGGAATAAAAGAGATGAGAGAGGCGTGACCTTTGGATTTGAAACAATGACTCCAAAAGCACTGAAAGTGTCATATAGAAGTTTTTCATCAACATCCTGCAAAGAATACAGAGAGTTGAGTTGAATTAGCTGGTAAATAAATTATGCAAGAGAAGAGTGTCTGCTGTATGTTACTGTTTATAGAATAACCACACCAACTAAAGAGTGAAAGTAAGACAAGGAGTGCAAAAGTAAATTCAAGCATCCCAAATTTCTTACAGGGTCAAGGTTTCCGATGAACAGGTTAGCTCCCACATCAACACTTTTCTTATCTTGAGATGCCTGAAACAACAAAACAAGGTGATTAAACACATTTATCATATTTTAGTTACAATTTTGCAGTGATTCTTAAAATAACAATAAGACGAGATAATAGGCTCTGCAAAAACATACAAATTGGTGACAAACTCGCATACAAAATGAAATGTAATTACATACCTTATTCACTCGTATTGCCTTCCCATGCAGTTTAATCATATTTAGAACTTTAATTGCCTGCAGAAACAGGTTGATAATCAAAATCATTAATCTCATAAATAAGTAACTTAGACAAACAAATCTTTTATTCTGAATGAACAGTTGTGCTCGCACAAGTAACACATACATAATCAGCATCTTCTTCACTTCTAAACTCCACAAAGCCATAGCCTTGATGAGCATTTGTGACTCTATCCTTGGGCACATACACATTGACTACATTTAAAAAGTAAACGATAAAAATCTCAAATTCTATAAATGTGAAATCTAGTTAGATGTGTGTGTGTGTGTGTGTGTGTGTAAGAAGAAGTCTAATAAAAAGGATCTCAAACCTACCAACAGGACCTGCTTGCACAAACAGCTCCCATAATAGCTCTTCACTTACCTGCAAGTACAGAGAAAGAATAAAAACTTAGATTACCCAGTATTATGAAGACAAATATGGGAGACAACACACATCCAGGCATGTTCACACCCATAAAAACCAATTGAGATTTTCTTTTCTTCCATCTTGTTGAGAATAGAGTGCAATGGAAAAGTGGTATGGTCTTCAACATAATAAAACTTTAGAAAATCACAAATACAACACGTTTTAAGTGCACAAGCCTTAGTGCACTGGTTTGCATACTCAAAATAAAAACAGGAAGACATACACAGGCGCGTAACATTTACATTTTACTGAGAATGAGTATCAGTAATAGAGATAACAAAACTACCATAATAAATATTCGAAATTATAGAGCCACAAGAACGAACTACAACAAGCTGCTATATGGACAGCTAGTCACAAAAAAATATATATATACACATAAGCACCTTTAATAAGTGATTCCAAAATACAATTTGCTGAATTGAACTACTGGAATGGTTACTGCTTGTTCAGCTTTATGAGGAAAATGCAAATATTATACGATATCTTAGGAAAAATTGGCTCGAATTTCAACCAAAGGAAAGATGAAATTTTGTAAAATAACATTTATAGAACTTGACTTCCACTTCAACAAAAGCACATCACCTGTATGTTTCCCACTCGAGTTTTTCTCAAGTTTACTAGGCCCCTTCCGGTCGTAGCATCTCACAAACAAAAATTACACCACAAATAGCAAGGCAAATAAATAGAAATATTCAGACAAAATGGCAGATAAAAACCTAGCAATTCAATCACTTCGTAGCAATAAGAGGACATGTTCTGTCCACTGTAATCTACATATGGAACAGCAATAGTCCATAAACAAATCATTCATTAAAAAACACTGGTCCACATTAAAGGAAATATCCTAAACCGTAACCCAGGAGTATCTCAGAGATGGAAGAAAAAAAAGAATAATACTTTGGTATCGAGATTGCCAACGTAAACGGTGGCGTCCTGGTTGCGCTCGGCGGAGTGTTGGCCCAGAAGGTTTGCTCCAACACCCGGCGCGATTCGGGTCGTCATTGAAGCCTTCGAAACGACGTAGTAAAACGGATTACTGCGAAAACTTCTGGAATTTATGGTATGGACTAAGGGCTTAAAAATGTGTAAAGGGTGCTGCTATTTAGATTCACATTTTTTATACATTCAGTCCACTCTATATTAATTTATTATTCACATTTTATTATTTCAATTCACGTCAAATTTCAATATTCTCCTATTAAATTCATTTATTTAAACATTATCGATTCACACAAATTTTATATATTCATCTCGCTCTAAATAATGCCTAATACAATTTTAAAATTTTAAAAATATTTTATATTCATCAAATTACCATCAACATCTAATTACGTTTCATTTTCTATAACTTTGTGTTTGTACTTTAATATTTAGTTGCAAAATTAGCAAATCTCTTTTCTTGAATATATTGGATTCTCTCGAGAATACACTGTTCACGCAAACAAATAAATCCCTCCTCAAATCATATGTTAATTTATTATTTTTTTTTTTTTATTTTTGCTTATAAGCTAATAATTTTGGTTGCATGTGTTTTGTTTGGTAATTTTAAGTTTAATTCCTTTTGTAATGCAAGAACATTTGGATAGATGGTGAAACCTATTTTGAAATTTCTCGTATACTTTCATCCGTCAAACTAATACTTAAAACAAAGCGTAAAAAATAAAATTCCATTTTTCATATCATGAAATAATTATAACTAAAATAATGTGTTGATTTTTTTTAGTTGAAAAGTGTATTTTATGAACAGTCGGGTTTTATGATTTTAGCTGGAGATGATATTTTTTCATTTTTAGATTTCTAGTTAAATGAAAACTCTAAAACAATAATAAAAGGTTCAAAAGAATTTATTTAATTAAAAAATAATGAATGAATTCAGAATGATATATTTTTATTTAATTTTTTTATATGTCTATTTAGAGAAATTTACATAAAATAAATAATATAATATAATTATATTTTTAAAAGTAGATGTGTGTGTGTGTGTAAAGTGTGGATGTAAATAGCATTACCCAAAATAAAAAACCAGTATAACTTAATAAATTAAGTCCCGTTTGGATCAGATTATTCCACTTTAAATTATAATTTATTTTTCTCTCTGATATAAAAATTATGTATTCGCGAATGCATAAATTGATTTTGAACTCAATCCTCATATCGTTTTATGACCGGTTACTCTTGAGGTGGCAATTTCGGGTACTGAAATTCTTTTTTAGTCAATGTCGTGTAAAGGAATGAAGAACTTGAATTTAGGGATGTACTTTGTGTAGAGAACTTATGATATGGACCCAAATATTTGGAATTCCAAAAGGATCGTGAGAGGTTCTTTTTGAAATTTGGGCAATTATATTTCTGGAATTTCTCTTCTTTCATTCATTTCACAATATGGGATGTGGGAGCTGGAGATGACGTTCATTTACAGGGGGAGGTTGAAATTGGCTCGAGTTCTTTTGCTTCTTCTACCAAATTGTACAATCTTTCATTGTTCAAAAATGTTCACAATTACTGACGTAGAATCAATAAGAAAATAATTATCACACGGAAGAAGAACGGAAGAGAAAGAAGCAGAAGAAAGCTGGGGAGAAACCGGGAGAAAACAGGGAGGGGAGAAGAACGCTCGTAACCGCCAATAATTTATTCATTTATCATCTCTCTAAATTATAATGTCTAAATCATATAAATAGTAAAAACCTAGCTAAGTGATGGGTTTGGATCAACCCACTACTACAAGTTCAATAACAATAAAAATAGAAAACATAAATGATAAAACTCAATAACAATAAAAATTAAATCTCGATGATGTCCGCATCAATTCTCCCGGAGTGGGAGAAAACTCAACCATGTCGAGCGAATAAACTTCTACCACGGGGGACGGTCTTTCGTAAAAACCAAATATCGAAACTCTATGCTTGATAGTAACGAAAACTGAAACTTATTCCCAAGAATATGATCCGGCCAAGGGCGTCGATCTCTCCATCTAATCAAGTACCGATACTGGACTCCAAATGACAAACGCTCATGCCACTCATCTTCAACACTTCCATTTGGTTGTGCATAATGAGGAGCATACGAAGCTGGCATCGCAGACTGACCTGTAGAGAATAATGATCGCAACATCGAAGGTTCGAATGTGCCTCGATTAGTAAATAATTCTTCTGTATTGAAAATATAACTTT
>OU503038.1:29758598-29809992 GCA_912172775.2 Fraxinus pennsylvanica
GCTAGGGGTGATCTACCTAGCTCTGGACAGGTCTGTTGAAGCACAACTTTAATACTTAATAACTATTCATGTACTACGTTTTGGACTTGAATTTGGAAGTATAGCTTGTTCATACCATAGCCTAAAATTGAGAGGGGGTTGTAATTTCAGTGGTTTATGACTTAGTCTGGTTATGCAACATGATTTATCTTTTTGCTTAGGTCAATGTCATACATATGCACTAACTGAAAGAAACAGTAAAATATTAGAATACAACAAAAAATAAAAGTTAAGCCTTATTTCGATTATACTTGGGCTCGGCTACATGATTCCTTCTTTTTCACTCTGTTCCACATAGCACTGAACATGATGGAATGTCATGAAATCAAATCTTCTGCAGAAGCTGTATAATTGCAGAATGATTTAAAATTGTTGATGCTTGTTCTTTCCGCTCTGAAAAGCTAACCCGTGAAGATTTTCATCAGGTGTTCACAGTCACTGTTGCACCCGGAGATGTGGTGGTTACAGGATCCGATGGCTTGTTTGATATCTTGTATAATATGGAGATAGCAGTTGTTGTGGCAGATGCAGCCAAAGATGGCCTTAGCCCGGATGCTACAGCACAAAAGATTGCAGTTTTTGCACGCCATCGAGCTTTAGACAGGAAACAGCAAACTCCATTCTCTACTGCAGCACAAGAAGCTGGATATTCTTATTTTGGTGGTAAACTTGATGATCTCACAGTTGTTGTCTCTTACGTCTCTGTTTAAACTAGTGCGTGATAATTTTGCACAATTAGATCATGTCTGTATCTGGATATTCTTTCATTTAATTTTGTCAACGGCAACACATTTTATGAGTTCCCATAAAGAAGACCCTTATCGTTTTCTTTATGCTTTTGGCTGAGAAATGAAAGTCATCTCTTTCAAGGATTCATCTATTGCGCCTAATGATCTTTCCTTAGCCCTTGATCTACCATGCAAACGAGAAAACCAAAGCATTAGTGAAGACAGTAGTTCACGTAGAAGGGTTAGGCTCAGTCAGTTTCTTCATCGTAATTTTGATTGATTATCTTGCCAACCCTCAAAACCTACACAGTGCATGAAAATTCATTAAAGTCATCTTCATTTAAATGCTGCTCCTTACCATCTACTCTCTGTCATTGCTCCACCTTGATTTGGAACATTTCAGCTTGAGCTTAGGCTTCAGTCAGTTTTTCCGTATAAGTTCACTATACGACATGTTTGACATGCTAGGACTGGACACGACAAGTAAAAGAAGTTGCCAAGTTTATTCATGGCTTTTGCAATACTATGTCGTCGACTGTAAAATGCTAAACAAAGTTGAATTGTTGTTCAGTTAAAAACTTAACAACAGCTGCATAAATGCCAGTTTAGAAGCAAAAATAAGGGAAAGAAATATTTCTTTATCCTTCTCCACTACATCCAAAACATCATCAGTTAAATACTCTAAATGGCACGAAGTGAAAGATAAATCAAACTCCCGTACCCTTCACGTGGAACCCTCGTTCTCATTCTTTCATCATCTGCTTTGTATTCTTGAATCCAAGATCGAGATGTAGATCATAAACAAGGTGAAGTACAGAAATAAGAAAACACTAGGATTGGATTGAACCTAAGATATTACTAGGAATGAATTAGGCATTGGGAATGAATACAGGGGTACTAAACAAAGTCTAGTAATTGCAATAATATGAAGATACGAAGTTGGCAGAATTATTCGATTGAAGGGAGGTGCTTAGACCGAGTTCACAAGCATAGTAATATATTACAAAATCTTATTGCAGGAAATTTCAAATCAAGCGAAAAAAAAAATGAAGGACAGAACATTTATTTATCCCAAACACTTCTGAAAACTCTTAGGGATCACCCCCAAGAAAACCAGAGTCTTATTCTTTAAGCTTCCTCTTTTACTCATTGTTATGCATATACTTGTTGGCCGCCTCCTCCTCGTTGCCTTGCTGCTTCCTCTTCCCTTTGTGCCTCCTGTCGTTTTCTTTCTTGCTCCGCTGCCTGCTCTTCCTCGCCCCTCCCAGGTTGCGGCCTTTCTTGCTCTTCCTGTCTCTTCCTAGCTTCCTCCTCCGCTCTCCTTTTGGCTTCTTCTTGTTGCTGTCTCCATCTGGCTGCTTCCTTCTCTCTCCTTTGGGCTTCTTGTTGCTCTTCTTCTCTCCTTCTCGCTTCTTCCTCTTCTTTTGCCGCTTGCCCTTCTTGCTCTTCCTGCCTCTTCCTAGCTTCCTCCTCCGCTCTCCTTTTGGCTTCTTCTTCTTGTTGCTGTCTCCACCTGGCTGCTTCCTCCTCTCTCCTTTGGGCTTCTTGTTGCTCTTCTTCTCTCCTTCTCGCTTCTTCCTCTTCTTTTGCCGCTTGCTCTTGCTCTCTCTTCTTCGCCTCTTCTTGTTGTCTCGCTTCTTCCTCTTCCCTTCTTTTTGCTGCTGCTGCTGCTTCTTCGCGTTTCCTCCTTTCTTCTTCCTCTTTCCTAGCGGCCTCCTCTTCTCTCTTCCTAGCTTCCTCTTGCTCTTGTTCTCTCCTCTTAGCCTCCTCTTCCTGTCGTTTTCTCGCTTCTTCCTCCGCTCTTCTCTTTGCTTCCTCCTCTTCTCTCTTCCTAGCTTCCTCTTGCTCTTGTTCTCTCCTCTTAGCCTCCTCTTCCTGTCGTTTTCTCGCTTCTTCCTCCGCTCTCCTCTTTGCTTCTTCCTCTTCCCGTTTTCTCCTCTCTTCTTCCTCCTTCCTAGCTTTTTCCTCCTCTCTCTTTCTAGCTTCCTCTTCCTCTTCTCGTTTTCTCCTCTCTTCTTCCTCCTTCCTAGCTTTTTCCTCCTCTCTCTTTCTAGCTTCCTCCTGCTTCCTCCTCTTTTCTTCTGCCTCTTTCCTTGCTTCCTCCTGTTCCCTTTTCCTCTCCGCTTCCTTTTCCTTTTCTATCTCTTCCATCAACAACCTCAATTCTTCCTCGGCACATGATGTACAATCCAAGATAACTGATTCACGTTGTGGAGCCAAAAGCCGATCCAAAGTAGTATTGTCAATGTTAAATGATGCAGCCAACGCCTCTTTGTCTAGAGTCCGGAGGACCGAAGCCTTTCCTGCTAAAAATTGAGGATGGTTCTTCTTTGCCGACGTACTAAATCCCATGAAAACAAATGTACCATTGTTGAAAGCCATTTGAGCCATCGGATGGAATCTTGGAACAGCAAATACATCACCTTCTTCAACCTTCAACCTAGCGTTTTTGCACTCGGTTTCACTTGAAATACTAGAACAAACAACCCGAATCATTCCCTGACCTTGCAGGACTACTGCAATTTCTGTAGCCCTTGGGTTCCAGTGAGGCCCCATCATCGATCCCTTCATAAAAACATCAGCAAAATCAACAATAATGGATGTCAGCCATGATCATAGCCATAATATCTAACCGTTTCTAACGCCAGAAAAAGACTACGATGGTGTTTAGTAACTTACAGCCGTCAAGTTCACCATGAATACACTAATTTCTGAACCCTTTAATGCAGACAGTTTTTTCCTGGTTACTGTTGTGCTCCACCCGTTGCAATTCTTGAAATCTTTGTCTTCACTGAAAATGTTGAATAATTTCGTTGTCTTCCGTTTCTTCCTGTTCGATTCAAATATATTGTAACCTCTGCTTCCGATAAGGTCTCTTATGAATTGAGCCTCCATTTCCCATGCTGTTCTCTTTGTTCTTGAAAAACCATGTACAATAGCTGGTGGCTTTGTCCCATTTAGCATCTCATATATCACTTCCTCGGGAACCTCAACACAACCAATATATTCAACACGTTATAGACAACATAAGAGAAGGTACATTCCAAAAACCTCGCACATTCCAAATGCAAGAGATCAAATATAAAGAAACATTTTGCACACTTTGGTACTAGTCCAACATATCGATCGGATTTCTAGAGAAACCCATAATGGATTGCTGAATCGATGATTGAAAATACGCATACCTGAAACGCTGCTTGTAGAACTTTCTTATCAAAGCCAAGAACCAAATCTCGAATGCTAGAATAAGCTTCAGTTGTTTGTCCCTACATACATTAAACCATGAGCACATTCATAAGCATGGTAATTATCTCTTTGGTGAGAAATAGGAATGCATATATCAATTGCGAAAATTAGGTTCATACGGGAAAATCATCTGAACCCATAAAAATGGCATGAATCCGTAGCTTTGAGCGTTCAGTTTCCAAGCTGCTTTGGATGAAGAAAACAGTTCCTGGGTGCAATCTGTAGACATCTCCACGCCTTAAATCTGCGTGCTTAAGTTCATCTTTATCCGTCCAGCTCAAATCCCCACTCCCTAATTCCAAATAGTGGGATCAAAACCGGTTAGTTCCAGACAACAATATTAAGAAGACAGTACTCTTCACTCATCTTCAAAGCTTAAAAGGAGATGTTCAATTCTGTACACAATTTTCATAAATAGAAAACAGTACCTGTGTGGACATAGAAAACCATATCTGTATGCAAAAGTACAGGAAGTAACAGAGAATTTGGTTCCAGTGTAATGAATTGAAGATGATACGGCCTACTGGGAATCCAAACAGATGAAATCTCTCCATCTTCAGTAGAAACAATGGATTTTCTTTCTTCCTTTTTCACCAAATGGGGGCCAGAAACCCAGTCATTCTTTTCCTCTAAATATGCTCCATGTGCATTAACAGAAACTGCTATACAAATGAAGAGCAGAGAAAAAAGAAGGGAAAATAGAAAAGTGCTTTTCTCAGCCATGGCTAAATACTTTCACACTGTGAATTTACACACAGTATTGGGGTTTGGGTTATAGTTTATAATGAGAAGGATTGAAGAGTGAGTGACGTACGTGGCATTTGCATGGACACGTGCAAGATGGAAAGTGACACGAGGCGATGCATGAAATGAAAGCTGTTGAGAGTCAAGGAGTAATTTTTTGGCAGTTTTCTTTGTATTTGAATGTTGGTGCTATTGACGACATTTAGAGTTGGGCCAAGAGAAAGTGCACTAATGATGGGGCCTGTACAGAACATTAGGCCTAATGGGTTTCTCCAAAAGAGATATTGACATAAACAACACAAGTGGGGTGAGTGAAGAATGGTAGCACTCCGGTTAATTTCGTGTTCAGACATTTTTTTAGACCCTAGGTTAGACCAAAATTAACTCGGTTTATTTTATTTATTATGGATCTAATTATTTTAGATGTTTCGATAAAATTATTAACGAACATATTCAAATAACGAAAAAAATTCGTATAGTCAATTTCAAATTATTAAGAATACGATTAAATTTATTGTATATAAGCTAATTCTTGATCCTTGGATATAAATTTTTCCTTAGATTTGTCAGCTGGAAAAAAAATCTACAAAACTCACAACTAAATATTATATTTAATTGGTCCAATTTGATGTTATTTGGGTTATTTTGGGCTTTATATGAAGCGAATTGTTATTATGAGAGATGTCCACGATCCAATCTTTGTAAATGAAGTAACACACTAGTTACAAAAAAGTAACAATATGTTTGACGTAGTTAGCACAAAAAACTAAAACTAGGTCTAATGAACCTTAATCGATGCAATATGGCCATTACAAGCCTACCTATTAGTTGAATGATGAAAATCATATGCATCAATATCAAGACTTGAATACTCAGCTCAATATTTTCTATAAACACGACTCTCACGTATCACGATAGCTACAAGATGAAATCAGTGAAGCCTTATATATCCTATGTGTGCATTTTTTGGTTCTTTATAACAATTATGGTTATTATTGTTGAACTAACAAAACGAAAATTATTTTTTAAAGCCAACTCTGGAATAATCTGTCTAAATTTCAACAAGGTTTTCCCTCATTCCAGAGAATTTGGGTGTTCAATTCTTGTATAGATAAAGAAATGGAGATTCCAGTGTTTTGCTGGCCGAAAAGTGTTTCTATATCAGAGATACTGTTTCAATTTCGAGAGGTCTGACTCCAAATGTGTTTCAATTTGAGGTGGCTTTTAAGGGTGGAAGCTTGGATATTAGAGATTTTTTTTCAAACATTTTTCCATTTTCAAATGATTTTAGGGGCATTTTAGTTATTTTTTGTGAGTTGACATTCCTCACATTATATTGGAAGCTATAACTAGGTCCCATTTCCAAAGTTTGTTGAAGATTGTGCTTTGCGACACTTGTCCAGTAATCCATGATGCGCACGCATGGATTTAGTCCACTAACTTTCGAGATGATTTTGTCAAAGTTCGCACCTAGGTTTCCATCTATGTCCGATGTCACATCGAGGCCTTTAGTCCTGTAGCTGATTGAGGCTTCCATCATCTTCCTAACAAAGTGTTATGGTTATGTGCATTCAATTGCTTAGAATAAGCCTTTGTGATTGAGGGATCTTTTGCTTAACCGTGCCTCCGTGATCGAGATGCAAACATTCGAAGACACCATGGCATGCAACGACGTCCTTTTGTGGTTGACACAGAGTCTGGATGGATCGTAATTATTTTAGTATGTGAAAATTATTATTAAGAGTGAAAGATATTACACATCACATGAAAAAAATAAAAATAAAAAGAGAGGAAGAATGAGGCCTATAATATAGGTATGGTGGTCGAAAAGCAAAATAAAATATCCTAAAGATCTTCTTCTTCTTCTTCATAAAATTAGCCATTCATTGTTGTCCTTTATACATACTTGATGATACCATTAGTTGTCATGCCCTATTCACTTATAATTTATAAGTTTTTGGCTTTTGCTTTTTGGGAGTTGTCCCTAATCAGAATCTCAACGCCATCAAATCTCTCCCCTTTTGTATACTACAAGCTCTCTCTTTTTCCCCGCGTTTGTCCCGTGTACGTATTTGCAAACCTTAACTCCTAAGTACTTCACTTTAATAATTAATATAAATATTCCCCTTAATTATTTTTAACTTTTAGGCAGAGGTATGTCTTGTTACATCCTTCTTATCAAGTCATCTAATCCACAACACGGAATCAATCGACATGACCAAATATGCGGCAGAGCATTGTATCCACTTGCGACGGTGAAAGAGCTGAATCTTAACTAAGAATATGCGTGATTATTCATAATTGTTATAAGAAAGATTGCAAATAAATTATGGCTTCAAGGAGTCGAGACGAGCTTGTAAATTTTTTGTTTAGCACAAACACAACTCCTTCAACTAATAAAACAAAAAAAAGAAGAACTATTAAATTGGATTGGAAATTGATTGTCAACAGTTTAAAACTTAGGTCAGAGATGGCAATGAGATGGGACGGGGAGGGAATTTTCGGGAAGTTGGGATAGAAAATCTTCATTTATGGTCCCGTTTAATTAATTATTATTTCTTTAAATACATTTTAAACTGAAAACATAAAAAATAAAATAAATAAAAAGTTTAGGGACGATTTCAGGAAGTTCCCATTTGTGACGGGGCAATATGGAGTGAGCAATTCATTTTCCTTTTGTTGCACAAATGGCTAAACTCAATATTTTTTCATTTAAGCCTTCTTCAAATCCAACTTGTTATAATTGAAGTTCAAAATTAATTTTTTAAACCTATATAGTTTAAAATTTTACTAAACATAAAAAAAAAAAGAACTAAAAACAATATTTTACTTCATGAAGTGTAAATGAACCAAAATAATTAATTTATAATGATATTATTTTAGGATGAGAGAAAACTGCAAAGAAGAATATTTATCTTATATCACCTATAATTCAAAAGTTAGTTTTATTTTGTGTAATATTCCAAAATAAAGATGCCCAAACACTATCTCAATGAAACGTCGCTTTGCTTTTCCCAATACAATTTACAACCATGCCAATACTGTTATCTCGTCATCATGAAAAGACCTTACCAAGTGAGATGTTTTTCCAAATTTAATGTCAATTGTCAAACTCAATTTGAACGACAACGAGAATAATAATAAGTGTAAATGATATATATTATGTTGGTTGTATTCCCTCGGATCGATGTTTGAATGTTGACTTAGAGGGTATACGAAAAATAACGAGAACATCCTATATAAAGAATTCCTCCAGATATCCAATGCCAAGACACCAAATGGTCATGTATAAAAGATGTAGATAGAAATTGAATGGGAAGAGAAGACAAGAGTGCATATTTTGGCTTATCTTGAAATGTTGCCGACGTTCAATTTCGAGTTAGCGATAGCAAAGGTTGTATATAAATTTGTATCCTCTTGTTGATAAACTTTATCTTTCACTACAACAAGGTGGGGTCAATAGAGAGCAAAATTCTATAATTTTGAAAATCTTAAAAAAACCCCTAAATAAATAGAACAAAAAAACTACAATAATAATGCTGAAGGACCGTGCTACTTTGCCAGGTCGGTAAAAGATCTGGCAAAGCAAATGTGTCTTGGGGGGGGTTTAATGAGGTGGGTCCTCGGGACCCACCGAGGACCCACCTCATGTGAGACAACTACTCTACCAAGCCTTTTACAGGCCTGGTAGAGTAGCTTAATTCCTGAAATATTGATGTGGTTCCAAATTAGAGAAGCTACAAAAAGCAAGATTTGACTGCAGAGATGAGGACAAGTTGAGCTATGAAAATGAACCTAATCTCTTGAAGAATCCTCATCCATACCTTGCACCACCCACAACCTCATCTAAATTGGTCATACTTTGAATGCTCATCAAAAATATAAATAAAGCCACTTGATGTTGACTTATAATTTCATTATGCACGTATACTTGTGTATGTCTTATTTTGATTTAGCTAAAAGAAATTTAGTCAAAATCATCGATTAATTTTAACCATACATTTTATTGGATTTACAACTTTTATCAACTTTTCAACCATATATCCTTAATTTTTATCAAAATTTACTAAAAGTCTTATTTTTTGCAAAACCAAAGAGGATCTATGTATACAGGGACGGACCCGGGGGGTCCTGGGGGGTCACGTGCCCCTAACTTTTGAGTTTTTTTTTTATATACTACAAGCATGAGAAGGAAAAAGTACTTCATCTTGCTTTTTTACTCTCATGCCCCAAACATTGAACGGTTAGAAATAAATGAAATGAATTTATTTATCTAAAATTTGTTTTCAATACAAATTTTCTCACGTATAGGCTGAATTTACATTCTTTTTCTTTAATTCAAAGACACATAAACTTCTAATTAAAATAAGAATGACTATANCCGAATCAACTATTGAATAATTATATTTTGATTCTCAAACTTTGGATTTTGCCATTTTTCACAATTTTTCGTTTCTTTTTTTTTTTTTCCATTCTTTGTTCAACAATTGAGTTTTACCTATATAACATAAAATACAACAATTTATGATATCTTTTTTCAAAAAAACTATCAAATATCGTTATTTTAGACTCCGAATAAGTGTATAAAAATACACGTATCAGAGGGGACTGGGCAGCCCAATGCCCCCTAAATTTGCCACTAAAAGTTGTAGAAATTCTTATGCAATATTTTTTCTTAATTGAATTTAGATGCTCCCTCGACATTCTAAGTTCATCAAATAAGTTTGAAGTGACTTATTTCATACTATAAGCATGAGAAGAAAAAAGCATTTCCTCCCGCTTTTTTACAAACATTGAACGGTTAGAAATAAATGAAATGAATTTATTTATCTAAAATTTGTTTTCAATACAAATTTTCTCACGTATAGGCTGAATTTACATTCTTTTTCTTTAATTCAAAGACACATAAACTTCTAATTAAAATAAGAATGACTATAAATTAAATTTTAAATAGGTTCAAACTAGGTAATAGTGCCAATGAAGTAGGTCAATGGGCACGCCCTGACGGCTTAGCTATGAAAAATGGCAAGCCTTGGATCGACCATTCATGCTTTCTATTAAGAATATCTTCAAAATGCTTTATTTGTAAAGAGCATTTTATGAACTATCGAGAGCATATTTAAATTTAGATAGTCAAGTCAAACTTTTGTACACTCCAATATTCTCTATTTTGACTCTTTATTTTGCTTTTCTAAAAAATATTATTGATTTCTCATTATATTTTAATCTAACATAAGTTTTTTTTTTATGTTAATTTAAATATGGTTTGAATAATTTAAGAAGTTGAGTATTGAAATCGGTAAATCATTAAATGCAATCATCGTAGTTAAAAATAGAGTGTGTTTGACTCTTTAAATTAAAAAAAAAAAAATACAGTCTTTTTTGAAACTTATTTTTAAGTATTAGCTCTTTAAAATAAAGAGCATTTTGTATTTACGGAATTTTTTTGAAGATGATAATACATATTTTATCTTTTAAAAGGTATACAAGCTTTTCTTCAAAAGTTGAAATTGAAAACAAAAGCATGGGGAAAAGGCCCCAATATAGAGCGTCTTTCTTTATGGCACGTACATGAACAAATGGGTTGGCCAATTACACTTCCTTCCACCAGAATATATTCTTACCTTCTTCAATTGCTTTCATCAGGTCTGTGACACAACGCAATTTTCTTTCCTTTTTATATTATATATTGCCACTCTTCAAAATTCGAGTTGATCGAAAATTTAAATCATAAAGAAAAAGTAAAATTAAAACACACTCATCAAACGACTACTCGGTTCATGTCAATAGAAACCAGTTCTATCGGTCAGGAAAATTAGACTAAAATTCAAGTGGTGTGATTCACAGTCCTCGGTCATAAATTTTACAGATATGCTACATGTGCAGGACAAGGTGAGTGGTTCACTGCCAGGCCACTCACTGTACATGTGGGGTGTATTTTTTTAATTTTTTTAAAAATGTGTTGCCCGCCAGTGTGAGCGGCTTGCAGGCCCATGTGAATTTTGCTCATGTACTTGGAGCAAAATTCTAAATTTTATACATCACAATTGCATGCGAATTTGAATTAATTGGAGAGAAATGTTGAGAAGTTGGATGACTTTACCTCTGACTTTGAATTACTTTAAAGGTGTGATTTTACTATTCACGATTTTAATTACGTGGGGTCAATATTCATATATTAAATGATAGAAACCTAAATGAGCGGTCCACTTTTCTTAGGTTACCTTTGACAAAAAAGGGCATAAATTAGTTAAAAAGCTGTGATGAATAAGATGGTCTGTGAAAGTCCCCCAGCAAAGTTAAGTTAGGTTTGGAATTTCTTTTCTTTTCCATTAAAGCATGAAAAGTATTTGACTTTACCTCCCCAATTATAAGAAACGTCAATTTTTCCCTATTCAAAAGTAGAACTTATGAGAAAGCCCTCAGGGTTTAGTATTTCTTCAATACCGCGCTTAAAAAGTTACTCGACTTTTAAAAACCACGGCGTAAAAGTAATCTCTCTTTTCGATTTTTACACATACTAGATTCCTTGAATTTTACACATGCATAGACATGTTTGATATACAATATTAGATTAAATCCTTTCAAGGCTATCTAACAAAAACATAAGGAAATAAACCTCGAAATTAGTAGAAGAAAGGAGAATGATTGTTCTACAAAGATTGAAATAATTAAGATAAGAAAAGGGTAATAACGTGAATCAACTCAAAATCCACTTGATGCAAGAAAAATCAAATCAGCCATCAACCAAAGGAAGCTGATCGATCAAGAATCCAAGAAAGTAACACGGCAAAGTGTTGATTCTAAGCCTTCAACAACAAGCTTCCAAGAGATATATCTATCAATTCTCTAATCTTCTGACTTGTGTGCCCTACTTGTATATCTCCATTACATCACTTTATTTTCATTCACACGTGCCATATCATACCCCACCCCCACAAATACGACCCATGCACGCAAAGATAAAAAGCCAAGAATCATCACCCACAAAAGCCCCCCTTGGATTTTTAACTTCTACCATACAAAACAGAAGAAAAAACCATTGAAAGATCAAGAAAATCTTGTATTGGGAGAGAGAGAGAGAGAGATTAGGGTTTTGTTCATCTTCTTTTTCTTGCGTTCGAGAAATGAAAGTACCCTTCTCTGGAAATAATCACAGCCAATCATTGAACTCGAAACCAGTGGTTACAACCACCCGGACCACCACTTCTCCGGGCAGCTCCGCACCTACTACCTCCTCCTACAAGCCAAAATCGGATCTTGAACTCTGTGGAAGCCATAGTCCCGTTGCTAAAAAGGTCATACCTACTTGTGCTACAGCTAATATTTCAACAATTCGTGATGATCCTCTTCAACTGGGAGATCATGCGCTGAACCATCACTTTGAGGTTTGGGATTCTTTGATGAGAGAACTGGGTTTGGATGACGATTCGATCCCTATTTCAAAACCTATTTCTCAACTTGGTACTCACTGTGATCAGCAGTATTCATCAATCCCTGAGTTCCCACCTGTAAGCTCCTTCGGTTCATCAACCAGGTTTGAGCCATCTGAATTTAGTCTACTCTCAGATATTACCACTACATACTCTACTGCACCTTTGAGCCATAACAGCAACATCATCCACCCATTTGACCTATCTGGAGAAATCCAAAACTTGAATAACAATAACTTGAATGTTGGATTAGCTTACGTAGACGAGTTAATCCGACTTGCCGAGTGCTTCGAGACCAACTCCCTACAACTCGGGCAGGTATCATTGGCACGGCTCAATCAACAGCTCAGATCTCCCACAGGAAAGCCCCTCCAGAGAGCTGCCTTCTACTTCAAGGAAGCCTTTCAATCCCTACTCTCCGGGTCGACTCGACAAACTCACCCTGCCAGCTCTTCAGAGATCATCCAGACCATCAAAGCACAGAAAATGTTTTCAGGCATCTCCCCAGTTCCCATGTTCTCAAGCTTCACGGCTAACCAAGCCGTGCTTGAAGCCCTAGAGGGCTCCATTCATGTCCACATCATCGACTTTGATATCGGGCTTGGCAACCACTGGGCTTCGTTCTTGACAGAGTTAGCTGATAAAGCTGAGTCTGGTAAAGCTACCCCAGCAATGCTTCGAATTACAGCTATAGTTCCTGAAGAGTATGCAATGGAATCAAAGCTGATCAAAGAGAATTTGACTCAGTTTGCATGTGAGCTGAATATTAGGCTCGATATAGACTTTGTTTCGATAAGTACTTTTGAGTATTTATCTTTCAAGGCCATCAAATTGATGGATAGTGAAAATGTTGCTGTTCTTTTATCTCCGGCAATATTCCGGCATGTTGGGACAGGTTTTCTCGATGATCTCCGCAGAGTTTCACCTCTCGTGGTCATGCACGTGGATGGTGAAGGGCAGATGGGATTTGAAGCACCGTCATATCGCCAGACTCTGATTGATGGTCTAGATTTTTACTCCAGCCTATTCAAGTCACTAGAGGCTGCAAACTTTAAAAGCAGTGGTGGCGGTAGGGGTGATTTGATAAGAAGGATTGAGACTTTCCTGTTTCTTCCCAAGATTATGGAGGCAGTGGAGGCGGCCAGCCGCCGCAATACGCCATGGAGGGAAGCGCTAGTGACGGCCGGCTTGAGACAGGTGAGGCTTGGTCAGTTTGCTGACTTTCAAGCTGAGTGTTTACTGAGGAGAGCAAATATCATAGGATTCCACGTGGCAAAACAGCAGGAAGAGATGCTGCTTTGCTGGCACAATAGGCCACTTGTTGCCACGTCAGCTTGGAGGTATTAGGAAATAATTACTACCATAATTATAGGTAATAAACTCCCCATAAGGGTTTATTTGAGGTAATTAAGCTAGGTTAGGAATGGGTATATTAATCCTGACCGCTTTATGTTTCTGTCTGTAATTTATATTGAAAAGGATTAGTCTTTCACGTTTATGTATCTTGAATGAATTCATACTTCAGAGTTTTGACAGAACAAGCATTTCAAGAGAAATGAAGAAAACAAGCTCACTAAGACGAGCGATTAATAGCAAAGTGAAAATTTTGATATCTAATGCCATTGGAAGAACACAGATTGATGTTACAGTAAATGGGGTTATATGGTATAGATTAGTAGACAACAGCAAACTCTCTTCAAGTCACAAATATCTTAGGAACTTAGCAAAAATACATCCTTTACTTAATTGAGCTTATAGTCATGAAATTCTCCAGAAATAGAAAAAATTGTCCCTCTTTAAACAGCATAATCTACTTTCTAACATCCTGATCTAACAGTTACCTTCGTCGCCACGAGACTGAATATGGTTAACTGAGCTGTTGTTCTCAAGTTTAGATACCGCCTCGGGCCCACACACCCTTGTTAATTCTTCCTGTTTCGGCAGCAAAATTTTACTTATTACTCTTATCTTTTTGGAACTTTTTTATTATTTTTTATTTATTCGATAATGATCAACCAGCAGATTTTTCAAATGCAATTTTTCCTTAAGTTTCAAGAATCATATATAAAAAAGACTGCCTTTTTTTTTTTTAATAAAAATGGTGAAACTTCTTAAAATGTACCTTTATGGAGTCATTCTCAGATGTGAGCTTCTCACATTCCTCTGAGAGCCTCTGCAGCTCATCTCTTAGTGTGCGATTCTCACCACTCAAAGTCTCTACCCTCAGTTGTAACTCTTCACACTCAGCCTGCAAAAAGTGATAACAATATGAATGTCTAAGGAATTACAAAAAATGATGACAATAAGATTACTTCAAGAGAGAGAAGACAATGTTGCAAATATTGAAGCATAAAGACAGATACTAGAATCGCCGTCAGGCACTTTAGGAGAAAGCCAAAGAACATATCTCAAGCCAACTAAAGCTTCTCTTTCCTTAACTACAGTTTCAAAATCTTCTATGTACTTAATAATATACATTTTCTTCCACTTTCATTACTACAACGGACCACAAGAGTGTAGGATACCCACAGGGGCTAGTCTGATCCAGTTCAGAATTCAGATCCTATGGCCGCCATAATTTCCCGCGATAATAGAAATTAGATAGTAATTTTTTATATATTATGCCATCTAATACAAAACGAGAAGCAGCTAAACCTTGATTTCATAGACTTGTGGTCAGCCAAATATTATGCAATCTAATAAAGCACTCAAAAATAAAAGAAGAAAATCACATTTGAAGAGACGAGCCAAATATTTGCACGCGTTAATGCAATCTAATAAAGCCGGCAATAAACTTGGGTCAACCAAGTATTATGCCCTCAAACAGGACTTTTTGCTTTAACTTTATTTTTATATCCGCTTTCTAAGTTGAACAACAATAGAAAAAGACTCTTAATTGAGATAACCAACGATTAACTACTTATACTAGTCTGCTTTCCAAACCACCCTTGCTGTTCTAAATTCCATTCATAATTACATGTTACAATGCTTGGGGGATGGAGGGAACACATGCACATATTGATTAAAACGAAATAAGAAAAGACTTTATTGAGGAAACATCACAGTGAAATTGAAAACTAAAAACTGAGCCTAACCTGCTTCCGTAATCTTGATCTCCGAGCAGACTCCCGATTGGATTGCTTTCTCTTTTGTCTTTTTAGTTCTCGTTCGTCCTGTCAAATTGAAGTTCAAATATCTACTTGAGTCCTAGTATACATAGTTTGCCAACACTGTTGTTTATTGGTAATCCTTGCATCTTTTTTTTTTTTTTCTCATTTTATTCAGTATTTTTTGGTGGGTGTAATAGATGGTATTGCAAGAGCTGGTCCTTGAAATGCCTAAAAGTGGAAATTTGAACGACTCCACAATTGTTATTTCTAATAACTTCAACATAAATGACATGGATATCCATGGAGGAGGAGAAATTCTGACATAGAGCCAGCAGCAGAACAAGACCACCACTTCGAAGAGACAAGCCAAATGTCAAACCACCCCCGAGAAAAAACCCAGGCAGTTGTTTCTAGGAACAATTTATTAACTCGTACAATACTTTACAGTTGGGAAACAGTGGGTTACAGCTTCAGCATTCACCAAGTTGAATCAAATGAGGTTACCCAATTTCTCCATTGAACCGAAATCATATACAGTTCAACAGGCACAACACAGAAACAATTAACCAAAACATAATCCTTCATGATACAGAAATATTAAAAAGTGGGTTAGCCTACTTGAATCCAGTGCTCATTCATCATGCCAGACGGAGATGGAGCCACGGTTGGTGAAACACCAGTCTGACTGGGGCGTAATTTCATAGCCCCAGAACCAGCAGATGATGCATTCCATAAATCCATGCCAATATTCAGATTAGTTGCAGGCATAGAAACTACAGGATTCCCGGGTTCTGAATTCTGGAAGTTAGCTGGACCAGAGTTCTGTGCATGTGCTCCTGATTAACCAATAGACTGGTCAGACCGTGAACAATATGAAGAACCAGGGAGAGATGGACAGGTAAAAATGTTTACCGTCAGCAAGCATCTGGTCAAAACTTCCTTTCTTGGTTGCAGAAAATTCCTAAAATATCATATTAGATTGGCTTTAATATGAACTATGACACATCATATTTGCTCATAGGTCCCAAAATCAAGTTTCAAGGTCGAGATAAGGATAGCAAAATTGTTTGAGATCTTATTCCAGGTTGCATCGTATGATGTGTGTGAAGAAAAATAAACAATCGCTATTTTGAAGACCAAATACGGATAACAGAGCAGTTTAGAGAATTTTTTTATTTGACATTGTATACTTGGTTTAATGTTGCGGCTACTAGGCATATAGATGGGCTGCCTAATTTCATCTTTTTACTCTCTGATTTAAATCGATAATACACTTCATGTTTACTATGCACTGATTAATAAAATACTTGATTACCTTTCCAAAAAAAAGAAAAAATCAAGTTTCAGGGGATTGTCAGACTCTTGAACACTGGAGTGAAATAAGATTGTATGATCGCTAGAGCAGAAAAATAAACCTGGTTATCATTCTCATCGCTTGCATCGGATGAACCTTCACTTCCGCTATCAGCGCTGCTCATGAGCGATCTTTACAATCATATATTATGATAATCAACAAAAACACACAAACATAAATGTAGAGTAAATCTACAATGAATAAGATAGAAAATCTGGCACTAAATCTAACAATATATATTTATAATATATTAATGGCACATTGTATTAGACCGGATAAGGATTAATTTAATCCTATCTAATCCTTATCCGGTGTTTGGTAGAATTAATACATATAGTCAACCATATATAACCCATACAATATGGTTTTATAATTTAAACCGTACAACTTATTCACACTTTTACGAATATGAGAAAAAAATAGTAAGAACTAAATATTTCACTTATAAGTAAAAAAACCACTTATAAACCAAAAGAACAATTATTAGTATAATGTAAAGAAAAAAAATATAAATTAAGGAAAAATTTAATTATAAGGTTAAAAAAATATTACTCAGGAGTAGAAGTTCACTTATAAGTAGAAAAATCACTCGTAAGTAAAAAAAAATACTCATAAGCATTAAAAAAAAAAAAACTTGCAACAAAAAATTCACTTATAATGAAATACACTAACGAGTGAAAAATTTACTTATAATTAAAAAAACTTACTTATAAGTAAAAAAATCACTTACAAGCAAAAAAATAAAAAATCATAAGTAAATTTATGTTAAGAAAAATTATTTATAAACAAAAAATATTGTAATATTTTTTTAATTTTTTAATACTTGGATGTTTTTCTAATACAATGTGATACCAAACACCGTACTAAGAACAATCCACCCTAATCCACCTTGATTTAATCCCCCCTAATCCTATACGGTGTGCCAAATGTGTCCAAAGTGTAAAGTTTGTGATTGAATAGGATAATAAATCTGGCATTACATCTGTCTAAAAGCACCTTTGTGTTGCGACATCATTTCCAGAGCCTGAAGCTGATTTCCCACCATCTCCTATTTTTCCACCAATCAAGCCATGGTTTCCTGAAGTCCCTTTGGATTTTTTGCTTGAAGCACGGTTCTTTCCCTCAGCTGTTTTTCCATCTGACTCTGCAGTTCCATGTACAGTGCCTGGAGTCTAAAGAAAGCACAACAAACCATGAAGATATAATTGAAGCTTCCACATGTACCGAAATGGTGCTTGATTCAAAGACCATAAGGTATCATGCTCAAATCGTTGACAGAATAACAAAAAAACAACAGACATAATCAACTCTAGTTTACAAAATGACACCAACAACTAAAGACCAAAAACTTTGTGCATCTCAATTACCATGGCCATGTTGGGATGAGCATAGACTCCCCCAGGAGCATATATAGCTGGATATGGAACTGGAGTCCCATAAGGTGGCATCAGAGGATGCTGAAAAACAATCAAGCAATATTATGGTAAGGTGTTCTATTTATTATGAAGGTCCAAAAATGTCCAACTGTTGAAAGTATAAGGGTAGGTCTAGAAATCAAAATTCTAGAATAATCACCTGGCCTCCCCACAAGTAGGGATGGGGTGTAGGAGAAGCAACTGTTGACGCAAAGAAGGGTGGAGTAGCTCCAGCACCATAGAAAGCCTGGAAAATGAAAGGGTTTTCAAATAAGCCAACACAAAAATAATAACATAAACACAAGTATTGAAGACAAATGAAACCTAAAGCTTTCATCAGAAACCTGCATAGAGTTTGACCAATCAGGATATGCAGGTGTAGTTGGTGCTTCCTGAAATTCAATTAAAAAAAAAAGGAGGAATAAAAATGGATGAGCTGCATTTAGTTCGCGCTATGGCTGAGACATAAATATTATAAAAAGGACCATATAACCGTGATTGCCCTTGAGATGCAAAGATATACAAAATATTAAAAGAGTGAACCTGAGTAGAAGTAGCAGGGGTGGAAGACTTTGCAGGGGTGCCCTCATGCCCAGTGCCCATTTGAGCAGCAGATTGTAGGCTCAATTGTCTAACCTAACTTTAATTGTTCAGTATAAGATCTTGTATTGTCAATTAAAAGATAGGCACCTGATTGACATCAAACGAGAGAATTCAATAAGTACAAGATTCTACTGTCGAATGAATGACAAAGGTCAATTCCTATTATCTATATTAGTGCCTCGGTGAATGCTCAATAGATCCAAGATATCTTGAAAATGCATTACAATAAATCAGTTCTGCAGCATTAATGAGTATCTAATGGACATAAAGCTTATAAAAGATTTTGGTCAGGCCTTGGGTTTGCTCCCCAGTGATCACCAGTTCGAATCCCCTCAGGTCACTGAGGTGAGTACACGGCTGTAAACTTCAGGGCGACGTGGGATTAGTCAAGGTGAGCGCAAGCAGGCCCGGACATCCACGGTTATCAAAAACAAAAAGCTTATAAAAGATCTCCATCCCATGACTGACAGTTACTGCAAATGACTGCAAAACTCATTAGAAATCCACAATTCTACACCAATTCACTAGAGGGAACCATTTCTCCCCACCTCAGCCTGTAATATCCTTTTTCAGCCTGTTTGTAAACCTGCTTCATAAATTAATGAACTCTTGCACCTATTGGCAATCTTAGTTCAGTCTCACGTGGTCTTTTCAGATTCATTATTTCCACTACTCCTCTTTTTTCTTTTTAAAGACCTCGTAATAATTCCTTAGATTTCTACCCATTTGAATGAACTGCTATTTCCATTCCAAAACTCTTCATGCCTTTGCTATCAAGGCAGGACAGCTTCTTATATCCTCTCTGAACAAAGGAGACGTCCCAGTTCACGATGTTACCTGAAGTTCAGCTGGTTTTTAAATTAGCAGCAATAATGAGCGATTGTCAATGATAGGCATGGAACACGTGGTGCAGTTAAAGATTTTGGTAATGCTAAGCACCAGTGGAGTTACATAGCGTTATTATATAAACTGATAGCAGCAAAAGATTTCATTTATATATTCTACAAAAATGCAGATGGCTATGTTTATCCTTACTTCTCTATCTATTCTACATATTCTTACTTTGTGAAATGAACAATCAAATTATTGTCAGGTTTCTATATAGATTGTGCCATTGGCAATTGCATAGATCTCACGTGTGCAAAGAGTGGTCTACCACATCTACATCACTCTTCCTATTTGCATAGTGTGCACTTTCTCCTATTAAATTCACAGTGCTGCTTCATATATTAAAGTGAAACGAAGAGGAAAAGTGTCTTTACAATAGCAACAAATTCCCATTGACGTACAGATAAAACAAGTTCTTAATCAGACAACGCAAGTGCAACAAGTGAATTGAGCGCACAATGCTACAGTTGTAACTCAAGCAACTAAAAGTCAACGTGAAATTAATACCCAAAAAAAAAAAAAAAAAAACTCCCTTTTTAGAGAGGGAATTGGGGAAGGGACCAACAGGAAAAGAAGGGAAAAGTGATTACTGAATGACACGTTTCATTTAAGAAAACTAAAACAATCTGCTTGTCGATGAGGATAGTGCAGACTAACTAAATAGTATATATCAATACTATGTCAATCCTAGAAATTAGAAAATTTAGGTGACGATTCAGCTGGAGATACAAAATGAATGTAGATAAAAAGGGAAGTATCAACTAGGGTAGCTTATTCATGTCCGACACGTCGGAAGCCGACACTCCTCGGACACTCTATTACCATTTTTCTTTTTTATTAGAAATATTATATATTTAAAACTCAAAGTTATTAGTAAATAACAAATATATACAAATATTTAAAACATTTCATAAAAAAATTCATAACAAATATAAGCCTCTGTTTGATGGCTATTATAAAAATGAGTAATAGAGTTTTTTTTAAAGAGAGTCAAACAAGGGCTAAAATTAAATTTATGCTATATAAATGAAGAATTTTAAAGAATTTAATCAACATGTCGACGATGTATCGTCCGTATCGGTGCATCATAACCGTGTAATATTTTAGAATATAGATTGAAAGAGAAGCAGTGTTCTCCTAAATACTTAGTCTGATCAACATAGAGAAATTGCATTCATCCTGAACTATAAAATATTAGTCACTAAAAATGACAATTTTCCAGTCTACCTTAGTCTTAATCTTCATGTTAGTGAAATATGCATGTTTTTTTTTGGTCACATTCAATGCGTACATCATGATTATCATTTTAATCTTTTTACACACGTGATACAATTTGGAAGTCGTAGACGTCACTGATGAGCACTCAAGACAAAGAATCTTACCAAAATGTCATCCCCACACCAATATAATTTTCAACCCCTTCCTCCACCAAGTTCAAGTAAATTAGGTGGCAGAATGTTCCATCTGAAAAACTAAAATTAAACCCAATTTTCCTCTTAACCAACCCTGAAGGGTTGTTCTCAATTGGTCAAGTCTTGGATTTACTCCCCAATTGTCTTCAGTTCGAGTCCCTCATGGCTGAGTACCCGGTAGTAAGCTTTATGGCCCATGGAATTAGTCGAGGTGCGCGTAAGCTGGCTCGGACATCCACAGTTATCAAAAAAAAAAAAAAATTCCTCTCAACCAAGGAAAAAGAAAAAAAATTGAACTTACGAATTCATTAAAAAAAAAAGCTCGTCCACCCTAATTTAAATCAAACATATAACATTGGAAGATCCACTTCAATTCCTAAAAATCAGAATTAAGGTAACAATCCAATTGTCTCCTAGGAGGGTTCCGTTTGTGTGGCTCCTATGCGTATATGATTATCAATTTATTATATAGTAAAAAAGGTAAAAACAGTAGAGAGAGAAAAATTAAGAAAGAGAAAGAAACTGACCAGGTCTGAAAAGAGAGTGAGCTGGAACGTAAGGAGTCCAAGCGGGACGGACGAGGTTTCTTACCAATATAAAGCCAAAAAAACACAAAAACCCCTCCCACAGATCTGACGGTCAGAAGAAACCTTAGGTCAATTCTACAACAAATCAAACCGAAAAATCTGCATCCCACAATAAGACAGAATTAATTCTGTCTTAATTCATCTACTTCCGAGGAAAAAGAAATAAAAGAAAAATTGCATGAAGAAAAGAATCCAGTTGCAGAATCTACCCCTGGGGCTTTGTATCTCCGGCAATTCTAACAAGGTAAATTGTGGTGGCTTGGGGATGGGGGTGGGGGTTAGGGGGTAGGGTTTTGGAAGGTGACACGTTGAGGGAGAAAGCGGTATCCAGGTAGCCGAAAGTGAATGGATAGGCATGACGAGGCAACCAAGTGTTTTTGATGACTCTGTGATTTCCCTCTATGGATAACTTTATTTAATTGCACTTGCCCCCACTGTAATTAAAATTATTAAAGAACAAGGCCATCACTATTTATTACTTATAATTTGCCTCTCTTTTTCTTTAAAAATATTCTTCGAAGAGAAATTATAATCATAGGCGATTAGTGCGTTTATGGGTGTAAAATCATTGTCGTATCGTCCATTGTCTCTTCCATTTTTCATTTGTCAATAAAGTAGAAATTTATTTCAAAATTATAATCATAAGCGATTAATATATCAGGTGTTTGTGAAGTCATTATCATATCGTCTCAATAAAATATAAATTGATTTCATCTACTTCTCTTTACTTTTATTTTACGTATATTATTTTCTTTCTTAAGACGTGTATATGACTTAGTTCTTGTTTGAGTCTTATTTTTTACAAAACTTATTTTCAACTATACATTTTCTCATAAAATAATTTTATAACTTATTTTTTAAAAACACGTTCTTTTAAAAATTACTATTACAAAACCTACTTTCTCATTAAAAGGAGCTCAAGCAAGGATTAATCATATAAATGATTAATAGTAGAAAACCCCCCGTAGAAACGTTTTCATGTGTGATATACAACCCACCTATTGAAAATCGCAAAATACCCCTATGTTTGAAACTTTTTGTTCGAAAAACCCCCTACAGTCAAGATCTGTCAAATTTTCCATGAAAAAATAGTAAAAAATGTCAAAATTTAAAAGGAATAATTGCATTTTCAGTACCTAAATAAAAAATTAAAGGTAAAGCTCAATAACTTAATTTCCACCAATAACTACAAAAAATCTATATGACAGAATGAAACAAAATTCTAAATACGAAAACAATAAAATTACAAGAAAATAAATACAACGTGCGAACGTACACTAGACATACGAATCTAAATAAAATAATAATAATATTTATCTCTCTGATATTACTTTAATACTTCAAATAAAATATTGAACTAAAAGGAATCATTTTTTCTATGTTTCATTGAAAAAGAAAAAGAAAAAAAAACACCAGAAGAGGAAGGGGGAAAAAAAGAATGAATGAAAGAAAGAAAACAGTGCAGACCCTTTTTTATGTTTGATTTGAAACGCACGAGAGAGGGCTTGGTTGGCTTTGAGAGAGGCCTTTCGTAGAATAGAGCTTGAATAACTCTAGAAAGACGGTGGACGACTGATAACGGAACTTCTTTAATTTTTTGGGAAGAAAACGGAGTAGAGTGGGGTGGGGTGGAAAATAAAATTTTAAAGATTTAGAATTGTAGTTGACACATATAAAAAATTTGGATTTAATTTGTAAAAAAATAAAAATATTGGCCATTGAAATTATAATTATTCCTTTTTAATATTTACATTTTTTGACCTTTTCAATGATAAATCTGACGAATATTGACGGAAGTGATTTTTTTCGCACAAAAAATTTCGAACGGACGAATTTTCTCCTACTATTAATCCATCATCATATAATAGTACTTGCACATAGTTTTCACTTTTGGATCTTTTTTATATAAGCCTTGTATGGGAGAGATTAAAATCCTTAAAGCCTTGTATGGGAGGGATTAAAATCGGATTAAAATTGAAAATATAGCCGTTATTGTTGACTTTTATTAGACGAGTGGGACCCAATAACGGCCATATTTTCAATTTTAATTGGCTTTTAATCCCTCCCGAACGAGGCCATAATAAAGTTGTAATTGTACTTGTGTGTCCATCCAATCATTTTTTCTGATTGTCAAATGGGATCTTATTCAATGAAACTAGTACGATGATTTCTTTTTTATGCCAATCTGGGTCAACTTCTTATTTTCCCCCTTTCGCCCTCATTATGTAGCAATTATAATTTTTGAAATATTAATTTTTTGAAGAATGTGTAATTGAAAAAAAAAAAATCAATTTACGTATAATATTATTTTATAGAAGATCATGTGATTAAAAATAAGAGATACAAGAATAAATTTTTGAAATAATGAGAACCAAACGGAGGCACTATAATAAGATAATAAATCTTAGTAAATACTGATAACTCAAAACCTCGCAATTCTATTCTTTTGTTTTTCTTGAAAATTCTCAGGTAAGACTTGCGAGTAAATATCTTTAGCTCAATCTAATTACAATAAATTTATGAGTAAGAGTTCGTAATGACAAAAAAATAATATGAATGCTTGGCCGAGGCGGGGTTGGGTTGGGTTGGGTTGGGTTGGGTTGCACCAAAAACAAAAAGAGCCTTTATCAACCAGTGACATGTAGAACTTTAGCATGGCAAGATATCCACAAAGAGTAAACAGAAACGTTTGAAGGAACTGGATGAACAGAAGAAATGACAAGGCAAAGGGAAGACCAATACACCATTACCTCAAAAGCTTTATTCTTTTTCTATTATTCTATTCTTCCTTTAGATCACTACTTCCATAGCTTTCTGTACAATGCATGTTCATGGCTCACAACAAAATTGACAACTATAGGCTTCATCACTAAATATGTGTATACATTTCTGACTGATAACCAAAATGAGCACAACTGCATCTACTATTTACTGAAACTAGTTACCTAGACAGCAACCCAAAAAACTCAGAATTCTGAAACACACACTCCTTGGCCTTTTCTTCGTTTCTCCAGACCTGGACATCAAGAAGTCTGTGGGTGGAGAATCTTCAGTCTCTTCTTTGCTTCTTGAAGATTCTGCCTCCAACAAAGTTGGTGATATTACTGATGTGCCGTCCAATTGGGAGAGATGGTGGAGGTAGTTTTTCAGAAAAACGGTGATTTGGTGGAACTCTGGTCGATCTTCTGGATTTTCTGCCCAACAAGACTGTATGAGAGGCACAATTTCTGCAGGAATGTTTTCAGTGCTGGGCCTTCGGTTCTAAAATTAAAGGGAGATACCGAGCATCAATGAGAAATATAATTCAGAAATTGAATAAAGTGCTGCAGTAACTCAAAAAGGTCTAAACATTTAAACTATGCATGCCAAGACACTATCGAGGTTCAAAAAGCACATAAAAAAGATAACATCATAATTTGCATATGCCTAAAACAACTTAAATATTACTGACGCAAAACTGACTGCAACAGTTTGAAGTACATTTACAGTGATAAATACAAGATATTAGCTGTGTTAAAAAGTAGGTTACATATGCTTATTTGCAAAACATGATTAGAAAAGTAACTTTAAGTTAGGCAAACATGCCAATCTGGTAGTTATGTGTTAGTTATAATAAACTAACCATTTCTGGGTAAGAATTAACATACTAATGAACATACCATCGCTGCAGCATATGCCACCATGATATTGTTACTGCCTTTGAAGGGTGTGCTGTTGGTAAGCAGCTCCCACAGAACCATAGAGAAGCTGTAGACATCAACCTTGTGATCATAATGCTTCTTTGCTCCCAATTGAAGAGCTTCTATGCTGAACAACTGATCATTTAGGAAAATACATTCAAGACTTGTAATGATCTTACAAATATAAAATAGTTTGCACTTAAGTACTACCTCAGGAGCCATCCATCGATATGTCCCAGCCTCCGTTGTCATTTCATCTTCGATCTCCTCCCTAGCTAAACCAAAGTCAGCTATCTTGATTTTCATTTTATCTTCTGTGAGAAGTAGATTGCCTACATTGTTGGCAGAAAATTCTATAAGCAAATAGAAGAATCGAATTACAAACGCACACATAAATAGTTGTAATTTCATTTAACATGTTGTCGATGATAATTATTGAGAATAAGTCTTATAGTTATTGTTGTTGAGTGAAATTTTTTGACACATTATAAAAACGAATGATATCGATGAACAGTAGGAACTAGGAAGCAAAGGCTTCTTCTATAGATGTCAAGTGAATCTCAATGCAATGTTAAGATTGCTATGATGAGCAGGAATGCTTGGTTTTCATCTAAAAACAAACAGTTGAATACCAGGAAATATACAACATGAAGTAAAATCAAATGAATTGGCACAGAAATATTACTAGGCTTTAAATCGCGGTGGATGATTCTATTTTGGTGTAGATACTCCATTGCTTGAGATATTGCCAATGCAAACTTTATGGAAAGGTTTAGTTCTAGGAAATTTGGACGAGTACTCCACATGAACTTCTGGAGCGTCCCACCTCTCATTAATTCCGTGATTATCATCATTGCTGGTTCTGCAGTGGCTCCAATAAACTGTTTAAGCAACAAACACTCCTTAACAACTGGAGAAATAGTGCAGAATATTAAAAGAAAGAGATTCTTTAGCCAATCATGCCTTTGACTTCGCTCCTTGTTCCTAATGTTCGTGCTTGATCAATTTGGTTTCATGTAATTTATAACACTTTCCGTTTTAATTTGTATAAGAACAATTAACAATAACTCTCTTCCCTTTATCCAATTGAGGTTGGAGGAGTGTATTTTCTTTTAGATTTATTCAATATGATGTTTAAGTCCTTGGCGGTATCTATGACAGTTTAATGGGTTCTTTCGGTAGAGATAGTGGTGGTTTATACGGTAGTGAAAGAACTAGATTTTGTGTTCGGTGAGAGTGAGATTAGATGAAAAAAATGTTGGAGAGACATTGTTTCTACTTATTTTCCTTTGTGGAAGGAAAGCTAATTTTCCGCCTTTGTTTATTGGATAGAACTGAATTTGTCGTGTGACTTTGAAAAGAACTCTATCTATAGCAACTGAAGAATACAATCCTATGTAACCAGCCCTAGAGATATATATCAGTTAAGCCACCAATGTTACATATCCTGTTCTTAACTCCAAACTTTTTACTTTGGCTTCACAGTTACACATTTGCCACATCAATTCAAACCTCAGGGATGTTGATCATAATAGGACAAGTACTTTTCTAATCCTAAGAACACCACTATGAGTCCAACTGCTACATCTGATGGAGATAGAGTTACAAGTTAATTAGGATTTTAAAATAGACTTTTAATTCCAAATATGAATATTTAGATTAGATAAGATTAATTTTAATATTTTCATAAAATTCTAGTTTAGAACAATTTTGTTTAATTTTAGCTTATTTTCAATTTCTTGCTATATATATAGAGGATTTATTCAGTGTAATAGACACTGCTGAATTATATGAATAAAACTATTCCTCTTGCCGTCAATTCTTCTCTTAATCCCTTTTTCTAGTTCATCTTCTTGTTCTTTATCAAATTACCAAGTAATGTGAGAAATGAAGAGGAAAAGCCACACAGCAATAATATGGCCACACGTTAATTTATACTGGCTTGGTTAAAGTTCCTGATATAGGACATTCGTCCAGTATCCATCGTGAGCCCAAGATAAAAATTTTATCACTAAATCATTAATCTTATAAGTTACTAAGTTAAAAAAATTAGTCTGTCTAATGATATAAAACTATTTGTATTAAATCATTAATAGATAAGGTAATGAAACTAGCAAAGACAAACCCATGTAATTGATGAACGACCTTGCACTAAAAACGAAATACCTTTACAATGTGGTCGTGGTTAACTTTAGACAGCATCAAGACCTCCCTGTTAAATTTTTCTTGGCATTCAGGAGTGACAGTTGATGTGTTGGCTGGCTGTATAACTTTTATAGCAACAGGTGTGGACTTGTACCTGGTAACAGAATTCAAGGAACAAAATTTCGAACTTCTGAGAACAATTAATTCCTATGAGAATATGAAAACATATGAATATGCATAAAAACAGTTAAACCTTAAAAATGCCATTTTTTTTGTTGCATAATTATGCTAGAAATTAAGCCATCACTGCTTCTCCCAGTGAGCACTTGGAGCTTTTCATTCCCAGTTAGACTTCAAATGTTATTTATTAGAATTAATATAACAAAAGGCTATGCATCCACATGTGAAGAGAATTGAGAACAACCTGAGACTTTAGACATTATATTGACTTTTGGGTCCCTTAGTTCTGTCTTTTAATTCCATAATCTTCCAAAAGGCAAGAGAAAGCTTCAAAATAGTCGACTTTCTAAGCACACATGCATTCATTTTGTTGTATAATTATGATTTTCTTTGTTTGTGTTGCAGCATGTACGTTAACTTGCTACATAGGACAGAATCCTGTCAGAGAGCAAAATCTCTACCATTACTTATTTCAACACTTATTTTGTGGGACGTTGTCGATTTTAATAGAAACAATAACACATTATTAATAGAAACAGATGTCGCCATGGACTTCTTGGTGGCAGTTGAGCATAAGAACTTACACTGTGACATGCAACACAAAGGTAAAAAAATGCAGCACAGGCAGGAAGCACGTTATTTTTGTATTTTTTCTCCACTATATCATTGTTATTTTCCTTTTACCATGCTAGTCAGTGCTCAATATTTGTTTTCGGTTACATAAATCTTTCTTCCTAGTTCCTATAACCCGATACAGATACTGTGCTAAAAGATCAAAAATCTTTTAATTCGCTGACGAGAAATCTTCTAATTAATCGCGGAAATTAATAACAAAATAGCAGACGAATGAAAATGTCGTCATTTAGCACTAGTGTCTTCCATATGACGACTATCTAATTCGAGTCACATGATAGTCCAAAAGTTATCAACCTACGTGTACGTTACAGACTTTTCTACGTCTTCTATGCCGTCAAAAGTTTTTTTTTTAATCACGATTTATGCGTTTCTTCTTTCATCATCACTTCTGCATTGCAATGCATATAACTTAAACTGCTCTTCTTGGTTTCTCAGTCCAAAACTAATTCACTGAATGGAAATTAGAAATTGGAACATAAAATTGTATAGTAAATTAATACAATGCTCAATTTTTATGTTCATCAGCCTGGATTCTGCAACCGAGAAGACAACCTAAAGTAGATTCTCATACAGAGATATTGAAAGAGTTTCTTGTGCATGACAATTGAGGCAGCCCTTGAATTGCTTTTTAGTAAAACAAATGAAATGAAAACATAATACAATGGCAAGGATATAATCAATAAAAATCAAGGAACGTATCCTATAATATAAACAAAAATTCGCTTGGAAAAAAAAAACAGAACATAGATTGCCATTAGAATCTCCAAACATAATTAAATTTCTGTACTAAATTTCACCAGCGCACATACCCCCCTGTCCCAAAAGAGAAATGGAAAACAAGCACGCAACTTTCTCAAAAGTGAACACCCAAAACAAAGAAATATCAACATGCATGTCGATTCAAGAACAAAAGAAGAAATTCTACAAAGCAAAATCTAGAAAACTAATAAAATGGAAAGTGTGTGAATTTGTAGCGAAATAGACACTCACAATCCTTCATAGACAATGGAATGGGCTCCTTCACTAATCATTGGACCAATAGCAAGCTCGTTTACATCGATCAGTAGACTTTCATCTATATTGATTGCATTTTTGGCACCCAATTCATCACTACCATTTCTTCCATTTAGAATAGAGAGAGAAAGTTCTGAGGGTTTTCTTGATTCGGCCATTTTGAATGAAAATTTACTTTTGCATTAAGGTTGAGAGAGAGATGGAGAGTACGGATTTTCTTGGGGTAGGGAGTGTGTATTTGAAATGAATACACCGATGGAAATAAGAGGGAAAATCTTTTAAGTTTGGTAAATTATGAACATTGTAACTTTAAGGTTAATTACATATAGACCACAATTTTTGTTTTATTGTAATTAACATTTTCATTTTCTCAATTTTGCTTCCAACTTTTCTTTCGTCATAATTTTATCGTCAACATTCCACTAATTAACACATTTTATCATGAATGATGGTTCCATCCAAAAAATTCATTACGAAAGTATAAAAAGACTTATTTACCCTCATTTGAAATTATGTTTACATAATAATTAGACAAGAAACTACGATTAGAGGCATTACGTGCTAATTAGTTTAAGATTCAAATAAGAATACTATAAGTAAAAAATTGAGAATATAAGTGCGATAATAAGTAAAAATTGATTTTCATTACAATTAACATGTGATGTAGCAAACAATTATTGTATTGCGAATATAATTACCTATTTTGTAATCCTTATCTATTTAATTGCGATGACATCTAAAAAAATTATATAATGAAGTGTATCGCCCTTATCTATTTAATTGCATGCATGCCATGTGTAAAAAAGAGAAGTAAAGATATATACATATATTTTATTTTTTTTGTGTCAAAGTATATTGGTCAGTTTAAAGTGTGATGTCATAATAAGTTAAAATTTGATTTTCTTTACAATTAAAATGTGATGTAGCAAACAATTACTTTGTTGCGAATATAATTACCCCCTTTTTAATATTTATCTATTCAATTGCGATGACATCTAAAAAAATTATATAATCATTTGGTTTCCATCGAATGTATCGCCCTTGCAGAATCAGTAGTTGCGTGCGTGCCATGTGTCAAAAAGAGAAGTAAAGATAATTTATTTTTTGTGTCATAGTATATTGGTCAGTTTAAAGTGTGATGAGATAAAAAGTTAAAAATTGATTTTCATTACAATTAAAATGTGATGTAGCAAACAATTACTGTGTTACGAATATATACCCCTTTTGTAATCCTTATCTATTTAATTGCGATGACATCTAAAAAAATTATATAATCAAGTGTATCGCCCTTATCTATTTAATTGCATGCATGCCATGTGTAAAAAAGAGAAGTAAAGATATATACATATATTTTATTTTTTTTGTGTCAAAGTATATTGGTCAGTTTAAAGTGTGATGTCATAATAAGTTAAAATTTGATTTTCTTTACAATTAAAATGTGATGTAGCAAACAATTACTTTGTTGCGAATATAATTACCCCCTTTTATAATATTTATCTATTTAATTGCGATGACATCTAAAAAAATTATATAATCATTTGGTTTCCATCGAATGTATCGCCCTTGCAGAATCAGTAGTTGCGTGCGTGCCATGTGTCAAAAAGAGAAGTAAAGATAATTTATTTTTTGTGTCATAGTATATTGGTCAGTTTAAAGTGTGATGAGATAAAAAGTTAAAAATTGATTTTCATTACAATTAAAATGTGATGTAGCAAACAATTACTGTGTTACGAATATATACCCCTTTTGTAATCCTTATCTATTTAATTGCGATGACATCTAAAAAAATTATATAGTCATTTGGTTTCCATCGAGTGTATCGCCCTTGCAGAGTCAGTAATCGCGTGCGTGCCATGTGTAAAAAAGAGGAGAGAAGTAAAGATAATTTATTTTTTGTGTCAAAATATATTGGTCAGTTTAAAGTGTGATGCGATAATAAGTAAAAATTGATTTTCATTACAATTAAAATGTGATGTAGCAAACAATTACTGTGTTACGAATATAATTACCCATTTTGTAATGCTTATCTATTTAATTGCGATTACATCCAAAAAATTGATTTTCATTACAATTAAAATGTGATGTAGCAAACAATTACTGTGTTACGAATATAATTACCCCTTTTGTAATGCTTATCTATTTAATTGCGATGACATCTGAAAAATTGATTTTCATTACAATTAAAATGTGATGTAGCAAACAATTACTGTGTTACGAATATAATGACCCATTTTGTAATGCTTATCTATTTAATTGCGATGACATCTAAAAAAATTATATAATCATTTGGTTTCCATCGAGTGTATCGCCCTTGCAGAGTCAGTAATTGCGTGCGTGCCATGTGTAAAAAAGAGGAGAAGTAAAGATAATTTATTTTTTGTGTCAAAGTATATTGGTCAGTTTAAAGTGTGATGCGATAATAAGTAAAAATTGATTTTCATTACAATTAAAATGTGATGTAGCAAACAATTACTGTGTTACGAATATAATTACCCCCTTTGTAATGCGTATCTATTTAATTGCGATGACATCTGAAAAATTGATTTTCATTACAATTAAAATGTGATGTAGCAAACAATTACTGTGTTACGAATATAATGACCCCTTTTGTAATGCTTATCTATTTAATTGCGATGACATCTAAAAAAATTATATAATCATTTGGTTTCCATCGAGTGTATCGCCCTTGCAGAGTCAGTAATTGCGTGCGTGCCATGTGTAAAAAAGAGGAGAAGTAAAGATAATTTATTTTTTGTGTCAAAGTATATTGGTCAGTTTAAAGTGTGATGCGATAATAAGTAAAAATTGATTTTCATTACAATTAAAATGTGATGTAGCAAACAATTACTGTGTTACGAATATAATTACCCCCTTTGTAATGCGTATCTATTTAATTGCGATGACATCTGAAAAATTGATTTTCATTACAATTAAAATGTGATGTAGCAAACAATTACTGTGTTACGAATATAATGACCCCCTTTGTAATGCGTATCTATTTAATTGCGATGACATCTGAAAAATTGATTTTCATTACAATTAAAATGTGATGTAGCAAACAATTACTGTGTTACGAATATAATGACCCCCTTTGTAATGCGTATCTATTTAATTGCGATGACATCTAAAAAAATTATATAATCATTTGGTTTCCATCGAGTGTATCTCCCTTGCAGAGTCAGTAATTGCGTGTGTTCCACGTGTAAAAATGAGGAGAAGTAAAGATAATTTATTTTTTGTGTAAGAGTATATTAGTTAGTTTAAAGTGTGATGCAACGAAAAAGATCCCATTTAATGAGCTTTTAAGCACTCGCAAACATGCTCATTACTATTCATTAGGTTGTTGAACGATGTTCTTGATGAAGAGATGAATTCAAAATTAAAGCTCTTTTGTCAAGAAACATGAAAGGATTATCAATTTTAAGTAATTAGTTATGGCGTTTGGCGGTGTATTATCGGAATTAGATATTGATAATATTTGACTAGTGCATAGTTCAATAAAACCTAATTTGCGCAATAAGATTTCGATTGAACAACTTCAAATTACGGTTCGATAAATTGAAGAATATGACTAGTCTGCCATGCTTGGTGCAAGTCACTAGAGACCTGACTCGATTGCCCTTTTTTATACATTGATATCTAAATTTGTGTCTTATCATTGTTTATCTTCATCCCATAAAGCTTTTGCCTCTAATCTTTCGAGTGTAGAAATTCCTAGAACTGTGCAGGAAGCTCTAATGATTCTAGAGTAGAAGGCTGTAATTTTGGATTAAAAAAAAAATAAAATAAGGGCACTTGAATAATATTGTACATGTCGTTTAGTGCATTTACCTCAAGAAAAAACTCCAGTTGGGTGTAAATGAATATTTATACTGAAGTACAAAGATGGTGGTTCAATAAACAAGTATAAGAAAGACTTCTAGTCGAGGGTTATATGGGGTAGACTATCAGAGAAACTTTGCACCAGTGGCAAAGTTAAATTCAATTGGGCTTTGATTTCAAGCAAATCACGGTTAGACACTTCATCAACTTGACACTAAAAATGCATTCCTCAATTATCAATTATACGTATAGTTTTAAAATAATAATATCTAGTACCAGTGGTGTTAAAGCATCAATCTAAATGACTACATTTTATATTTTCAATTAAATGAATCACGTGACTTTGAATTTAAATGAATCTATCATTTAATGATATGTAATTGCCATATAAATTGGTCTTAAGCACCAATGGTGATGAATAATATTACTAAGA
The DNA here is from genome assembly GCA_912172775.2 of Fraxinus pennsylvanica. Classification (NCBI taxonomy): domain Eukaryota; kingdom Viridiplantae; phylum Streptophyta; class Magnoliopsida; order Lamiales; family Oleaceae; genus Fraxinus; species Fraxinus pennsylvanica. The sequence continues at coordinate 29,792,068 of OU503038.1, forward strand.
GTGTGTTTGATTGACTTTTTTTTTAATGGAAAATGTCATTTTTCCACTCAAATTCCGATTTTTGGGATGTATGATTGACAATTTTTTGCATGATGATTTTTATTTGCCAGATAATTTATTCTCCGTTTCTCTTTCTCATCCATCCCATCTCTCTTATCTAACCACCAATAAAAAATGGGGAAATATAATATTTTTCGAGGTTAAAAACTAAATGAATCACACATTTAATTAATAATTTCCATACGAATAAGTTCTAGGCAATTCAATTGCCCCGAATTTATTTTCTTATTATGCAAATTCCATGCTCGGAACTAAATGCATTTATACGCAATTACCTCCGGGTTTTTGAAGATTCTTATGGAAAAGAGAAGGTTCGCAAACTAGATAAATCCTAATATGGGCTTAAACAAAGCTTGGTTTAATCGGTTCTTTATTTTTGTTAGATGTTTTAATTATACTCAAAACCAAGCTAATCATACAATGTGAATTAAATTAATTACCTTGGACCTTTGAAGTATTTTCTTTGTATAGAAGTAGCAAAATCAGTTAAAAAGGTGTTATTATATTACATGAAAAGTATACTATTGATTTAATGAAAGAGGTAGGCATGCTTAAACTTTGTGATATTCCGATTGAAGTTAATCACAGACTTGGTGTAGATGAAGAAGAGAAAAAACTTGACAAGGAGCGTCATTAGAGACCGTTGGTAAGCTAATATACTTGTCTTATACGAGACATGACATTCACTTATTTTTTAGTATTGTTACACACATGGGCGGAGCCCACCCCTGCCCAAGCTAAATTCTACTAGCAAAAAAAAAAAAAAAAAAATTATAGCACTTTTTTTTCTGTCCAACCCAATAGCCCACTGTCTAACTCACTAGCCACCCATCTCACTGAATCCTGGCTCCGCCCATGGTTAGACTTAGACAGCATATGTGCACCAAGTTAAAAACACGTGTAAGTTGTGTACCACATTTTGAGATATCTGAAGAGAAATTCAAGTGTTATTGTGGAAGAAAAATGGAAACATGAAGGTTGAAGTCTTCACAGATGCGAATTTGGCAATTGGGTTAGGGACGGAAAAAGTTAAAAAAGGACTTTTCGTTTTGCAGATCTCTAGATTGTAATGTTGAAGTGATCGTTGTATCTTAAAAGATGAATATCGGAAGTCCATAAGCACTGGTGCCTAAAATGTTGTTTCAAGAAGAGATTCCGATCTTGCCTCCGTCAAATAATGGAAGTGGTCTCTATAAGAGAGAAGCTTTTGACGATTTTCAATGAAGAAATTATATCTTGACTATATGAATGAATATTAGGAAAAGAATATGTTACATTGATCACTTGCTAAGTAGTCCTGTTATGCAAATATAATTATCATTTTTATAATCTTTATATCTATTTAATTATGTTGACATTTTCCATCGAGTGCATCGGCCTTGCAGAGTCATTAACTGTGTGCGTGTCATGTGTAAAAAAGAGGAGATTGTGTTGGATATACTGATCTTTTTAAGTCAAAAAAGTTCCATTCAAAAGGGTTTTATTTACCTTCCAATCGGAGTATAGCAACAACATAGCTGCTTGACATAGCTGTCATCAGCCTTTATTTGATTCTCATTTTTTTTTTCAAAATACATTTTTCTTTCTCTTCTTTTCAACTACACATTTTTCAATAAAATGATATTACACTCAAACCCAATTTTTTTTAATCACATATTTTTCATCAATCTACTATTCCAAAATGCATTATTCATATTTTAATGGTGCTCAAAGAGGCTCCAAATCGCAAAACATGGCGACTTCTTCTAGAATGTGCATATTTCCACATCAATTATAAATTTCTTGGTCTTTAAAGATTCATTCTTTCCGCTCTTTATTCTCATATGGATTATTCTTGTTGTACATTAGGGTGTACATAAGAATGTCCATAATGAACACCCGACACCCCCCTATTGGATGGAGTGTCGGTCTCACTGGTACTCCATCCAATAAGGAGATGTCGGGTGTCCATTATGGACACCCTTATGTACTTTTCGCAAAGTCCATTCTCATATTGCCCAAAACACTATTGAATATACAGTTTAGCCATTATAAAGAGAGTTCAAAAAGACTTTTCAATATGTAGATCTCGGGATTTTTATTGCTATCTCAAGAAGCGATCGTTGGATTTTAAGAGACGAGTACTAAAAGCACATAGTCATCGGTTCAAGGCAATAAGATTCCAATCTGTCACGGTCAAATCCATTTTTCTTCTATCGTTTTTTTTCTTTTTTCAAATTGTTATTTTATGTGAAAATAATCTTTTCAAATTTCAACCCTTTTATAAAATTTTTTAAAAAAAAAAGCTGAAAGATTTATTTTATTTACGGGGTGTACTCAACTGAGATTTTGATAGATTTTAAAAATCCTACTAAATTTAAATGTCCTTAATTGAGATTTTAATTGATTTAAATGAAATCAATTAGAATCCAAATAACATCAATAACTCGGGGATTTACGGACATTTCATTAATAGAAGGATTTTAAAAGATTTGAATAGATTTCAAGCTTAAAAATACGAGTAATGTAAACCCTTTTGAATTTCACTATTTTTAATAAGATTTTTTTTTGGGATCTTGTCGAAATCTATTCAAATCCACGAAATTAATTAGAATTCATAATTTTTTAAAATTCATTTGTTAAACATCATTTTAAATAATAATAATTTATTATAAATTCTTTTGTACTATTATGTGCTGGTTACTTTTATTAATAATAAATAGAGATTGTTATGTACTATTATGTAATGGTTATAAGTAATTTTTCTAAATTTTACTTTGACGAATTTTTAGTATAAAGTTATCCGCTCTGATAGATTATTCAGAATGGATATTCTACTGAATAATGCTACTTGTAGTCGTTCACTGCAGCAGTCGCCTTATATGACACACATATGACAAGTGTGTATTTGATGTATTAAATGTGGTAAAAAACTACCACATTAATGCATCAAATAACTACATGCCATGTGTGTGCCACATAGGGCGACTGCTGCAGTGAGCGACTGCAAGTAGCATTACTCTTTGAGCTCTCCCAACTTGATTCTCAACATGTTATAAATACTTGTCGTCGCTCACTGCAGCAGCCGCCCTGTGTGGCATACACATGTCAAGTGTGTATTTGATGCATTAAATGTGGTAAAAAACTATCACATTAATGCATCAAATAACTACATGTCATGTGTGTGCCACATAAGATGACTGTGCAGTGAGCGACTGCAAGTAGCATTACTCTATTCTATTTCATCTACCATTATGATTCTAGTTAATGCTGAAGGGAGAACCAGGGAAAAATTCACCGAAGTGGAAAATTCAAAAGGTAACAACTACCTCACTGAGTCACTGTGCTAGATTTTTAGCAAGATTCTTGCACGAAGATGCCCCCCCATTGTGGTAGAAAATGAAAGTGATCGCTGAAAAAGAGAAGCTTTTTATGTTTGTGATCATAGTGATTCCTGTGCAGAAATTATATCCTCACTATATGAACGAATTTTAAGAAAACTTATACAAATCACGCTACATTAACATCTTTGTTGACATCAAGTTGGACTCACTTATGAAGTGACGGTTTTTTACACATTGATTTAAAAAACACTTTAAACAATTAATGACACGGATTTTGACATATAAGAAATGTCAAGATAGCTGTCGATCACAAGTTACAACTAGTTTTATCCAAACTTCTAAGTATATTTTTCATGAATAATACTACTTTGCCCGAAAAATGTGACAAAATTGTTGACAAAATAGATGTTGACAAAATGTGATTGGTTGAAAAAGCTGACTGTATTTTAAACAGTCCAATGATAGATTGTCATGTGACATTATGTCAATAATTATGTCAATCATTATATTCATATAGCATGATTGATTTTTCATTTATTACTTGCCAAAAAGTAATATGGTGTAAAAAAAAGTACCGTGGTGCGAATATAATTAGCTTTTTTTTAGCTATGGATTTAATTATGCTAACATTCGAAAAAGATGTATATAACTAGTTAGTTTTCATCGAGTGCATCACCCTTGCGGAGTCAGTGATTGCCTGTGTGCCATTTGTAAAAGAGAGGAGAAATCAGGAGAATTCATTTTTTGTGTCAGGGAATATTGATCTTTATATAGTGTGATGTGCCAAGAAAAAGTCCCATTAATAAGCTTTTAAGCATGGAAAACATGTTCCTTATTTCCTCCGTCATGTAAAGATATGATTGTTGTTCTTTTTTGTTTGTTCCAAATTATAGATCACTTTCCTTATTGAGAGTATAATTGATTTATTAGTTCTTATTATCAACAAATATGAAATATTTTCATTAAATCATTATTTAATATAGTATAAAGTAGTCCGCTTCTTCTACTTCATCTACCATTGTGATTCGAGTCAATGCTTGAGGGAGACCATATGTTCGGATATTCAAGCTTAACATCAACTGCTTCTATATATTGGATCAGGAACCCAATCCAAGAAGAGAGAAATCAACTATATATACTACGGCCCATGACAAGCGACCCAGCATTCCTACCTAGGAATTTGTAGCTCAAGACTAAGACTTTCACTTGGACTGACAAATTGGAAGCCCGACATTTTGGTCAATTGGTAGGCGATAAAAAGACACAAATTACACTATTCTTAGTGTGTGTTTGGTGGGAATTAAAATTAGATTTTTTATAGATTATAATAGAAATTTTTGAAATGTGTGGTTGAAAAGATGCGAGACCCATGAAAGATTTGGTTACTATTGATTGTTTGATTTCGACTTAGATTAAAATCAAATTTTAATCCGACCCAAACAGGCCATAAGACTCACAATTGCATCAACTAACTAATCAATGGAAAACATGTTCCTTATTTCCTTCGTCACATGGAGACATGATTGATGTTCTTTTTTCTTTGTTCCAAACTATAGATCGCTTTCTTTATCGAGAGTATAATTAATTTATTAGTTCTTATTATCAACAAATATGAAATATTTTTATTAAATCATTATTTAATATAGGAGTATGTAAAGGAAAAAATGTAAGAAAAATTATATTTTCTTAATCTGTGTGAAAATGGAAATACGTCTATCTTTGTGGGACAGATTCGAAATATTTTCGAAAGTTCACGTGAGATGGTTATCAAGGTATTTTGTCCTCACAATTTTCTTCTATCGTATTTGCTAGTTGTTACCATTATTTTGGGTTAGTTTACATAGAAATAAGTTCACGTGAAAATAATATTTTCAAATTTCAACCTTTTTAAAAAAAATAAAAAATGTTGAATGATTTATTCTATTATATTTCATGCTCGTTAAACGTCATTATAGATAATAAATAGAAAATTTTATTCACTGTTTTAATATTATTCAAATTTTAGATTTATGATATGATTGTGACACTCAGTTTACTTATAAGTAATTTTTTCAAATTTTACTTGCTGAATTTTTAGTATAAAGTTGTCCGCTTCTTCTACTTCATCTACCAGTGTGATTCGAGTCAGTGCTTGAGGGAGACCATATGTTCGGATATTCAAGCTTAACATCAACTGCTTCTATATATAATGGTGCTGTCTGGGCGAGATTTTCACTTCATGAAAATCGATTTTGGAACCGTTTATGATTGACCACGTGTAAGCATATTGTGGTTAGTCAAATAAATCTACATGGGTGAATGACTATTATGCCCTCACTTTTACGTGATGGCCCTGAAATTTTCTGACACATAATGTAATGGTGGGCTTCATTTGGAAATTTGCTCTGATACAACATTCAGTCCATTTCATCGATTTTTTACCGTTGCAAGCCTCAACGTTAAAAAAAAACACTTAAAATCAGAAAGAAATCACGCCCAGACTCCCCCATTGGATCAGGAACCCAATCCAAGAAGAGAGAAATCAACTATACATACTTCGGCCCATGACAAGCGACCCAGCATTCCTACCTAGGAATTTGTAGCTCAAGACTAAGACTTTCACTTGGACTGACAAATTGGAAGCCCGACATTTTGGTCAATTGGTAGGCAATAAAAAGACACAAATTACACTATTCTTAGTGTGTTTGGTGAGAATTAAAATTAGATTTTTATAGATTATAATAAAAAATTTTGAAATGTATGATTGAAAAGATACGAGACCCATGAAAGATTTGGTTACTATTGATTGTTTGATTTCGACTTAGATTAAAATCAAATTTTAATCCGGCCCAAACATGCCATAAGATTCACAATTGCATCAACTAACTAATCACAAATTTTAATCCGACCCAAACATGCCATAAGACTCACAATTGCATCATCTAACTAATCAAACGCAAACCCCGGCCTACTGAATTTAGCTATTCACGATGTATGTGATCAAAATATCTTTAGTTTATTTTACGAGTTTAATAAACATTTTATATATACCAAATAGACGAAATACAATGACCTAGTACAAATAGGCAAAAGGAAGATACATTGGTGACAAATCAATTGCTATTTTGCTAGTCATTAGTAACATGCAGTACTAAAACCTTAACTAGAAAGCTAGATAGTACAAAGGATGTACATTAGTTGGCTCTATCTAAATATTTTAATTAGTCAATTAATTACACATCATGTATAGAGATTAACCCAATCATACCCATGAATGTAATTGTTTTCTGGCACGTAAAATGCATTCTCCAAACCCTCCATTCCAAATTCCCCTAAAAATGGAGGCTCCATTGAGAAAGATGAACTCGGACTATTGCTCGAAAATCTCTCGAAACACTCCGTTAACCTTTGTATCTCCTTCTCCGCATTACATAGTTGGTCTTTTAGCTTTAACACCTGTACAAACAAGCAAACGATCGTTAACACCTCGAAACAAAAGATTTCCGAATCAACACTTTCTATGAAAAAACCCTTCAGGCTTAACACGTTCCATCAATTATTCACACTTTATTTTGCACAATTGGTGTTAAAACATCTATTTAGATGATATTAAATGAGTCATTTAATTCTACGTTTCATTGATCATATCGCGTGACGCTATTTAGATTGGTGTAATAGTATCGTTAGTACTATTTTTTAATTTACTATATCAAGAAAGCTACACGTGTATATGTATTGACTGTATCCACGTGAGTGGGAGTGCCAAGTGCTGGAGATGGTCCACTAAGACAGCCAATGGGCTCAGCACTAGCCTCTAGCCACCTTAATTAACTATGTACGGACCTTTGAAAATGGGGACGTAGTACATTTTGTACTCTTTTGGGGTGGCAGACTTTAATTTCTCGTTATTTTTTTTCTCCGGTCACTGTTCACATTGTGTCATCATTACTACAACACGATGCGACACATCTTTTCGAGCAAAGAGTCCATGCATGTTCAATTGGACAGAATATTAAGCCTTGTTTGGTTGTGATTATAATCTAAATTTTAATTAAAGTCAAAATTAACAATTATATCCCGTCTGGGAGCGCTTATCCTGCCACAGAAATTGCTTTTTAACCCGTTGCTAGCAGCCATTCTTGACTTCTAGTTTCACATGTGAGACCCAACGGTGAAAAGAAACGGTCAATTTTTAGATTAAAATCATATATTCCATCAACTTCTCTCAAAATATACTAAAAATCTTATTTTAATATCTATCGAATGGAGGTTTAGTCCCAGTAAAAAATGAAGTTACAACAGTTAAAAAGCAAACGCTTTGTAATTGTTTTGATAAAATATAATTGATAATATTTTAACTTTTTTATTATTCGTGTCGTGTTGTGTTGTACAATCTATTTTACATAAGGAGGTCCGTGCGTGCGAGCGAACAAGAGCGAGAGAGAGAGAACGACGACGAACCTCGTTTTCAAGTCTGCATTTCTCAACAACAGTGGTGTCATGTTGAGTCTTCAACTTGGAGTATTCTTCCTCCATCTTCTTGCTCTTCCATCGAGCCCTTCTGTTTTGAAACCAGACCGCAACTTGTCGAGGGTCAAGACCGAGTTCCGAGGCAAGCTTGTCCTTCCTCTCCGACTCCAATTTGTGTTCATCTTCAAAACTCTGCTCCAATAGATTCATCTGTTGTTCACTCAACTTTCTCTTCCTCATCATCCCACTGCTCCCCGCCTCACCTTTGTTCTTCTTCCGCCTACGCCTCGGCTTCGCTTCCACTGAGATTAAAATTCATCATAATTTAGTCCTCAACACTAAGTAAAGATTCAAGTGCATGGAAAAATAATTTGTTAGCCCAAAAGAGGCATCAATTTATCTTTATATGGTGGGTGGTACAGTCGAGTCGAGTCCAACGTACCAAACATGGTTAATTTTACAACGTAGTACTGACCTTGTTCTGGAAGGAGTTGGTCGTATATTCCAGCAGGATAGTACTGAGATATCAGTATCATTTGATCATCGTCAATTTGATTCATGCTTGTTGCTGTGCTTCTCTCTTTCGTTGAATATGAGTACTAGGTACAGAATATAGCAAGGGACGTTTTTCTTGCACATGGGAATGAAAATTAGAGGAGGTGGTTGTTATCTTAGGAATTGAAGGGTACAGGGAAGACTTTATTTATAAACCTAGGAACTTGAAATAAGTCTTGGTCTTATCGGAAATATCATGAATGCCATTGTCTTATGAAAATTTTATTGGATAAAATTTGTCAAATACGGAAAGTTGGACTGAGGAGGGGCAATAGCATTTTTTGGGTTTGATTTGGTGAAACTTGACTCCGATAATTAGTTGATCGATGGATGCCTTGTCGTATTTAAACACCTTAATTTATAGAAACCATTTTATATTTATACTCGTGTACGTTTTGATTTACACTTTACCACGTGATCCAATTGGACAATTTAAATCTTAAACAATTTTTTCATTCAATTATTTGTTGACAACAATGCAAGTGGATCAAAGTGTATAAATTTAACCTATTTTTGGCCCATATTTTTTCAAAAACTCATTTTCAACCACACATTTTTCCGTAAAATAATTTTATACGTAAATCGAAAACTTTTCTTTGTTTTTTAACCACTCATTCTCCAAAAATTCACTATTCTAAACTACATTTTCATATCAAAGTGGGGCTCAAACAGGCTATTAGTGTACAAATGGCAAAATCCTAATTTATACGTACTTGTTTGGTTTGATTAAAAATTTAATAAAACTTGTGGGTTTCATAAACAAGGGTAGTTGAAAATGAGTTTGAAAAAAATAATTTTGAATATTAAGATCAAGAGAAATGCTAGATGGACAATCCCCTCACGTGAGAGTGGGGCTTGCGATTTTAAAAATCGCGGATCCCACCCCGCAATGTGAGGGGATTGTCAACCTGAGTGTACACAAAAGTGTGTACACTTGGGTTAATTTTAAGATCAAACATGGGCATTACCAACAAAAAGGACCCCCATAAAGTTCTTTAGGATTATTCTGATGATGACCATCAAATCTACACTCCAATGAGGTGAGATTTTATCGTGATTTATAGTGTTTACATGATGCTGGTGCCAATTGCTATTTTGTGTTTGTCCCACATACGGCGACATCCCAAAAGGCCTACGTATAAAGTACGTAAACTCACTACAAGAAATTAATGTGCCAATTTTATCATGCACTATATGTTCCTATTTACATCTAGTAATACAACTATGATACGTTGGTTATGAAAAATCGGATAATATGAACGATATTAAAAAAAATAATTAAAATCTTATTCTTTAGCTGTTTACTCACATCCACACTATTGCATAATCATATCCGTTATCGGTTATCCTTATCGACTTCTAAATATACATCTATTAGTGATTTATTCCTTTCGAACTCAAACCACTTACAAAGTACATATCTAATCCAAAACAAGTAAAAGATCTAACTAAAAGCAAGTAAATTATTTAGAGAATCAAGAATGGATACGAATCTCATACGATAATTGATGTAAAATCAATTCTCTTAGCAATGTGTTTTGACTGTTTTCTTGAAAATAGGCTATGAACTGAGGGAAGTCACCTTGTATTTGGCTTTCCCAATTGGGTAAATAATAAAGAGGAAGAGGGTTAAAAGAAAAACATAAAAACAAGTGTGATTAGGTTGAGTTGGGATCTGAAACCTGAGATTAAAGAAATAATATTTAAGGTTGGCCTCTGAATTTTGGACATGCAATGCAACCTTTGTTGTCCAATTAGGTGGTATTATCCCCTTTCTATGGGCTACCAGCCAAGCCGTCCTCTTTAGTTGTATTGCTTTTCTTTTTTAGTAGCTAGCAGCACATGCGCGGCTCGAGATGAGTGAACAGTTATAACAAAAACTTTCACCACCTTCATTGATTGATCTAAATATTGACATACATAGGTATACCCAAATTCATTGTCTAAGACTCAGCTATGACATCATTCGTATAGAGTCGTTCTAGAAATGGAATAATATTATTCATAGTGAAAACTACATGTAGTCATCTTATGTGGCATACACATGAAAGTTTGTTAAACTATCGGTAGCCGTCATATGTGGTACACACACGACAGTTTGTTATTTGGTACTATGTGTATGACAGGTAGGAAGACTACCGACAATCTTCACTACGAATAACAGCACTCTTTGAAATGGTTGGATCTAATCTATATTGTCATTTTGACACTTCTCGTTAAATTTACATAGATCATGCATATATATGACGAGTTAACTACTTCTTCTTTGCAATAACTAATTTTTCAAGGGCTCGGAGTGGCTCGAGTAAGATTGATAAATGCAAACCCGTGATAAATATAATTTTGTCGTACTTTCTCAAACGTATTTGAATTGGAGCAGAGTTTCGGAGTGATGAAGTTTTTCTTGTTTTATTCAGTTCAAAATAATGGTGGAGAGCACAGGTCACTCTCGCAGACAGGAAAACTTTTAGTTTTGTCCGAATTGTTTTTATTTGTGAAAATGAAACAAGATATTGCTATTGGGGAAAGAAATAAAGTGGAATGGGATTGGATGGAGGAAGTGGAACAACGTGGATGGAATTGACTATCCACTTCTGGGAAAGTAAGTCCGGACATGAAAAGCATGCCAACTTTGTCTGTCCTTGTAAACTGTAAAGTGGTCGAAATGGAACCAAACTCATACTAAAAGAATAATATTGTGTGGTGTTACAACATTAATTTAGACGACGATAGATTTAAATAAAAATAAAATAAAATTGTTTATGATTTAGAGTCTGTTTGTTTGACAAGATTTTTACTTTTAATTTTACTTCTCGAAGAAAGTTTTCTAAAGAAAGTGTTTGAAAATTAATTTCTAAAAGAGTTTTCTATGATTAATTCTGTAGATTGAAAATTATAGTGTGAAACGCAAATTAATATAGAAATTTGTCAAAGAATAACTAACAAAAAGGTCTAATTAAGATAAAGCGTATTAGTTAGAACTACTTAGCATATATACACAAAAATGGAAAATAATCAATAATACTCCCCCTTGTGGATGACAACATATAGCATTATCCACAATTTACCTATTATTTTGTTTTATCTTGAGTAAATTACAAAAAACGAGGCTAAGAAGTAGTCGAAAATTTAAAAAAAATTGTGAAAACTAACAAGAAACAAGTTAATTTCACTCAAAATTAATTTTTGAATAATGATATTTTGTCAGATGCAATGACAGGAGGTTTGATTATGTGGAAAAATTGATCGTGTTTAAAAGAATTCAATAAAGAAATGTTATATGATATTATGTCAACCGTTATTTCAATTTTTTTGTTCGTGTAGCATGATCATTAATTTTTTAACAAGTTTTTAATCCCAGTTCGACTTGGTTTCACCCTATCGTCTCGACCAATCCAATTTTTTTTTTTTTTAAATTTAAAATCTGAATCAACTTGCTCTTTTTGATTAATTACTTTTTTCCCAACAATTTAACTGGATTGAATAAAACTGCGGCTGGAGTTGTGAAAAAAAAAAAAAAAGAAAGAAAGAAAGAAAGTGGGCGAAAAAGACATATTCTTCCATGCCAAGTAAAGTTTCATACATCATCACATGGGTTGCAACCTCCAACTTTTACACGCGTCGTTACCCGATACTCTCGGACGGGACCACTTATTCTATCCATCCACGTTTTGCCTTTCATTTCTTGTACACATTCTCACTCACTCTTCTCTTCTCGAAACTCACGCCCCACCCCAACCCAACCCCTTCTTCATTTTAACGGTAGCCGCCAATACATACAACTCCCTGCACGTATGTCTAGCGCCCCCATTATTCAGGAATAATAATTTTTTAAAGAATGTATAATTAAAAAAAATATTTTTGGATATATATTTAATATTATTTTATTGAAAAATGAATGATAAATAAAAAGAGAAAGAAAATGAATTATAATTTAATGCAGTGACTTCTCTGTTTTCTACGAGTGGCCAACTTCGTGTAAAAGTTCTTTAAATGAACAAAATACTTTTCAAAAAGTTAAAAAAGTTCCGTCAAACGAGCCGATAATACGCAAGATTTTAACTCTGTTTTCTACGAGTGGCCAACTTCGTGTAAAAGTTCTTTAAATGAACAAAATACTTTTCAAAAAGTTAAAAAAGTTCCGTCAAACGAGCCGATAATACGCAAGATTTTAACTTATTTAACTTTTGAAGGGATGCCTGGTTTGACATTAATTGGCAAGGTGAGTAATGGAATGGTAACACGTGGTAGAAGCTGGATAGTTAATTCGGACCCCGCGCAGCACCAGTGGGTTCAGTTTCTGAGTTGATATCACACCACCAGTTGTTATAGTTTCAACTTTAAAACATCAAATTTAGAGAATTGGATCGTGACAATGCACCCAGCTAGCAGCAGCTATACTTAGGCGTGGACTTGCTTGCTTCTAGAAATGGGCTATTTCTATTTCAAGTTGGCTGCTATCTTAAGCTACAAGGATAAGACTGAGCTTTAGGAAATAACTATAAGGTTAACGTTGATTCAAGTAAACAATGCAATGAGGGGTAAGAAGAGGATAAGAACGACAAGATTAGAGTAGACATCCTTTTTTTATCCCTCTTTCTGTTATTTAAGTCTTTTCATGGTACCCATTGAACAAAACTCAAGAATTGTTTAACTAATAAAAGTTTTAGTAGATTTTGTGAGAAAATCGGTACGTACACGTTCTGATACCAGTTTGTTATAATATGAGGATAGATATACGACACAATATGAAGTAAATATCATAAATGTACAAGAAAAAAATTAAGGGTGTATTTGAGCCACATTATTTTGGAAGAATGTATTTTGGAATAGTAGATTGATGAAAAATTTATTGTTGAAAAAGAAGAAAAAGTTATTGATGTGACGAAAAATATTATTTTATTGAAAAATGTATGGTTGAAAATGAGTAGATGAATGAGAATGAAAATTTTAATATGGTTCAAACAGGGGCTAATTGACAGATGAAAGGAGAATTCACTAACATATGAGAAATAATACAAAGATTTTGTGTTTACAAATTTGTCTAACTCGTCCAGTCACAATGGAGAGCTAGCTATATATAATAAATGTTTCAAACTCTAGAAAATAGAGTTATAGATGAAAAGAATGCTTAAAACGAGTCAAAAACGAGAATCAAGTCACTTCGAGAGTGGCTCTCTATGCCCCACAACCAATGCAAATCAACCTTATTATGTAAGTCTTTTCTCCTATGCTCCACTCTACCTAACATGGAACGAATTGAACCAAGCTCATTTTTATGGTGTTTGTGGGGCCTCCACTTAGTTTGGTTGAATTTACCCAACTTTCATCATACGGTGTATAAGTCCTTTTTACTCTAATATACTAAGCATATTTTTACTAACAAAGGACCACTCTTACAAGCTTATGGGCATGTTCGGTACAGCTTAAAATCCAATTAAAATTGAAAATATGACCGTTATTGAGTCTCACTCGTCTAATAAAAGTCAACAATAATGGTTAATTTTTCAATTTTAACCCAATTTTAATCTCTACCGAATATAATATATATTTGAGGTTGAAAAAGAAGAAAATTTTAAAAGCAATATTTTAAAAATGTGCGCACCTAATATGTGACCATCTCACACATTTCCTCGACGGTGGAGTGAAATTCTCACGAGTGAGAAAATTAAATATAATTTTGTCCACTCTTTTCAAAATAATCTATTATTATTGAATAATGTTATTTAGCCCCACTGAGATTATGACTGCAATCTATATGGCACTAACGTTGTATTAAATGATAGGTTAAATGAAATGTATAATTAAATGACTTGTTTTATTTAACCTATCATTTTAATGTCACGTAAATTGGGGTTATAATCTCAGTGGAGCTAAATATCATTACTCACTATTATTTAATAAAAAAGAGAGGATCGGAAAAGATGCGCACGATAAGCGGAGGATTCCTTGACGTTTATGCTTTCGATGAATTGCTTTTGCTTATTTTACGGCATAATTTGGCTGAACTTTTTATAAATTAATCAAAAATAATTAAATAAATTAGTGCCATGTTTACCCCGACAACTAGAACTCATGTCTCCCATCTTCAAACGATGCTAAACAGCTAATCAAGATTAGATTTGTGTTAAAAAAAATCACATTAGTGGCTAATCACTCTTATTTTCTTGATTGTGTTGAATTAATAATATGCTAAACATGTAATTAGGCGCATTCATTCGTTGGAGAATACTTTATCGTACGTCTTCATATTTTTCGGGAAAATTGAGCAGTGGTCCTTCGAATAACACACTCATTTTGACAACTAGTGAATAATCTTTATTATTTTTTTACTTTTCAATATTTTATAAAGTATTTATGTAGCTAAGTGAGATCCCGTGAATGTGTAATTCATGTTCTAGCTTTGTACCTCACTCTATTGTTTTGAGAAATGACCATTGTTGTAATGAACAGACTTTAGTGGGTGCAATTATTTCCTTTTTGACTTGGTTGAGTTTATCAATTATAAATTCAACAATGTTCTGTTCAGTTCTCATTTTTGAAACTCATTTTCAATCATACATTTCGCAGAATCTGCAATTTTCAAACACGTATGTCATCAATTTTTATCAGAATCTACTAAAAATTTAATTTTTAATGAAACCAGACAGTGACTAAATTTTATTTTCAATAGATTTAAGGAATAAACTCGAAGGATAAAAAGTTACTATTGTGTTGGTTAATGTTCATACTTCATACTCAATTTTGAGATTGAAAAATATGTATTGAATCATTTTATCGAAGATTTAAATAGTTGGAGAGACTTGACAAAATTTACTTTCCAACACGTGTCTATGTTTAGGTCTTGAGTTAAAAGACTTGACACAAGCACAATTTTCATTAACGATAGTGGTGTCATTCTACACGATTTATCCCGACAACTAGTGATCATGTTTCCCATCTTCAAACGATGCTAAACAGCTAATCAAGCTCACATTTGGAGCTTTTTTAACAAGTTAGTGGCTAATCAGTGTCATTTTCTTGATTGCGTTGAATTAATAATGACTGAAACACGAATATGCGCACATTCATTCGTTAAAGAAATCTTTAAATTATGTACATTGTTAACTTTGCCGTACGTTTTTATAAGTGGTCCTTGTAATTGTACATTAATTAATTAATACGCTCATTTTGTTTGAAATCTACCTGTATTATGGTGTACATTCTTTATTAATTACTTTTTTTCATTTCATACTTTGCATCATTCCAACATTGAAGAGTGCAAATGCATTTATAAAGTATTTAAATAGCTATTTGAGATCTCGTGAATGTGTTATCCATGTTCTATTGTTTGTAGGTTAATACCTAAACATATTTTGTTTTGAAAAGAGTTTGGTTTAATCCCTTTATCTTAACCCCTTTTTCGAGTAGATTAGTTATATCATTAAATTCGGCAACAATACAATTTATATTGTTGATCTTCAAATTCGACTGGAACCAGTTGTCGATATATCCCAACTTATCTCTTGTCCATGTGCATATTACTTGTACACTTGAACATCACGTTAGCATACACAAGATCGTAGCTCCGACGGTTGTGATGATCACGTGCACTCCGGCTCAAGTCAAATGGGCAATGATATATTTTGGTTTGAGCGAGACATAATTGATGAAAATATGGTCGCCGAATTGAGGAGAGAATTATCAATTTTACAATTCAAGATTGACGTAACATTTGGATGTCACTAAATGTGACTGTTTATAGTCAACAGAGATGAGCTGAAGCTCATTAAATGCTTGACAGATAGTCTCATCATAACAGTTTATTGATCAAGCCCAACGGTATCAATCTATAGCCATCATAGACCTATGGCCTCCATAACTTGAATGTAAACTAAAAAGTTGTGATCTAACTAAGCGACATTGTTGCATGATATCGCATCAAACATTCAAGTGTGTGCAATTTAGTCGAAACGAGGCTTGTGGTAGATGCCCCTCGCCTTGAAAGTGTATTGCAACAGATCTATTGTGCCTCGTCTCGGATAACAACGTTCCAAACGAGACATCCAAATGCATGGCCTAATTGTCGCGAGGCAGAGCAGAGTGTTGATCTTTCGTGACTTAGTTGGCTGCTAAGTGACCTGTCTCGTAGGCAAATGTGTAACATACACCACGAGCATAATTTTCATTAATAGGTTATGACAAAACTTGAACCCAAGAGTCCAAGACTCCATTTGCTCTAGTATCATATTTAAATCATTTCCTCAGCAATAACAATAAACTAATAACCATTATTATCAATAAATTTGAGATCAATTAACAATAAATTAATTTTATCTATTTCCATTTAATTTAACGCTAATTAGATTGAAAAAGTTTAATGCAACTAAATCAATTTCAATGGGTGTAAGAAACTTAAATTTATATCACAATCAATGTAATTCTAATTAACTTAAATGAATTCAAGAGCTAAGATAGTAGAAATACAAACTTTTATTTCCAAGTGAGGATAAGAAACTTGAAACATGGAGTTCAAGCATTGGTGAGCGAGGGGATAGTGGTGACCATAGCACTGCTGTTAATGGTGTTTCTATTTACAGCTATCACCCAATAAATTATAGAACTGCCCATTCATAGAAAATAAAAATAAAAATAAAAATAGACAAAAAGATTCCTTTCAAGGACATTAATTCTCAGTAGGAGGTCGAATCGAAGTCAGGTCTACATCTTATCGTCATGTGCAACACAAAATAAGTTATCATAAGACATGAATGCAAATGCGTGGACAAAAATATCTTTTATCCTGAAACGGATTAAACCACTTTGTCGGATGAATTGTGACATAGAGGTTGATAGACTCCTAGGTGGATGTAAATGATTGGATGAAAATGATGACAGTGTTTAAAACAGTTCAATGATAGATTGACGCATGACATTATGTCAACATATCTGTCAACCAGGGTGACACTGTAGCATGATTGACCTATGTTATGGCTATGTCCACTACAAACTCGTACATATAAATCCACAAACAATATATGTATAAAAATCAAATTTTTAGTAAATTTAGATAAAAAATAATAGGATGCGTGATTGAAAAGTTATGGATTCCATGAAACCTATGATTAAAAATTAATTGATGACTCAAATTTTAGTTTTATTTTTTAGCTGAGCCAAACAGCAAGAGTAAGTATAAATTTTGTCTATTGCACTAACCTTTTCTCCTCTCATTTCAAGCCAATTTTCATATCGATAATTATATTTATCTCTATTAGAAATGATCATCAATTTATTTGATACGTGACGTGTTAGGAAAATTTACAAAATACATTTTATATTTGGGGTATATTTATAATTTGCACATCATATTTTACAAATTTACACTTTACATACTCTATTTTACTCATTAATAGCAATTGATATATTTTAAAAGAAAATATAAATATTTATAAATTTGTCATTATAAATAGCTAAATAGAACAAAATATCCTTAGGTAAAAAATAACTAATCACACTGTATATTTGTTTAATTACTTTATTTTTAAAACTAAATTATTAG
>OU503038.1:29810830-29829885 GCA_912172775.2 Fraxinus pennsylvanica
TTTTAAATTTTTATTTATAAAATAATAAATTATTAAATTAATTTATTATTAAATATTTAATTATAATATAATATAATTAACCCATCCCACCTTCACCACCCCCACCGCTCTGGCGACCGTTCCGATCACCGCCCTACTCCGGAGAACTTCTAGACGACCGTTCCGACAACTACTCCGATTCCGGCGACCGTTCTGGCGATTTTTCCGGCGACCGTTCGGGAGTCGATTTTCCCTGTGACTGCTCCGCTATATTTTTTTATACGGTTAACATGTTTTTTTTACGGTCACAACTCAGGTCACAGCTCAAGTCCCAGGTCACAGCTCAAGTCACATGCCAGGTTACAAGTCACAACGCATGATTGTTTATTTATAATGATTGATAACATGATAATTTTTATCTATTAATCACATATTTTCAAATTTATTAGTCACATGTTAATTTTTAATCACAGTCCCACTATCGATTCCGATCATCATCCACCACCACAACCTGCCTAAAAAAATAACACCCCACAAACTAAACAGTGGCGATCGTCTAACACAGCACCACCACCAAATCCAACCAACTAAAATGACCACGGCGCCACCTCCCCCCTTTACGCTGCCAACATCAACACAAAAAACAATAAATCAAACTCGAAAGGAAAAAAAACAGATCCACTACGGCCGAAAATGGTGGAAGACGACATCAACGCCGTTAGCGGCGTTGGCGCCACTAACACGCACCACCACCAAATCCAACCCCCTACAACACCCACGACACCACTGTCCCCTCTACGCCACCAACATCAACACAAAAAACAACAAACCAAACTCGAAAAAAAAAAAAAAAGATCCACAGCGGCCGAAAATGGTGGAATAGTTTTGGGGTTTGATTTTATGGAGATATGATAATAACTGTTGAAATCTTTCTTCAATCTTCTGGGAGCAGGGACTGAAAATAATGTGCTCTACAAGCGAGCCATTGAAAGTGATGATATCTGGGGCACCAGTATCGGGAAATGAGACTCCATGTGAGATGGCTGAGAAAGTGAGTTAATATCATGTTCAAATTCTCTGTCATTAGTTGCTAAGAAAACCTCTACTTTTCACTCTCGTCGGCGAGGAGATGTGCCGCCAACGGCACAGAGACGAGGAGGAGAGGGAGAGTCGACGACGATTTTCTGAGAGAAATGGGGAGAGAGAATGGGTAGGAGTGGAGATAATGGGAGAGTAGGTGAAATGAATTTTGAAGGTTTGATTTGGATTATTTTAATTACGATGAATTAATATAATTAATATTAAATTAAATGTAAAAAATTTGATTTTTGAAAAGTTAAACTTGTGATGGAATTTATGAAAATGGAAATCTGAAACTAGGGTTAGGTGTAATTTCCTCATAAAACACTTGTAAGTGCTCAATTGGGCCACAACCTACAAAACAAAATCAAATCTTTCTTCATTCTATGCAACATTAATCAAAATTAGTTGAAAGGTAAACCAATCAACAGATAGTCAAATGCTTAAAAAGAAAGCCCTCAAAAGAAGGGCCTTCAATCTTTTCTATTGGAGGACAAAACCCTAATTTAATTTATCACTTTCATAAACATATAAAACCAACAAATCTATCCATTAATCTCTTAACTGCCTAATTAATCTAATCTAATTCCTAGAAGACGTGGTTGAATGACATTCCTTCATTTAAACACAAATTAATTCTTAATTAAACTCTAAATGATAGCTGTCGATTCTTATGCCTGCTTCCGTGAACTTCCACAACCTTCAGGCACATGCTTCCCACTTTTCCTTTTTGTGTACGTGGTGTTCATCTATGCATGTAGATGCCCATTGCTATTTAATTATAAAGTTTTAAATTTATAATAAATTAATATTAAATATTAAATATCACATCAAGTGATAATCATTTTTTTGTACGATTATAACCCTACTACAATTCAATTATTTTAATAATACCTTACTTTTTGTTTTTCAAAATGTAATTTACCAACTGTAATAAATATTATAACTAATTAACATTAACATTCACATTCATTTAGTTAATATTAATTAAAATTTCACATTCAAGAATGCAGCTGATTATTCACGTCCATATAGACTAATTAACATCGAGTTTCACTTAATTGAAAATTAAATTATATTCATTTAATATAAATGATTTAACATTGATTGTCACATATATATATTCTTTGGTATTAATTCTAAATTAATTAACATTCACGTTAATTCATGTATCGTATTCGCCATTCACCTTCATTTATGCATTCAACTGTAATTCTAATACTCACATTGAAGTGTGCATTTTCACTATTCAAGTGCATTTATAATAATTAACATTTATTTTCAGGGACTTACATTTCTCTCATATTTAAATTAAGAGAGTAAATAAATGATTAAATATTACTTTCACAGCACTTATGAACCATTTCAAAATAACGATCTACGCACGTTCAACTCTGACTAGTCAATATAAATATATTTTGTTAGGTAAATTAAATGGTATTAATAAGAAATTGAAGTTATAAACACAATATAATAAATAATGCGTACCATGTATACACTTTTATACGCAAGTGGGTAGTCAAGAAACGAGTTATATAATAAATCGCATGATCTGTGCTGACAAAAACAAATCTTGAATGCCTTCTCAGGTAAACCAGATCCAAAAGACAATGCATATAATATGAAATTGCAGGAGGGAGTTCACTGTAGAGGAGAATCTAAATCCAAGCTTATGATATGTGATTTAATACTTCTATGTGAAGAAATATTTACTTAATACAAATTTTAAGCCACGTCTCTTGGTGGTCCTAAATTCTACACCAATCTCTGTAATGTCGATTCCCTCGTAAATTGTGTTAACAAATTTTCAAACGTTAGTTAACGTGCTTTTATAATGTTGCTTTCCTACAACGTAGTTTACTTCTATTATTCTGACTTTAACGAAAACTACGGTTTTTTCTTTTTTTTTTTTTTAAACGCAACTTTTGACTAAGTAAAAGAATAATTTCGAGCGAACTGCTTCTCACGATAAAAATTCACAATAATTATAATAAACTGGTTGCAGTCTATAGTAATAGTAAAAATACGTATTTTTGTGGTGAGTTTGGTGTGATGGTGATGGCAGCGGCAACGGTATAATTGGGAATGACTGACGAATATGACGATTTTTTGCTTAAAGTCATCCATTTTTCTACTTGACGGGGACATGATGGTGCGATTTAAATATGCCTTGCAATTGCGACTACAAAGAACGGCAATTATAATTTGACTATCAGACATTGTTCTAAAAAACGCGAAAATGCGCCGCCTAAGCGCGACGCGTGACCAAAAAGCGTCGAATTCGGGAAATGTTGGAAAAATGCATTTTCCAACTAAAAGGCGCGCCTAGGCGCGCATTAGTCCNGTGATTCTTGATTCTCAGCCTCGACGCTTCGCTACGCATTACGCATTTTAGAACACTGCTATCAGATGAGCAATATTTGTTACTTTGGAAGATCGCCCTTCATAAAGTATGATAAAGCATTGAAATTTGTAAGTAAATTGCAACATAAATCATATTACTCCCACTAAAACCACTTAAGGTGATCGAGTCTTGACAATTTCCAGAGCTGTTTTTTCAATCAGAAATTTGGTAAGAGGGTGGTTAATAACCTTAAAACTTCGATATGGCTTTAGTTTCAGTGGGGTATAGATAGAGAATAACTCAAGCACCAATTGGCTCGGTAGCTTGCTTAAGCCATTCCTTCTCAGTTGTATTCAGGTAAGGTGCAAGGATTTCCCTGCACTTGGAATGGTAGTTGTTTAACCATTCAATTTCTTCAGCAACAAGAAGGCTCACGTCAATCAACTTTCTTTGATACGGCGCCTGAAAGTGTAGAAATAAGGTAAAAGTGAGTATGCCAGATTACTTCTATCAACTGAACAAAGCCACAATTTACATCTGAAAGAAATGTTCAAATGTGTGCGTCTGAAAGAACAGTATGAACTATGAAGCAGGACTAATATGTCCTCCTTGCAGGAGATGTACAATTCTCAATACAGCTTATCGTCACACACTATTTGCACACACTAGGATGTAGCTCCTATGCAAGTAGCCTAAGGTTCATTACCAGTATCCTGAAAACAACGAGGTCAGGCTCAAGTAACGAAGCCTGGAACTACTACAAGATCGATCTTGTGTTCAAGTCTCATCAAATGTGTGGTCATATGTTAGTTGAAGGACTGTTCGTTGGTGTTCAAAGAACGCACAAGCAAGCTCAAACTGATTGATATCTTTGACCTAGCTTGAGGGGGTGCAGAAAGTTGAGTGTCTGTTGAGTAAGGATAAAGGAGTTAGGAAGTTTAGTTCTACAAGAATGACAACATAATTAACTCTAATTTTAATTATCGTGTAGTGGACTGAAATTTCTTCTCTTTAAATGAAAGTAAAAAATTCAAGGGTGTCAACGGGTCACGTGATGAGCATGCTGTTAAATCATTTGACGAATTATTAGTGGTAGTTTGGAGAACTGGCTCAGCACTGGTTACAAGCAAAGTATTATCCGAATGTGTACGCGATCAAATACATTCCGGTACATGAAAAGACAGATGATGGGGCAATATGAAGTTGAATACTTACCCATGTTATATGCTCAAATGACAAGTAGCCTTTGTCACCAAAATTGAACTTCGTATCAGCCTCCTTTACTATAAGCACATTTTCCAATCTTACACCAAATTTCCCATCCTCATAATAACCAGGTTCTGGAAAATGAAAATCAAATCTTCATCAGAGAAAAAAAGAAGAAAAATGGTCAATTGTGGATAAACAAATATCAGTAGGATCGTAATACTGTTTCGCACAAATAGATGAGCACAAGATAAGAGTCATACTTAAAAATGCCAAATGCATATATCAATGAATGCATTATGGTTGAGTATTTCGATACAGGGACATCTGAGAACCATTTAGATAACACGTCCAAACTTCACAAGCCTCACAATATTTTTGCAAGTGCGGCACGACCGCTCATTCTCACAGTAGAATAATAGAATTGCATCTCATTTTCTTTCTCATAACTGAAATTTAAAATTTAATTTCCATAAAAATAATGAAGTAGAACAATAAACATACTGATTTGTTTTCCTTTGCCAATGCATAAAGTTAAAGCATTGTTATCTCCAGTTATAGATATATAGATGACATCCTATCCTTCTATTGAAAAAGCTGTGCCTTGCATGAAATTTTTTCTTAGTTGCTTCTCAGGAAAATGTCATAACAAACGGTATAATACGGGGTTGGACCCAGAAATCAAAGAAGAGGAGTTACAAAAATTAGATACTTACCATCTGTAACAGTCATTGAAGGTTGTAATGGCACATTCCCAGCAGGTGGTCTGAAACTAATTTGATGAGGTCCTAACAAAACCATAAGTTAGGAAATTATTAACTGCTACCAGCTTCTCTTGTATAATTGATGTCTCATAGGTTAATAATCCCCAGCACTAAAGAAATCTTTAGAAATTAACTCTGTTCCATGTTCTAAAATAAATAGGTACTAATCCCACAATATATAAAATTTAATTAAGGAAAAATTCTTTGTATTGTTAATAATTAGAAGAGAAAATTTAACATATCTTTTCACATTTAGGAAACGTGTTGACCATGAGAACACGAAAATACATAACAATTTTTTGCACTAGGCAACATTATACTCATTTTTCTTTGGCAATATTTTTAATATTGAGCCTTGAAAAATAACTGACTTTTACATTATAGAGCCCATCAACAAAATAGTTATGGATGCATTCGTTCTTGGATCGTATAAGTACAGATTTCAGGACATGGAATGAGTTTATTCTTGCAAAATTAAGATTATTTAGAGATGGTCAGCTTATAGAACATTCTTTGTAAGATGCTCGTGCAGGCAACCATCATGGTAAATTTTATCAAGGACAAAATATAAATAATAACTAGTAAAGATAAAGTTCTTGCAAAAGTAAGTACAAAAAGTTACTGCAAGCAAATACAAGAAGCTTGAAACAGTCAATAGTCAATACTTCCCAAAGATAATATTGAGAACTAGTTCATGACTTGTTCATTTTACTATGAATTTGGTCTTATGTTTCTATTGTAGATCATGTAATCAAAGAACGATGTTACGCTGTATATAGGCACGATATTCCTTGAGTTTATAAATGTTAACCTTGTAGGTCAGAGCGTAAGCAAATGTCATAGCACTCCAAAATTAATTGCTTCTTCACCCCAAAGTATCATTATACTTCTTTTTGCATAGAATCAGAATATAGTTAAAGAGGAAAAAATAAAAATTGATCGAAAGGACTACTACTCATAAAGAAAAAAAAAATTTATTTGACCTTAAACAAAAATTGTTATTTGTATTACTTACAAGAAATTCAATCATGCGTCTAAATCAATATATAACAAGTATCCCAGAGCTTACCTTCGTGAACGTTTAGGTAAGACCCAATTCCATGACCAGTACCATGTCTGTAGTCAAGACCATCCTTCCACAAAGGGACCCGTGCAAGAATATCGAGTGTATACCCTGAAAATAGCAGTTTAAGGAAAAAAGACAGAAGAACAAGTTATATTATCCAAGTCTTCACCTAGCCAACACTAATAGATCAGACTGAATTTCTTTGGTGGAATTGTTCAATAAAAGAATTTCCGGTCCAATAAAGTCAATAGGAAATTTTCCAAGACTAGAAAACTATATGAATTATCAATAGTTAAATAAAGGGTAATTAGCACATAACGTCTCCACCTTTCATTGTTATTGTGGAAAACATCTCTACCTTTCATTTTTTGGCATTTTCACCCTTATTTCCACCTTTCATTGCCCAAAAGGTCTTTTTCACCTATTTTCTCAATTACAAATTATGAAATAACCAATATACCCTCTCTTTAAATAAAATAAAAAGAAAAAGAAAAAAATTAATTGCAATCACGGTCCCAAATTTTTTTAAAAAGCCCAAATAAGTTACAAATAAATTATTAAAAGGGTAATTAGAACATAATGTCCCTACATTTCCATATTATTGCAAAAAAATCTCTATCTTTTTTTTTTGGGCATTTTCACCTTTAATTACACATTTAATTGAGCAAACTATCATTTCTATCCATTTTCATCCAATTTCTCAATAAAAAGTTGTGAAATGACGAAGAACCCAACTACAATTACAGGGCAAAAACTTCACAGAATTTTTTCAGGCGATACATAAACATGTGGGGTCCACTTTTTTTAATAATATTTAATTCATGTGGGGCCCACACACCATGTGAGTATCTGTAAGAATTCTGGTAGTGAATAGTTCTGTACATGGAGGATAATTCAATGACGAATATACCCTCTTTTTTAAATAAAAAAATATTTTTAATTTCTAATTTTTTTAATAATTTATTTCGGATTCGTTTGCATTTTTTTATTTTTTTTATTTTTAAATAAATTTAACTGGGACTCATTTGCACTTTTTAAAAAAATTGGGACTATAGTTGCAATTAATTCTTTAACTTTTTATTTAAATAGCAGGATATATTCGTCATTTCACAACTTTTTATTGAGAAATTGGATGAAAATCGATAGAAATGATAGTTTGCGCAATTAAATGTGTAATTAAGAGTGAAAATGCCAAAAATAAAATAAAAGGTAAGAACGTTTTTTGCAATAATAGGGAAAGGTAGGGACATTATGTGCTAATTACCCTTTTAATAATTTATTTGTGACTTATTTGATATTTTTTAAAAAAATTGGGACTGCAATTGCAATTAATTTTTTTCTTTTTATTTTAGTTTTATTTAAAGAGAATGGTATATTGGTCATTTCATAATTTTTAATTGAGAAAATAGGTAAAAAGGACCTTTTGCGAAATGAAAGGTGGAAATAAGAGTAAAAATACAAAAAATGAAAGGTATGAATGTTTTCCACAATAACAATGAAAAGTGGGGACGTTATGTTCTAATTACCCTTAAATAAAAAATCAATCTTTACCGGTGGTTCCAGTAGGAAACCGAGCATTTCCCAGTCCAATGTGACCCTTGAGAACCTACATGAGAACAAGATTAGATTTATGATGTTGATACTCGATAACTAAGAAAAAGGGAGCGTCTTCTTTAATTGTGGGAGAGGAAATTCATTCAAAACTTTTGAGGAAGATGGATGGATTTTTGAATTAAAATGAAGTTATAGAGATAGAGAACAGTAAGAAATACATGCAAGTGAAATAAAATTCACCACCAATAGATATTAGAACAAAGAAGGAACACCTTTTCTCAGATATGGGCAATAACAGATTCAAAAGTGAAATGGTCTCCTATGCAAAGACTTTATCCAGCACAATTACGAAGAAAATAAATGGAAATTTTATACGAATCATACAGTTACAAGGAATATACATCTCTGAAAGGCAGACTGTTTATGACAAAAAATCTGTGAAACTATAAGTACCATTTAACATTGGCATCACCTTACCCATTGCAGACATGGATCTAATCATCTAAACGTACTCCCCTGTTGGTTTAAATTTAGGTGATTTGATAGAAAACTGATACTAACACTTAAATATCAAGTGAGATGTTAGTAGAATAAAAGTTTGATTTACTACTGCTGAACAATGTTTTGATAATCGAACATATTTATCACGTTTCGGATCCAATTACCGTGTCTCAACAATAGAGGGCTTATTTAACTTTTCAAATTCAACCAAAAATACTTTCAAAGTAATAATGAATCTCGATTTATTTGAGTTTCAGCAGAAAGTGAATGTATAAGAAACTTCACATTTAGTACTACAAGTTGAATGCATTTTAGTTTGAAAGAACTATTCCAAATACATAACAAATAAAGCTTCAAATTAGTTTGATTTTGATCAAAATCATTGGCAGGCATTGATAGCACTAAAGGAATCAGAGTCAGGTCAAGGCCTTCATTCTGGTAACCGAATGGTTAATGTTAGTGTCATTTCTAAACTTGATAGGCATGTTGAAGAATTTTTTTCTCCAAATTTCTATATGTAAAATGCCTAGAAATTGTCTGATCAAAAGACTAATAAAGAAATCTACACTTAAAAGGCACAAGTTCGGGAGACTCAAGCTTCAGATATTAATTAGTCTCGGAGATGGTTCTTTCAAGATTATGGCATCTCAAGAGTGATGCTCAAAATAAAAGGCCTGGCATAATATTCCTTGCTCACTTCCCCACTTTGAATGAAAATGGAACTTGTATTCTAGACTTCAAGCAATCTAAACTGTGAATAAATTTTCTGCAGTAAGAAATTTAATACTCTACTTGCTGTTTAATTCTCTCGTTTTTCACCAAAAATCACTAATTTAACTTTTTAATTTACATAGCATGCACTTTCAGTAGCAAATAAAGTTTTTCTCCCCACCTCTGCACCCTGATCATCAGGGTCGGGCAAAAAATCTAACTTAGCCTCAAGATTCAACATGACCAAGAGCAAACTTCAATTGAGGATAACAGAAGAAATAATAATAAATAAACAAGTACTACATACCGCAGTATAACATGCTTTCTCATGAGATGTAGGTTTTCCAAAATGAAGAGTCCGTGTTATATCAGTTGTTCCATCTAGATACTTCAGAAACACCGAAAACATCAACATAAATAATCAATATAGTTAAAAAAAATGCTAGAATGGAAGTGAAGAGAATAAAGAAGAAACTGAACAACCAATCAAGTAAGTTGACACACCTGAGCTCCTGAATCAAATAGGTACATGCTATTTGGATCAAGTTCAGCACATGATTCCACCATTGGAAAATAATGGATAATTGCCCCATTTGGACCAACTGATGAAATTGTTGGAAAACTCAACCCCCTAAAATGCTGTTGATAAAAAATGGTGTAGTATTAGAAAATAAGTAACTGTGATCGTATTTAATAATTTTAAGATTCAACTAACTCAGGTTTGCCCCTAAAATTTGTCTTCTTCACATATCCACAGCTTCCAATACAGTCTCGACATAAAGTAGGAAAACAGAACGTAAAACCATGCCAAGACTACCAAGCTTGGACTCTTTTCAACTTCTTACACTTACAAGAATTTGCAGCGCTTGAGTGATGTAGCATTAGTAAACTTTAAAAACTAATTTCTGGTTCAAATCAACAACTAGCTAACGTTACATAGGGATTGGGGTTAGTATGAACAGACAGCATTAAGCTTTGGGGTTGATTGTCCAGTAAGGACTTATTTTCATTCCAAGACTGAAAATGAGACATTAGCAATATGACTGATGGATAAATTAGATAGAAAAGACATTTGTCAAAGCTTCTCTAATGAAAAGTTGAATATAGATATGGCTTTTTCTTTTTTTTTCCTTTTTTCTTTTTGTTTTTTTGCTAGAAAAGTGAAGTCAATACCTGTTTAGATGCACGAAACTCCTCTAGCTTGTCACTTACAGACACTTCAGTCAGTTTCAGAGATTTCCTGTCATACCATTAAACAGCAACATGTTGGAGTAAGATACACTAAACAAGAAAGCAACGAAACTCCTCTAGCTTGTCACTTACAGACACTTCAGTCAGTTTCAGAGTTTTCCTGTCATACCATTAAACAGCAAGATGTTGGAGTAAGATACACTAAACAAGAAAGCAACGACCATCAAATCTAAAAACACAATTTCAAAACCGAGATCCATTCAGTGAGATACTATCATCCGCAAAAGTTTTTTTTCCCTATATCAATCTCAAGCAAAACTGAACACCTGTATGTAGTGTTTTATTCATCAAATTGAATACTCTAGTTTGAAGTCATTAGAGAGAGAAATCTTCTCTATTTTTTCACTTTTATCTGTGACATAAGTGACACGTGTGGCCTTGAGGCTCCCTCTTAAAGAAAGAAGAAGGATAAGACAGGCCATGTAATAGAAATTTACAATGTAACATTTAGAAGTGCTTAGTTTGGGAAAGAACTGAATGTGTACTTTCAAGAACTGCAGCATTAATTTTACAGATGAAGAGAAGATCTTCACTTCAAGACAGAGAGAATGCACAAGAAAAACAAGCTGAACCTCCCAATCACAATGCAGTATCATTCCATTCTATTCAATAGTTTACAGCAACAATGCACTGTCAAGTGAGTAATTCTAGACAAAACCAACTGGACAATTTTAAACAAGACAACTTCAAGAAAGAGACAAAAGTCAGTTTCATAGCTGAATTGAAATAGCAAAAGTCCCAGCTGCAAAATCCTAGCTTTTGGTATGGTCCAAATCTAAAAGGCAGGAGTCCAGTTCTTCATGAATAAATCAATCGTAACAATTTGGGAAAGAGTAATTGACCGTGTACCATCCCCAGGGCTCTGACGCTATTAATAGCCTAATTTCAGACTACACAAAAATGTTTGGCATAACACTTCACAAGTAGGTTCAGAAAAAAAGTAATGAACAAAAGCCACAAACAATAGGCAAAAAGTATTGGTCTGTAATCTAGCACAGATAATCGTACTATAACAAACTTACTGTTGGTCATTCTTCTTGACACTTTCACCCTCAATAAAATATCCAGAAGCCCCATAAAGTTCCTGCATCTGGGGAAACAGCAAACTATTGCATCATATATTATTCCCAGATATGGAAATGTAACAAAATGTGATGATAATTAACAGCGATTGTATGTTTAAGCCTCGCACTTGCATATATAATTGTAGAATTTTCAAGATAACCTATTATGCAAAAGGCATAGAGTAAAATAAAGACAGGACACTTCTGCAATAAATGGAAAAAAAATATTTTAGTAACATGCACAGCTCTTGTGAGTCGAGGAAACGGGGAGGATTATGCATATGAGCAATACTAATAAGACTGATATTTTGCCCACTACTCCGGAAAATAATTGATAGGAGTAAGATTTAAAAGAGAGGGATCTATTCTTCAGGGGTTCATTCTAGAAAGTTTTGCATCCTGGAGGTTAGGAAACAAAAGTCTTTTCAATCACAGAACTCACATCACCAGAGGTTGAAATTTTCCATTCATATTTCATGCAGAGTGGGCAGGATGTTGCTAAATTAAATATCAAAATAAGATTATTTCGATTTTTTTATTGCATCTTCCTTAATTAGATTTTTGCAGTTTCATTTTTTCCTTTGCATGACTTCATTCTACATACCTATGGGCTTTATGCTAATATACTCTTAGAGGCTTAGACTCCAAGGTAAAAGTTTTGATGTGGATTTGGAGATACTTCTGCAGTCAGAATACATCTTATCATTTAGGCTAGATAATCATGTTATAATATTTTGTTTCTAATAGAATATTCTTTTATAATGCATGTTATTAATAATTTTACTTAACCACCAGTACCAAATCTTACAACTCGTAATTTGTTAAGATGGAATTTGATTCTCTACACTGTTCACAATATTAGAACTATGCCTTTTGCTATAGAGACTAAGAGAACAGAACATTGATTTGAATCCATAAGATCAAAAAGAATTTATTATATCCAAATCTCTTGCTCATTTATATATACCTGCTTGTCCAGCCAAACATGATACTGCACAACAGCTGCACCATCCCGAATGTGTGCATTCTTCAATCCTTCCATCTCAACAGGATTCTGAAAATAATATGCCAGCCACTCAATAAGCACAAAGTTACTCTAAAAGCATTCTGAAGAGCCTTGTAATAATACATGGAATAATTTATAAGATGGTTTCACTATACGTCTGATCCCCATATCAATAATCACATATGAAACATCAATTACATATCAAGAAAGAAATTGAAGATAAGCCAGCATGTCCCACATATACACATAGGAAAAAAGAAATAAAGAAAAAATGACAGCTCCAAAAAGAAAATTACCGAAAATTTCAAATGGACTATGAAGCTTGAAAAAAGTACTAAGGCCTGTGGACATATTGCATTTTTCCTGTCAGATATTAACTATATACTGCTGAGACATCTTTCATACCCTGGTTGTAATGCCAGGGCTATGGTTTCTTCACTAAAGTTCTAGGAGCAAAATACTTTCCAGCCGCATTGCCATGAATTCAAACAACAATATCTGTACCCTCATTTTTTAACATGCTATCTTCTCTTCTTTCAGATACTTCCCGATGCTCCACATTTTCCTTCGCATGTTAATAAAATCTAATCATATATTAGGAGGGTCAAAGCAGAGTAACTTTAATAATTCATAGAAGATAATAAATGCACGGACATATTTTATTCTTCATGAAAAACACAACTAGTTATTTGAGGTGCCTAAGATAGAATCAGGAAAACCACATGACAGAAGAAGCTTATAAAATAATGTAATTAGTTTCAATAATTTGAAAAGCATTGACGAAAGTAAGAACGATTCGTAGTTAAAAGTGTGATTATTTTGTATTCCTTGGCCATCTTGAATTACTACATGTTTCTAAGTAAATTAAATGACAAGCAAAATAAATATTGTGTAAAGAGTCACAAATTTATTTTCGACTATAATGATATTTCATTTAGAGAATACATATACCCATTCCAATTCTTAAAAAGATATGAATTATATTGTTTGGCGATGTCATGGTGTGAGATATTATTAATGTTGAATGAAAATATATTTATAATGGTAGAGTATAGGATCTGCATGCAGTTGGAAGATGTGTCAGGTATAATATGTGGATACGACTTGTATTAGCCTTTTCCCCCATTGAGAAAAAATCCCATCACTGGCTGCCCCATATATTTCTCAGATCTCGTGACTGGTGCTTCCATTCAATTGACGAACCAAAAGAGAGATGGAGAACAAAATTATCAGGAAAGAATTTTGAGTCTATAATAGATGCAACTACCACTAACCGCATCATAACTGTGGCGAATTAACAACACATGACAGTCAAAAAAATAAGTCTCTAAACTACAGAAATATCAATAAAGGCAAAAAAATAAATAGCTCGTAAGATTCAGGCATAACTTAAGCAACAATATATAAGTCATAGAAACTCACGGTTATAATATATTTCTCAACAATGAAAAAAAGATCTTAGGTAAGTTATACACAGTAAGAGAAACTTGAATCCAGCTCCAATTACCCATGTGCGTTTACAAGGAATTTTCACATATTAAGTTCTTGAAATAATATTCCCAATAAACTCTGTCAATTAACAATGACACTACTTTCAGTACTGGTTTCAATCACCCAACTTACTCCAAAAATAAACGAAAAAACAGAAAAATAAAATGGAAATTCCTATTATAGGTGAGTGGTGTTTAAGATAGAATGCACTACCTTTAGGGCTTTGGCAAGGCCTAAAGGTGATGGCTTCATGAGAACCTTATCCACGTTCAATTTTGAATACAAAGCAAAGCAGCATGTACCATCAACCCATACAAGGTTATTACTACTCTCTTCTTCAACGTTATCATTCGCAGCCCCACGAGAATTGCTATCTATTTTATTTGGAATGTCATGTTCTGCTTTGTTGACTGAACTGGAAGGAGTAAGCTGGTTAGATGCAAGTAAGATCGCATCTGAACTCACAGCGCTGTAATCCCGCACTTCAATTCCATTTTTCTCCATATAAAAACTTGTCTGCAAATCATTTGAATTTTGATTAAAAAATCAACACGTACAAAAAGAGCTTCTTTGTTTAAACTATTCATAAACTAACCTCCGAAGATATCTTTCTTTTGTCCACGTAAAAGAAAGCTGAAGCTAGCGTTACTATAGCATACGCATGAACAACGGGGCTGTAGGAAACATCAGTTCCACGAATATTATACAACCAAGCAACCTGAAATGTCGATAGAATTAGCAATGAAACTTAAAAGCATTTGGGTCTTAACTTGATGCAGGGTATGAGTTGGATGTCATAGACTCGCCTCATCAAGAGCAGTTATTATGATAGCACGAGCTTTTTCCTGAACAAGATTTTCCCTCAATTCCTTTAACTTTTCTTGAACGGAACAACCAGAAAATTCAAGTGGATGGATAATAACAGGATTAATTTCCAGCGGAGGTCTACTTTTCCAAACTTCATCTACCAGGTTTTTGGACGTCTGGACCAACTTCTGCTGTTTCTTAGAGAAAGAACGCTCCCATTTCTGTGCAGTGTTAACTGATACACACCAGGGGTCAACACCAATAGCTGCATCTTTTGATAGATTCTAGTACAGAAAAATGAAAAAAATTGGTTGAAATAGTAAGATAAATCCATTACAGCTTCTTTCAAAATGAGAATAGATATTGAAACAAGACCATAAATAGCAGATACTAGATTACACAAAAACTGTGAAGTCAACTCACGTCTGCCATCCAAATATCAACAGCTGGGTCTTCCCCCATGCGCATTAGCTTCCACTGGTCACTAAGCTGTTGTGATGCCTGCAAAAAGTACCTTCCATCCGTCCACAGTAATGCTTCATTCGCCGTTATAAGCGCCAAGCCTACATGAAGACTTAGTTAGAATCAAATAGATCAATGACAACGAAAAGGCAGATAAAAAGGCACGCCAGAAGGGATCGTGAATTTGACAATTGTAATGGCAACCACTGTTATTAATGTGCCAAAACCTCAATTCATTTTGGTCATAATGTGAAGACATTTACCATAAAGATAATAATTCGATGATATCATTGCACAACATCAGACAATCTTTTCAAAGTTGCTGCGGTCTATACCTCAGAATTAAATCTAACCACCCAATCGTTCACGTGATAACAAAATATTCTAGTCAATAAATTTCATAACCCCACAGGGAAGGCACTTGGATAATAACAAGAATGATTTATTACCTTAGGTGAAAGATTATCATTCTAAAAACCAACTCTTCCTCGAACTTGGGTTATTGTCCATATCAAAAGTAAACACCTCAATGCCGCAAAAACTGGTTCGCTCTTGCCAAAGTAAAAAAAAAACCAAAACTTTGGCATGTGCCGTAAAATGCATTTCTAGAGTTATTCAATTCTGTGAAAATTAAATTAGTAAAATAGAAACAAACCCGCACTGCCGGTGAATCCAGATACAAATTCACGCCTTTTGTCCCGCGCAGATACCTACTCACTCTGCCAAATCAACATCCACCAATTATATA
This sequence comes from Fraxinus pennsylvanica, assembly GCA_912172775.2. Taxonomy (NCBI): domain Eukaryota; kingdom Viridiplantae; phylum Streptophyta; class Magnoliopsida; order Lamiales; family Oleaceae; genus Fraxinus; species Fraxinus pennsylvanica. The sequence continues at coordinate 29,826,865 of OU503038.1, forward strand.
ATTATCAAACCCACTCAACGCCAGTGGTCGAATCACATAAACACATAAAGATAACGCTTTAACAACTCGAGTAATTCAATTGTAAAACCGAAGCATCTGAATTACAGTAAATATCTACACAGCCAAATACAGGAGACTGACCTGATGATAATCTTTCGACGGAACGACAAGAGCATCGAGTTTGGGAGAGTGAGCGGTCATTAGAGACCTCAGAGCAACCAGTGTTTCTTCCGCCATCTCTCTCTCTCTCTCTCTCTCTCTCTCTCTAATTGTGATTAGCTTCTAAATGAAAAATTCTGCTCCTATAATCTTTCTTCTATACATTTTTCTTAATAATTGACTAAGCCATCTTTGTAGCCCCATTTTTTTTTAAATACATTTTTCCGTCTTTCTTTTTAATCACACATTCTTCAATAAAATAATATTACACGCAAACTTAAAATTTTTTCTTATTTTTAATCACACATTCTACATCAATGTACTTCTCAAAAATGCTTTATTTATCGAATAATGGGGTCAAACAAAAGCTAAGTCATGTTTAGTGGTCATTATTTATCGGGATTCTTTGTTAAAAGGCATGGTCAAATAATGTATTTGGATAAAGAGTATTTTCTCAATGTTTATTGGTGAAATGACCTCCATTAAAAAATACAATAAATAAAGGGTGAAAAATGTCTAAAATATCCCTACCATGAAAAGACACAAATACCCTTTTAATCCAATTAAATTTCTCAATTCATCTCCAATCTAATTCACGAGCTCTTCGTCTCTTGTGCTTGCTTCCAAATTCATCTCCAATCCAATTCACGAAATCTTGTTATTTATTATATTACCCACATATCTTTTCCTACATTTTGAGTATTTGAATAAGAATTTTGATTTCTATATTATCTACATTGAAATCTCTAAATAATTGAAGAAAAAAGAAAGGTAATCTCGTGTACAATGGTCTTTTTATTGTTGAATATAGTATGAAATGATATTTTAGCTAATTTTTTTCTACAGTTTGTGTATTTCTGTAGTGTGTGTAACTATTGGCAGATTTACAGGACAGAATGACACACCAACCGTTTTACGTAGTGCAGAATGACAGTATAGTTGTTATCTTGTACAGATCGTATACCACTCAAAGAGAGACATGAACAATGAAGACAAGATAGCACATATGTTGCTTTTGTAGCGTTACGATGTACACCTTTTGTAATATTAAAAATGATGGTGGTGTTATGTTACGATGTACTATTTTTATCATTTTGAAAATCAAACTTAATTGGAAAGAGGGATTATGTAATTGTCTTAGGCTCAATGAAGCCATAATGGCAATTATACTGTTTAACGACAGTTGTGTCGTTTTCTTTTTTCTGTTGATTAAGTAATGAGCATAACTCCTGAATGTTGTAACCAATGTGTTCATCCTGCAACTTAAATGAGTTTAGCTTATCATTAACGTGGCTCGGACGGGTCACTGCTCTTCATAATCGTGTTTAGAGACAGAACGGCACATGTGCCGTTTTCAAAACAGTAACGACAGTTGTATCGTTTTCTTTTTCCTCTTGATTAAGTAATGAGCATAAATCCCGAATGTTGTAAGCGGCGTGTTCAAACTGCAACTTAAATAAGTTCAGCTTATCATTATCGTGGTTCGGATAGGTCGCAGCTCTTCATAATCGTGTTTAGAGGTAGAACAACACTTGAGCAGTTTTTAAAATCGAAACGTCAATTGTGTCGTTTTTTCCTCTTGCTTAATTTATGAACATAAATACAGAATTTTGTAAGCTGTGTGTTGAGCTTACAACTTAAATGGGTTCAGTTTATCGATTATCATAGTTCGGACGAGTCGCGGCTCTTCAAAATTGATTTTAGTGACAGAACGACACATGTGTCGTTAAACGACACATGTGTCGTTCTATTGATTTTTCCAATATTTACTACTTTTCAAGACAAGGACATCAAAGATTGGACCCCCCAACCTAAGAATGACGAAAATGTTGATTGTGTGACAACTAATGGTGGAATTGATATAGAATATAAGGTATGAAACGGTGAAACACAAGTCTTAGTCTAGATTCGTTTGAAAGTATAATTAATGGGCATATTTCAAGAATTTTGTAAGCGGCGTGTTGAGCTTGCAACTTAAATGGGTTCAGTTTATCGACTATCGTGGTTCGGACGAGTCGCGGCTCTTCAAAATCGATTTTAGTGGCAGAATGACACATGTGCTGTTAAACGACACTTGTGTCGTTCTGTTATTTTTTCAATATTTTGCTACTTTTCAAGACAAGGATATCAATGATTTGACCCCCCAACCTAAGAAGGACAAAAATGTTGATTGTGTGACAACAAACGATGGAATTGATATAGAATATAAGGTATAAAACGGTGAAAACACAAGTCATAGTCTAGATTCGTTTGAAAGTAAAAGTAATGGGCATATCTCAAGAATTTTGTAAACGGCGTGTTGAGCCTGCAACTTAAATGGGTTCAATTTATCGATTATCGTGGTTCGGACGAGTCGAGCTCTTCAAAATCAATTTTAGTGGCAGAACGACACATGTGTCGTTAAACGACACTTGTGTCGTTATGTTGATTTTTCTAATATTTTGCTAATTTTCAAGACAATGACATCGAGGATTGGACCCCCAACCTAAGAAGGACGAAAATGTTGATTGTGTGACAACTAACGGTGGAACTGATATAGAATATAATGTATGCAACGGTGAAAACACAAGTTTTAGTTTAGATTCGTTTGAAAGTACAAGCAATGGGCATATCGATTATCGATATAGGTTTGAGACTGCAACTTAAATGTGTTCAGTTTATCGATTATCGTGGTTTGGAAGGGTCATGGCGCTCTGTACTGGTGTTTCCAGGCAGAACGACACTTGTGCCGTTACACGACAGTTATATCGTTCTGTTGATTTCATCAATATTTTTCAACTTTTCCAACCGAACAACCTCGAGAATTGAACCCCCTAACTTGAGAAGGCTGGACGTGTGGATCAAGTGACAACTAACGGTGGA
>OU503038.1:29848615-29862183 GCA_912172775.2 Fraxinus pennsylvanica
TCCAATACAAACATTTACATAATAAATAAATATTCCATTTGTTTTGTTAGTTTAGGATTATTAAAGATTGCATACCAATCATCTCTTTATTATATTACCACACTTCGAATTTAATAGTAGTTATTGAACTACAAATTAGACCTTATTCCTCGTGGGAACGATACTCTTAACTCACAAATCTTATTACTTGTACAACGATCCCGTACGCTTACGGGTTTCACGCGAACAATTAACAAAGTATTTTTACCGGTTTCGTAAGAAGAACGTCAATGGAACATAAATACTTGTAGTTCTAGCATTGGATACTCTATGGCTTTATGCTAAAACTGGTCCTAAGAGAGACAGATTAGGACAATTGCATAACAAGTTTCAAAGGAAGGAAATACATGTGTGTACTTATTGTGGACAAACAGGTCACTCGGTGGATAAATGCTATAAATTGCATGGATTTCCTCCTGGTTATAAGATAAGGCAAAAAACTAATGATCAGTCAGGAGAAATGAGAAATCAGCCAAGGCGTGTTGCAGCAGACCAGGTAGTTTTTGAATCCAATTCAGAACAAGTGCAGAGTAATGTAGGGGATTTCATGCAATCCTTGAATCCTACTCAATATCAGCAACTCATAACTGTCCTTAATTCATGGCTGAATTCACCTAATTATTGGGTGGTGGATTCTAGTGCAACTTGTCATATATGTTTCAGTAAATCAGCATTCTATGATATGAGACCAGTTAAGAATGCATGTGTTACCTTACCAAATCATAATAGAATTACTGTAAATTTCATTGGGACTGTGAAGTTTGGTCACAATCTGGTGCTTAAGGATGTGATTATGCCTAAAGAATAACGCGGTAGTTGTAGTGCAGATTTGGGGTGTCGTATCCACATGGAGATGGAATAATATTTAAAGGATCAAAAGGGGATGAATTGTTCTCTTAAATGTGTAGTAAGATTCAATGTTGAAAGATGAGATTAAAATCAATAATTTGAAGCAGTGAAAAGTCGGAATTTCCTCAATTGGATCGGATCGTTCACATCAATTATTCAGTTTTATAACTCACTTAGAGGTTTTCATCCCGACACTCTAATCGGAAGACGTGAAAATCAATTTAATTTACAAATGTAATCCTATAATCTAGACTTATGACATATTCGCACAATTTTATTGGAATAAGATCAAAGATCGACCATATACATCAAACATTTGACAGTACTTAATCCCCAAATAAAGTGAAATTGAGATTAAAATTCGACAACTAGTTCAATCTAACGATAGAAGAAGCATGACTAGATCCATGAAAGATTTAATAATTGCTAAATCAACCTCAACAATAAATAATTGAAATTAAAACTCAACAAATAGTTTGATTGAACAATGAAAAAAGTATGACTGAATCCATGAAAAATCTTGTAAATGTTAAACTGAATTCAATGTAAATTCAAGAGAATAAAAATCTAAATTATAGCATTATTTGACAATGAAAAGATCAAAATAAATGAATAATTGACATGAAATCACCAATTCCAACGGAGTTCCTTCGTAGTTTCACCAATATTTTTAGTTTCTCATGTGTTTCTTAAGCAAAATCCAGAGTAAAATCATGTATGGAGGCGTTCTGGATTGCATTTAAGGTTGAAAAGTTGAGAAAGAAGTTGTTTCCATAAGAGTTTGACGTAAATTAGGAAACTGGATATTTGTCTGTGAAAAATTCATGCTCACCGTATATTTTCTTGTGCGCACGATGTTCATTGGTTTTAGGCTCGATAAGTAAAATTCATGCCCGTGCGCGCGCGTGGTTTGTCTCTAAACAGTGTTCAGTATTTTAGTCATAATGTTCTCCACAGGTATTCGATTGAATTGATTCAAAATGAATTGAAAAGCTAACTTAAAGAGATACAACTTTTCTTCAAATACAATCTTCGAATTCAATCGTTTTCCATGTCAAAAACAGGTCTCAATATGAGGCTGAAAATCGGTGCAAAACTTTTCAGCCTGAAAGTTGATATGTGATAATGTTTTGGCTATGTTTCAACCCTTTGACTCCTTCCTTCATCCAATAAACCTCTAACACTCTTGAATCTTTATCACAAGGTTAGAAACAAGTTTAGAGTATTTGCTCTTTAGTCCATGAGCTTTCACTTTCTTCCATTTTGATCATTTTTTCCCTCTTTTATTCAATTTTCCACTGTTTTCACCCATTTGCAACCTAAACCAAGATACAGAAGTACTTAGTACATTTAGGTGTCAAATAATCATAGAAATGCAAATATTAATGGGTGAAAAATGAAACAAATGTGCTATTATCAGGATGTGTTATATGTACCGTAATTTAAGTTCAACCTAATGTTAGTGAGCTCATTAACCAATGACTCCTATGTTGATATTAGATTCTGCACTAACAATTGTATTATCCGGGATATGTGCAACCAGAAGACGATTGGCCAGGGTAAAAGCATAGCTTGTTTATATATAATGACTTTATCCGATTTAACACAGGATGATAGGAGAAAGGTTGAGACTGATGGTGTCTGTATTTCCATTTCTGCTACTGTAAATAAAGTGAGTGTTCATATATGGTATCACAGATTAGGCCACTTATCTTTTCAAAAGTTAGCATTGTTAAAGGATCAATTACCCTTGAAATGTGATAGATATGGAAACTATAATTCAATTCCCTGTAACATTTGTCCATTTGCAAAGCAAAGAAGATTTTCATTTGTCTCAAATAATCATTTGTCTCAAATAATCATTTGTCTGTGAATGCATTTGATTTGATACATTGTGATACATGGGATCCTTATCATATTCCATCTCATGCTGGATATAAGTATTTCCACACTTTGGTGGATGACTGCTCGCGGTTTACATGGGTATACCTCATGAAAAATAAATCAGAAGCAAGCTGCATTATTCCCAATTTTTTAAAAATGATTGAAACACAATTTTAAAAGGTTATAAAGAAGTTCAGATCAGATAATGTACCAGAGTTGAAGTTTAATGATTTATTTCATTCTAAAGTGGTCATTCATCAATTCACTTGTGAAGAACAGCCAGAACAAAATTCAGTGGCGGAGAGAAAACATCAGCACTTGCTTAATGTTGCTAGATCATTATATTTTCATGCATGAATTCCCATTCAATTTTGGAGTGAATGGATTTTAACTGCTACAGTTTTCATTAACGGGGACTCTATCATCCATTTTGCAAAACAAAGCAACTACCATTGGAGGGATGATCATCCAATTTTAAGACTGAATACTATCTTCAAGCAGTGAAATATGATCATTGGAGGGATGCAATGATTGCTGAATTAGATGCCATCGAGGTAAATAATACATGGTCTATTACAAAACTACCTGATGGAAAACATGTCATAGGATGCATGTAGATTTATAAAATAAAGTACAAATCATATGGCAGCATAGAAAGATACAAAGCACGCTTGGTGGCTAAAGGATATACTCAACAAGAAGGATTTGACTTCAATGAGACTTTTTCACCTATTTCTAAGCTAGTTACAGTCAAAGTGCTTTTAGCCGTAGCAGCAATTAATAGTTGGGATATCGTACAACTTGACGTTAACAATGTTTTCCTCAATGGAGATTTATTTGAGGAAATATATATGGACTTGCTATTAGGATAAAAAGATTATGCAGGTTCTAAGATTCAGGGGGAGAATCTGGTTTGCAAACTTCATAAGTCAATTTACGGTCTTAAGCAAGCAACAAAGCAGTTGTTTTCCAAATTTTTCAATGCTTTTATTGATCATGGCTTCAAACGGTCAAAGGTAGATTATTCTTTGTTTACCAAAGGTTCTGGCAACTCATTTGTTGCACTCTTGGTTTATGTTGATGATATCCTCGTCACTGGATGTAATGCACATGAAATTAATTCTCTAAAAGCCTTCCTACATAGTCTTTTCATGCTGAAAGATCTTGGCAGGCTAAAGTATTTCCTTGGGCTGGAGATAGCAAGGTCGAAATAGGGAATTTTTATGTCAAAAAGGCAATATGCTCTGAAGCTACTTGAAGACACTGGCTTCCTAGCTTGTAAACCAGCTGCACTACCCATGGATCCTAAATTGAAACTCAATCCTTTTGAAGGAAAACTTGTTGCAGATGCTTCGATGTATAGGAGATTAATTGGTCATCTTCTTTATCTCACCATCTCCAGACCTGATATAACATTTGTTGTTCACAAGTTAAGTTAATTTGTGTCACAACCAAGGCAACCACATTTGGATGCAGCTTATCACCTCTTGCAATATATCAAGGCATGTCCCGGGCAAAGAATCTTACTATCTGCACAATCTTCATTCCAGCTGAGAGCATTTGCGGATGCAGACTGGGGATCATGCCTTAACACAAGAAAATAAGTCACCGAGTTTTATGTTTCTCTTGGAGATTCTTTAATTTCTTGGAAAGCCAAGAAACAAACTACATTATCCAGATCTTCAGCCGATGCTGAATATCGTGCATTGGCTTCTATTACCAGTGAAATTGTTTGGCTTAATCAACTACTTCATGATTTTCAGATTTACACCAAGGATCCTGCATTAATATTCTGTGACAACCAATCAACAATCCACATTGCTTCTAATCCTATTTTTCACGAACATACTAAGCACATGGAGATTGATTGCCATTTTGTTCGAGATAAGGTGGTCGATGGTTTTGTCAAGCTGTTACCAGTTCGTTCACATCATCAATTGGCTGACATTTTTACCAAGGCTTTACCAGGTTCTCAGTTGTTTTCTTTACTTTCCAAGACGGCTGTGATCAATCCTCACCTTCCATCTTGATGGGAAGTAACAGAAACTGAAAGCTGCTGATTGATGGATTGCTGTAGTGCACGCAAGGAATGAGGATACAAATGGAATAAGAAATCAATTAGATTAGTTGTCCATGTGTATAATTTGTATAACTGTTTGTTAGTTAGAGTGAGTTAGTTGAATTCTTTTCTATTTATACACACTGAACTTGTAATGTAAGATATATGATTTTCTTCTTTCTGAATATTAGAATTTCATCAATTTTTCTACAATAGTAGCAGAATTTGAATTTAAATCCATCGAAATGTAAATGGAGATGTAAAAATAATTTTGAAGATATCAATTAACACTCAATTTTACATTACCATTAGTTAACGCAATTTTTTATTTGATAACCGTTTATGTCCAAATAGTCCGTTGAAATAGAAAAAATATGAAAAAATATTTTCCATCACTTCAAAGCATGAAAACAAATATTTTGACATAAATAATCATCAAAGACAATATATACTAATTAATGAAAGATTGGATATAAGAATTTGATGGAAAAAAATTAAAGAAATAATTGCTACAACGAGCAAAGATTGAAAAGTTTAACTGCAATTAAATTTTTTGTGGAAAAAAAAAATTTACAGTGCCAATATAACCAATCCCATTAAAAATGCTCTAAAAGTCTGTTTCAAATTTAAAAAATCAATTTAAAGAAAACTAGAAAATAAAAGTCATCGTGGACAGTTATTTATCAACTCTTGAAGAGATGCCTCGTGTTACAATTTTCTGATGAAATTTGGAATCTGCATCAATCAGCATGTGAATAAAAATGAGCATACATTATTACTCCACGGTACAAAAACACTCGAAAATATGGATTTTATCACTTTATCGAAAAAAAATGTGATAGATATTGTGACATAATTCGAGGTGATAAGAGATAATTTGATAAAAAAAAGTTCGCTATAATTAAAACAGTCCAAGGATTATGACACTATAATATGATTGCAAAAGTATCACACGAACTCAAAATAAGGGACTCAACATGTAGTCAAAATATATAAAATTTCACATATAGTTGACACATCCAACTCTAAGTTTTTGGGTCATCGGGCGCCTTTAAACGCGCTAGCACATGGAATACTTATCGAGTAATGTTGAAAAGAAGTTTAAGAAGATTATAAATAGCTTTTATAGTGTAATAAATACAATTCGAAATAAGCCCCAAAACCTCTATACTACTCACAATCGCAGCCAAATATTATCGACGACACTATATGTCGAGGAATTGGAACTGTCGTAAGCTGTGGGAGAGAGTAAATTATGAATATGACATGGACAAAAAATATAGTTGTTGAGAATTTAATCACAGAATTAAAATTAAATAAAATTCTAAAGAAATTATATTTTTCCCCCTCTATAATTTAGGTTTGTATATCCGCTTGTTTGATAAATATTTTTGAGAAGTCATTCTCTGAAAAAGTGCTTTTCAATGAGTGGTTAAAAAGTTAAAAAACAAAAAATTATGAAAAAAATTGTGAAAATGACTTTGAACTTCGGAAATAAATATTAGTGCCTATCTCTATTGTAAAGTTAATAATCCTAAAATTGGCGTACGATCCCTTTTAGTTGATAGATTGACATAGTCCATCCGAACTATTTTTATGAAGAATAAGAGGAGAGCAAACCGTAAATCGTCTCAAATAATCAAAACCAAATAAGCCATAAAGTAGTGTGATACAACTAGTCTGATTTGGACATATTTAAAAATGGGAATTTGTTAAGTGGGAATTTCGTATGTCATGTAGTTCGGAAGGTAACACAGTGATAAATGAGAAAAAATTTAAAGATGAATGACCATTGGGAAAAGCTTCAAAGTTAAATGATCAAATAGTAACAAGTGGTGAAGTTCAGTGACCACTGAAATAATTAATCTTCCAATCCCTAGTCCTCTGCTCCAACAATTTCACAGGTAGAATGAGTTTGCAGATTTCATCCCCAAACCCCCCGCAAAACACACAATGTCAGGAAGAAAATCCATCACCATTTCCTTGCTCATACTGAATCTGCTCTCATTTTTGCCGCTCCTTACCATTTCCTTCTCCCCCGATCAACCAACAGATCGTCGCATTTTAGTCCTGCTTGACGATCTAGCCCTCAAATCCTCGCATTCAATTTTCTTCACTTCATTACAGTCCCGTGGTTTCGACCTCGATTTCAAGCTAGCGGATGACCCTTCAATTGCTGTCAAGCGATATGGACAATACTTGTATGATGGGCTCATTCTCTTCTCGCCTTCCACTGACAGTAAGTCAATTAATTTCTTCTGTATCAGTGTGCGTGGAATATGGATCAAGTTGTGTTTTTTATGGGTTTTTGCTATTTTGATTGTCGAATATTTGTGTAGGGCTTGGAGGGTCGTTGGATTTGGAGGGGGTTTTGGATTTCGTTGACTCGGGGCATGACTTAATTTTGGCCGCGGATGTCAGTGCATCGGATTTGATCCGGAGTATTGCTGCTGAATGTGGGGTAGATTTTGATGAGGTGAATTTCTTTTTCCTGTTTTGTTATGGTTTTTGAATGTGGAATTGTGGCAGGGAATTGGGTTGTGGGGATTGATATTTTACAAGTTTAATACAAATTTAAATGTGTTAATTTCAAAATCCAATTGTAAGGCCGTGCCAAAAAATAAAATCAGGTAGCTGTGATGCAAATTGCATATCCCTAATAATTTATGTTTGACAATTTTTGTTTCTTATAGGAGATTTTTATATTTTTGGGCTCATTCAATAAAAGATTATCTGCTCCGCTTCCAGTTGAAGATGATGACTTGTGCTGTCACCTATAAATGGTGGGAGAACTTCAAATTGAAAGATTTAGAAGTTTTTACAAATTTAAATTTTTATCATAAGCCTAAATAGTTAGCACAAGCTATTCTAAAGTTATTCAGTAATTCCTTTAAGTTATGAGAGTCAAGTTATGGTTGTTAGTGTCTGGCCATCTTTTATTATCTTCATTAAACCTTTAGTTAACTCGTCTATGAAACCTGTTCTACCCTTCTTCTTTGGTTACCGTTTAACCGATAATATAATTATTAGTAACCTCGCAATTGACAAGTAAACATAGAATCTTTGAAGCCTATTTGTAAATGGATATATAGTACTTTTTTTTTATATTTTATTTATTCTCTGGTTCTTATGCTTTATATCTTTTTGTTATGGTCTTTTCATCCTCACATTGTGTGCAAATGTTTTATCTAACAGGATGCCTCTGCTATGGTTATCGATCACACTGGATATGCTGTCTCACAACTCGAGGGAGACCACACACTAGTAGCTGCTGATGATTTTGTTCAATCCGATATTATTTTGGGAAATACAAAGATCGAGGTTATATTTTAAGAAAGCATTTGATTTGTTCTATTGTTGCAGTACTATGTGTTGGCTCATTAGTGCACATTGCGTGGTCTTATACTTGCTTTACTTGTCTATTTGTATTTGTGTCTGGTTACTATTATAGATGTCTTGCTCTCAAAATGTAAAAATATTAACTGTAAAAGTTTGTTTACATTGTTCTATAGTTGGCATTAGTCCCCAAGCTTATTGAATAACATATTTAACCAATGTCAAACGCTGTGCCTTACACTTATTTAATTGCTTTCTATATCTATGATACAGGCCCCTGTGCTTTTCAAAGGGACTGGGCATTCACTGAATCCGGACAATAGTTTGGTAATGTTGAAGATTGTGACTATCTTTTGCTTACAACCAACATTCACATTGTGATTAGAAGTAAATGTATTGACATATTTGAATGATGGCGGCTTTGCATTCATAATTTTTTCCTCTATGGTTTTCCATCCATTTCTTGTAGGTTCTGAAGGTTCTCTCAGCGTCTTCTTCAGCATATTCGTCTAATCCAGCGTCCAAGTTGTCAAACCCTCCGTCGCTTACTGGATCTGCTATCTCGTTGGTTTCAGTTGTGCAGGTTCGTTTATGTCCTGTTTGCTTTTAGTTGTTCCAACATTGCCTTTCAGAAATGTTTCTGGTCATAGTCCATGTCGGTGCATCATAGATGAATCCTTTCATGATGTGAAATTAGATGAGCCTTTGTTTCTTTTCTTATTAAAATGGCTAAGTTGCCTAAATGCACTTTTCTTAAGTTTAAGCAAGATTGAAATTCTCTAGCGAGGCATATTTCAATATCACATTGGACCTACTCACCCACTTCAACTAATTTGCACGGACACATTCGCTTTTAACAATTGTCTTCTAGATCTTTGTGGCAATTCCCTTTTTCATATTATGGTAGATTTGTGCACTAATAAAGTCATATGTTACTTATATTATCCTATTGATGCACACACTGGATCGGGTGGTTGGGGTGGAGATGAGGCATACTAGTATCTGTTTTACTTTGGAATTTTGCTTCGATTTTCTCATTTATGGTATTATTCTAGTGACATCTTCTCTATACCTCATTTTCTGGCTTGATATTGATATTTATAAATTACAGGCTAGAAACAATGCACGTATTATTATCTCTGGTTCTTTGGACTTGTTCAGCAACCGGTACGTAGTTTCTTTGCTATGATGATTATTTTGATGCATGTTCTCACCATTAACCACATGTGTCTTTGCCTGTAATAGATTGTTCAGATCAGGAGTGCAGAAGGCTGGGAGTTCATACAAGTTAGTGAAGCTATTCATCAATTTCTATATCGGTTCTTTACTTCTCTGCACTAAGGATATGTAAACTTGTTCTTCAATTAGAACTTACCTCATAAGATTTGGACTGAAATCAGTTGGTGAAATCTTATTCCTTTAGACATGTTTCTTTAGGTCTTCTATTTTGTTAAGCTACTTTTTTGAGTCAAATCTAGTTAGGTTCTATATTATTTTCATGAGGTGGCACAGACTATTATGATATACCTTCCTGGAAAAGAGGTGAATTATCGTACAGTCAGAAGCTTACTGCATATTATCCTTGCCAATATCTGCAAGATAAAAATGAATTTCTATCATTCAATATTGACCCAGTAAAACGGACCTTTCTTTGTTGCCACTGACTTTTGTAGTGAAATTTTATTATTCTCAATGCACAAATTGTTTAAGAAACTTTAGAGTAAAAGCATGGCTCCTTTGAAACACTATATCTTGATTGTGACTAGTGGATAATGTGTTTGAATTGCAACTAATGGAATTTTGAAATCATGCTGACAGATTTGAGAAATCAGGCAATGAACAGTTTGTCACTGAACTTAGTAAATGGGTCTTCCACGAGAGGGGTCATCTGAAGGTAATCTATATGAGTCCCTTATAGTATTCTCATTGTTTATATCTTATTTACATGCTAAGTTATGTTTCAATATCCACATATGTAGTTGATTAACTTGTGTTTGTCTCAGGCTGTCAATCTTAAGCACAACAAGGTTGGAGGAACAGACGAACCTTCAATGTATAGGATAAACGACGACCTGGTAATTCCACATATTTGATTATGATGTGCTTTGAAAATGAACATCACAGTGCCTGTCAGTCAGGGAAAAAAAATTGCCTTTCAAAACTTCCACCTCCCAAAGTTTAAAGAAAGAGCAAACAAAAGACAAAAGGAACTACAAAAAATGGAACTTCCATTTTCTTACGAATTTGACATTCTTGTAGGAATTTTCTGTTGAAATCTATGAGTGGACTGGTACTAGCTGGGTACCATATGTTGCAAATGACGTCCAAGTGCAGTTCTACATGATGAGCCCTTATGTCTTGAAAACCTTATCTACTGATCAGAAGGTTTCCTTTTTGTCGACACATGCAAGAACTTACATTTTTATTTACATAGGTTCCCCGTTTCACTATTCATACATTTTTGTTTCAGGGACTCTATCACACTTCTTTTAAGGTTCCAGATGTTTATGGAGTTTTCCAGTTCAAAGTTGAGTATCAAAGGCTTGGATACACTAGTCTCTCACTTTCAAAGCAGGTAAGCCAGCCAAAAGCACTGAGTAAAAGTTCAAGTTAAAAAAAATTCATACCATGGTTGTTTGAAAAGAAACAAATTACACACACGTGCATGCACTCTTACGTTTCAATGTGAATGGATACCTTTCTTTAGTTGGATGTTTTCAAATAATGGCAAAGAAGGGAAATGTGTATTTTGTTACTCTCTTTGCAAACCTCCATACCCTTTATTTAAAGTGGGTTTGAAGCCTCTATGTTCCTTGTATGTCTAATAGAGGCAGTATCTGAAGATTTTGTGTCCTAAATTTGATCAGTGCCTAGCCATTTAATTCAAAATGAACTGCGAGGAGCATCTATAATTGGGTTTGAAGCCTATGTTCCCTCCACGCCTCTACCAAAAAAATAGTAAAATATAAAGAAGAGAATTAAATGGAAGAAAGTTCAAGTAAATAGCTTGAACACTTTGGTTTGTTCTTGGATACAAGGTTACTAGCAAACCAACATCCTGATAAAGCAAGCTAGGAGTAACTTATTTTACGTCCTGAAATTTTGACTTTTTTTTGCAGATTCCAGTGCGACCTTTCCGACACAATGAATATGAAAGATTTATAACAACAGCTTTTCCCTATTATGGAGCTTCATTTTCTACGGTAATATATCTCACTGAGTTTAAGTCTTTGTATTATATTTCCATGTTAAACATCCAAAATCCTGCTTGCTTGTTGAAATATTTTTTTTAAATAAGTCCACTTGACAACAAATTTGACAAATTGCAGATGGCGGGATTTTTCATTTTCAGCATTGTGTACCTTTACAACAAGTAGGAACCTCGAATATTTGCTTTGACTGTGAGATAATTGTAGGACTATTCCTGAAGTCTTGTTCCATTTCTGGGAAGATGAAGGATTTTTCACATTTACTCCTAGCAAAAGGTGTTAGCTTCTTAGATATTTCGGAGCATAATTTCGATTATATCAATACTTCAACATCTGCTAGATATTCACTGATACTGTTGTAATGACAGTTTTTGATTGAGAAAGAGAGACGGTTTAGACTTTTATTTGATCTCTACAATTTCTGGTTGTAAGTTGACTTAATTTATTTGACCTTTTTGGCTAGGATGTGTATATAATATAGTAAAGTCGTAGACACGAAAATACTTATGATGAGAATGGACTTCTATGTAGTGTAATAGAAACAGGTTAGTTTCCCGAGCTTTCTCCCTTCTTGACAATATGAAAGAATAACATGTAGATAATTAGGAAGATGGTTTACAACTTATTAATTATGCGATTGTAGGCTTGGATGTCGGGTGGTTTGGTTCAGGTATTGTAATTACGTAAATGAAATCATTCGGGTCCACATAATTATTGGAATCCAGTTCTGGTTCAAGTTCTTGTTCAAGTTCTTTCCTATTCATCTTATTTAGCCCCAGTTTGATCCATTAAAATTTTCATTCTCATTCTTCTACTCATTTTTAACCACACATTTTTTAATAAAAAATAATATTTTCGATCACATCAATAATTTTTCCTTCTTTTTCAACCACACATTCTCCATCAATCTACTATTCTAAAATACATTTTTCCAAAATAATATCCATCAATTATTAAAAAAATAATTTTTGGTGCCAAATTTTATGTACATGTAGTATGTCCCTTATTAAAAATCGTAAGCTGACAAATTGTCTTTCAAATGCCTAGCAGAAATAAAATTATAACACCAAATATATATTTCAACATTCTTTTAATTAACTCCAAACATGTTTCCAAATAACATTCAATATCTAGTAAAGTAGTACGAGTCACAAGAATGACTACGAACGAAAATGATAAGATACAATTATTCAAATGAATGAATCTGGTTGATTGTGGTACTTATTATTTGGGTTTTGGAAGCTTGCTACTTGTTCGAGTCATTGGGCTATAAAAAGAAAAAAAGATCGATTACAAAGTCAGATGCTCTGGTTCTCAATTTCGATTCCTTTTTTTTTTTTTTTCCAAAATCGGAATGAAATATCATGTTCCGATTAAAATGTCCCTCCCTAATTGAGAGAGTGATAAATGAAGCTTAGACTGCACCAAATACACTGTTGAGATTGCTTTTCATAGACCAGCCTCCCCTCACGCTCAACCCATCATGTTAAATGATAATTCGTTTAATGCCGTGAATTTTTTTTATTTAAAAATAAATAATGGTAAGCATTTGTCGCATCTAAATAATTAAAAAATAGTTTTTGTATAATGAATACCTGAATTTAATTGTATAAAAATGGAGTGTTGAATGACACTGAAATGATAAAACTCCAAGCAAAGTCACACCACGTTAAGAAAATATAGTGACAATTCTTATTTTAATCGATGACTAAGAAAGTTTGAATGTGATTTTGGGAATTTTTTTTAAATGAAATGAAAACAAAAAAATTATAACAAAGTCCTCAACTTCTTCACTTCTTCCATTTCTCCCGTCTCTTGAACTCGACCGAAGCTCTCTGCCTCTCTCCAAAATCGCTCCAAGCCCTAGCCTCTACTCCGGTCACCTGCGGGTCATCTGACTCACCTCCAAGCTCTCTTAGACAGTCAGTCTCTCCCAAGTCCCACTAGTCACTGGATTCACTGCGTTCTCACGAATCGCACCACTCCATCTCCGCGCCTCCACTCCACAGTCCACTCCTCCGCTGCTGGCAGTCTGGCACCACTTCGCCCCTCCACTCCTCCGGCCTCTCTGAGCATTCTCGGTCTCCGACACTCACGTGGGTAAGTTTTCCAATTTCCACCACTCTCAGTTGATGTTATGACTTATGTGTAATTCAGTAATTGTGTAATAATGTTTGTTATGTAATTTTGTA
>OU503038.1:29864655-29896586 GCA_912172775.2 Fraxinus pennsylvanica
TTTTAAATTTCAAAGCTCCACAATAGTCACGTAACACTGGGCAAGGTAACACGTGATTTGTTTGGTATCATAAACAAACATTCATTTCCTGTACACATCAATAGCATTTGCTGTGAATGCTCATAGTTATAAGTTGGAACACAGCCATCTGTCGTTGAAACTACTGTAGAACCTAAAAAACCACAACATGTCTATTAAAAAAAGTAAAAGATGCTTATGAAATAAATTCAAACAAAACAAATATGGCACATACACTTAATTGGTGCAACACTATTGTTACAAACTTAATTAGAAGGAATGTTAAATACAAGAGCATTTCCTGTATAATTAGGAAAAAATACAGATCTAAAAAGAAATGAAGCATGAGCATTTAAACTATAATTGGAAAAAACATAGATTTAAAAACAAATAAAGCAAAAACAATTAAAAAAAACTAAATAAAAATTAAAAAAGAATTTAATTCGTAAGATATAGGATATGAAACTTACTTATAGTCCTTTTTGTGTATCATTCTCTCTTTCCTCATAATAATTCTCAGTAGTTTCAAATAAATTATCAGTATCTTAATGGTTAGAATTATCTGCATACCAAGAAAAATATAGAAAACACAATAACGAAGTTGGACAAAAAAATGGGAAGATTACAAATAGATGAAAAACTAACTTTCTTTAAATGAGGCATATGATTTTAGCAATTTCACATTTTTTATAAAATGATCTTATATAAACGTGTCAAGAAAAAAACAAAAAATATACACAACATAAATGGAACATGATAAAGAAATCATATTCTTATATCTAAATAAAACATGATCTCTTCACTATGAAAAGCAATATGTAATCAATATGAGTAAGTTAAATCTTTTATTACCTACTTCATCTTCTCCATTTTCGTAATCAGGAAAAAACGTACTCGAATCTAAATTGGTCACAGTTACAAAATTGTCATTTTGCAAAACTGTTTCGGATGTTAAAGCTACACAAAATGGAAGAAATCATACATCAACGTTGTATCAAAATTGTGTAAGTAACAAGGGTCAAATCTCTACCAAAAATCTACGATTTTGTATGTTAAACATAAAATAGTAGAATTTTTTATAAGGAACTTGACTTTAAAAATAAAAAAAGAAAAGAGGGGAAAAAATATTTTCATTGAAAATACTTTTTTCTTGTCAGAATGAATAATATATATTATAGTGATATGTTGAATAACCAAAAATGTAGTATACAAATACAATAGTTTATACGTTTATTTATCGAAATAGAAAAGTATACATAAAAGAAAAAATCGACGCAAGTCATAAGAGAAGGCGAAAATAATATCTTTAAGAATGTCATTACTAATATTTTTCTTCATCGTGTATAGCTTCCAATTGAACAAAATGTTGAGATTTTCTCTTGGGTGTCAATATGTTGATATCCAATTTAGTACAATTAATGCACACTTCTCTTCTTTTATTTTTCTTAGACATTGAAGCCATTTTTCTACTTCAATTCGAAATATATGTTCTCCATATAGATTAGATAAGAATAAACACAAATGAATCTAATATCATAGACACAAAAGTGAGGAGAATGTAGATACTGAATATGGATATAATGATCGTTTATGTAGGAGGAGCAAGAGAGTGACAGCAAGTTGTCTAGGTGAAGTGGAATGACAACTGGCATGCTTTAAAAAATCTATGAAATTGGGTAGCAGCACAAGAGTATCCATTGTTGTCTCCAGAAAAGAACAAAGCTAAAAAAAAACATTTCAAGAGTCCATTCACACATCTAGAAAAGAACCTAAAAGAAGTTATCATGGTGATGTGAAGTTTTACTAAGGCAACGATCACAAACACAACCGACATAATGACTAATACCACTAAAGCAAAGTGAAGTTTATAAACTGTGAAATGGCTTATTGGACTCAGTTTGATATAATTTGAAAATGTCAAATAAATATGTGGAGTAGCAGATAGAGTTTAAGGTATTTTCTCAGGTATTAAAGTATATGGAAATAATGGTTAAAAAGAATTTTATAGAGGTCTAACACACGAGCATAACAGTAAGCAAACTTTGATGCATATTTTAAAAAAAAACAAAGAGAAACTTTAATTCATATTCAATTTAGATGTGCAAGGTTCACTAGGACTATCTAACATTGTAAATTCTGAAAACCAATTGAATATCGGTGGGAATTGAAACCAAAGCACCTCATCTTTTAATAAAGTTCCAAGCAATGTGTTTCCTTTTATTGAACTCACATTATGAAGAGCAAGTTGTCTTAAAAATGAAATTCAACTAACCATTCCCACATTTCTCAAGACTTACTATAAAGCCCATGTCAGGTATGTGAAAGTGTAAAACATCTAAAGATCAGAGCCAAAAATAGGCAAATTTCAGTTTTTCCTCTATGTGTAAGAGAAATTAATCTGATAGAACCCAAGTTAATGCAAGAACTAAATGAAAAAGTGTATGTAAACAGATGAAGAAATTAATTCTTGTATGCCTTTGCTGAATAAATTGATGGAAGATAAAAGAAATAATAAGGTGTTAGACATTCCGAGGCCCAATTCTCTTCTAAATTTCACACGCAAAAACTAAATCCCCCATTCCAACCCCATCCCCACCCCCACCACCCACCATTTTTATTTGGCGCATCCATTTTATTCCAGAAGTTTCACAATTAACATACAGTATGCATAGAGCAAGCATCCCCAAAAACATCCTCAGCAGAAGTCTCGTATTTATGTACAACAAGAATATAGATTGATGGGCAATAAAAATGTTCTCACCACAAAGAGGAGAAAGAACTTGTAGTTGTGAGCCCCAGCACAATTCACAACCCATATGCCGTGGTGATCCATTTGAAAACACTTCGTTGACATGCAAAAAGAAACATGCTTATAGTTTTAGCAGATAATCATCATCTTTAAGATGTTGGACAAGCAGAGAGCTTGATAATGCACCAAAAATTTGAGCCAAATAAAAAGTCACAATTTTTTAAAATAAAATGTCAGAGAACAATGACTTCTTTGTCTCCATTAATTTTATTCATTGTCTCAATGTAATGGAGATCATAATTAAATTGTAATATATGTCCACCATTCATGTCAATCCTATACTTTGTAAGGGCCACTGAACATTTTTTGCTGATGGAGAAGACACCTATTACTTGATCATATCCACACTTCTCATTCATAGAATTCATATGAACTCAAGTTCTATATGCCATCGAGCAATTTTATATGCATCCCCAAATTTTCAGCTTTTAATGTGACAAGTGAACCTCTCATTCATAGAATTCATATGAACTCAAGTTCTATATGCCATCAAGCAATTTTATATGCATCCCCACATTTTCAGCATTTAATGTGACAAGTGGAAAACTATATACAAAAGAAAAACATCTAAAATATCATTGTATTTTAACTTTTTTGCCAACAAGTAACACGTTCAAGCTTGGTGTGTACTGAATATCATACCAGGAACATCAAATTAAACAAGATAATAATTTTATAAAGTAGTTGAACATCTTTTTAATCTGAGCCATTTAACGATACATCAGATTCTGTAATATTCAAAATATAAAACGAATTCCTAATTATGAAGTTATACAATGACAATTGGGTACTTACTTGAGTCAATTCTAAAATCTACAGAGATTTGCGAATTAATTAACTAATTTAATTTCCAATTCCAAAATGGTGGAATGGCAAGAGAGATAAATTCAGACTGAAATTTACCAGAACCAGTTCAGACACTTGGAAACGAGGTTATCGCCAGCGATGATGAATGCCAAGAACGCCTTTTTCCTTGTGAGCTCATCCATGAAAATTGAAGTAAAATTTGAGCCCATTATGAATCATAATAAGCCAAGATTTTTCCATTAAACTCTTGGAGTCTATCCCCTACCCTCACCCCACCCCATCCCACATCAACAAAAAATACAGAAAAAAGTAGAAAAGAGAAGAAGAAGAAGAAGAATGGGGTAGCGTACGTACCTTGTATAATCAAATGGGCACCAAATTCTCGAGAAGCCGCGGAGTGAGAGCTGGCTTGGAAAAATGGGAAGTGAAAGCTCGTGAGTGTGCAAAGAGAATTTGTTGGCAAATCTGGGTTAAAGTCTGATCGTTAGTTTGAGTAAAATAGTTGTCCGCTGTGGTGGGTTTCAATTTTGGGACGACGATTTGAGCTTGTTGCAGCGATCTGGAGAGAATGGGCATGGAGGAGGAAGTGATTACTTTTTGGACTATGAAATAGAGGAATGGGTGCGAAGGTAAAACGAAGCTTGGAAGTGGCGACAGAGTGAGTGGAAAGAGAATGAGTGGAAAGGGAAGACTCTAGAAAAGGAAGAATGGCTAATTTCCAAATAGCTAAAGAGCCGGCTCAAGCGAGAAGACAACCGGCTTGTGGCTTGTGAACAGTAGAAAAAAATCTCCCTCTTTTAAATGTAGTTAGATATGTTACAATTTTTGTATAGTTCATTTTAAAATGGTTGTTTATTTTGGAACCACAAAGCCAAATTGAATTTTTCTAAGAGGTGTAGTTGGTAGTGGTGAATTTGATTGAAGCTTGAACAGACAAAAATTAGTGCGTGTACATGTTCAAGTGGGTTGGTGAGTGGGAGCTCGTAAGTCGCAGGATTGGTAGTTAGATAGTGTCCCCTAGCTCCAGTTTGACAACCGTTATTTTGAGAAAAAAAAATTATATGAACATTTTTAACTTTATATTTACACAATAAAATATTCTGTACGTAAATTCAAAATAATTTTTTTTTACTTTTTAATCACGCATTGTTCTAAAAATCAATATTCAAAACTCTATTTTTCCCAAATACTGATTGTCAAACAAGAGTTAATGACATGTGGAGATAAATATAGACCATGAAGAGATTGCGCGTTTTTCATTTACTATTGAGTATATATCTCTATTGTTGTGATCATTGCAATTTTAAGTTAGAAACTCGGTTAGTCTTAATCTAAGTTCTTTCTATAGCTTCTTGATTAGTTAGAATATCTGTAAAATATTTTTTTATTTTAAAGAGTCAACTATTAAAATTATGTTCCAAGTGACTCTCTTCAAATTAATTATTTTAAAATAGAGAGTAAGTTTGGTTATTCATATTTGGAGAACTAAATTCAGTCTCTATAATTAAATACATTCAAAATATTCTAATTTTAAATACTCTATATATTGACCCAACTAAGTAGTATATATAAAGTAATAGAGGTAAATAATATAATAATTTGGAGGGAATCTGGAGAAAATAAAAAATAAAGAAATATAATAAATACATATTGGGAATAGTAAAATTAAGGGATAATTAGCACGTCATGTATTGACCTTTTACTATTATTGTGGAAAATATTTCTTCCTTTTATTTTTTGACATTTTCATTCTTATTTCCACATTTCATTACGCAAAATGTCATTTTCATCCCCTCGTTAGAGATAAAGAGAATGTTCGAGTATTTAAAAATTAAATTACAAAATATCTATTTACTATATTAAAGAAGGATAGTTGCCCGCTTAAAATGCTGCCCCAATTTCCCGCCCAAAAGAATGGAAAAAAAAAAACAAAAAGGAAAAAAGGAAAAGAGAATGCAGACTGAAAAAAAGGCAACAGTGTTCCGCCCATAATTCGGCCTCCATCCCGCCCAAGTTAAAAAAAAAAAAAAATGTTTNTTTTTTTTTTTTTTTTATAATTACTTTGTGAAACCCCATAAGCACGCGAATCCATGTAAATGAGCATCAAATAATACAGAAATTACGTGATTTATACTCTATGTTAGTTCAATACTAAAATCAGCTCAATCTGACATTATAACTAACAAAATTAATCAAGATAATTAAGAATGGTCACGTGGCTATCACATAATAAATGAATTCAAGCTCGCATTCCATATCACTTTGCCCACCTGGTCAATCCGTCAATCCCCATGAAAAGGACGAACCCTCATGAATAAGGTGAGGCGACCTAAGCCTAAGGATAATATATTGACGCATATGACAAAGCATCTTAATTGTTGAGATGAGATCACGTATATCTTCATCCAATGGTTATCAATTTTTTCTCTTCAACTATATAACCTCACACTTTAGTGTCACTATAGGTAATACAATTTTTACACAATCAATTGTAACATTGCTCTCTCATTTTACTCTCTAGCCTACCCCTTGATATCCGGACACCCTTGTAAATTGTAACATTGCTCTCTCATTTTACTCTCTAGCCTAACCCTTGATATCCGAACACCCTTGTGGCTCACTTCTAAGCACCTCTCACGTCCAAATACATTCTTATAAGTGACTGAGTTGATCGTTAGAGTGCACGCAACCACCTCCCCCACCTCCGGAGAACGTTATGTGTTGCTAAAGGTTTGTCCAAGTGCGTAGGCAAAGGTTGTGTGGGGCCATAATGTGTTGACCACGTCACCTGTACAAAAATCGAGATCAAGATAACTTCAAATTTGAAGGTAGATGTGGCGTCAATAAGTCTTTTCGAATGTCTTTTCATCTAAAAGAATATGTTCAATTTCAATGTCACATTTAAGGAAAAAATTTCAAAACCTTAATAGATATTTAATATCTATGTTTGACAAGTGTTAATAAATAGATAAAAATGAATAGTGAATAAGTATGTAATATATAAAGGTCTTATTTAGAAATACTTACCTATAATTACGTAATAAGGAAGAATATCAAATGCGAAGTATTTAACAATAGGATCGATGTAAAAATTTAGCATGCAATAGAAATGTTTGGACCTTGCATAAAGCTATGTTTCCACTGATAAGAACTCTTAAAAAAAAAAAAACTTTTGACTTTATTCAATACTATCCAATCTACTTTAATGAACGTGTCATAAAAATTCTTTGGATCTATGCATGCTTGGGTCTAGGTGTAAAGAAATATAGAATTAAGCACACTATAGATACTTTCACAACTCTCACGAGATTTGCAGACCGCCAATGCAATTAACTAAGTCCACATTGATTATCGTGTATGATGATGTTGGTTTTAGTCGCCATCTCAACAAGTTCTGTTATGCCACACAGAGGAAGTTAAGTGGCCTAGTTGCTAGAGGTGGAAGCTTGATGACATCGCACAACTTACCCATTTTTCAATAATGAAGGGCATAATCTTGGTATCTCGAGCATGCAAATCAAATGAGAGACAAATAGGATGCACTTGTTAATTGTCATGCTTATTTAATTCGATCCGCACAAGAATGACTTACTTGCAATCAGGGGCGGAGCCAGGAAATTGATTCAGTGTGGGCACAATTTAGTCGACCCCGAACTTCGAGTTTTTGGTCATGAATTTAATAATGATAAAAATATAAAACAACAAGTTAAGTCCAAATCAAGTATAAAGTCAAATATTCTCAATTAAGTTCACCAAACTCTAATGATCTAATTTCATCCCCTGAGCAATTCACAACTTCCAATTATTGAAAGCAATTCAGAATGATAGAACCACAAATACTAGAAGCAAAAGCAAAGTAATAGCGCAATTTACACAGCAATACTGGAATCAATTCATAATGCAATTCACAGAATGCTTTCACAAATCACAGAGACAGCAATACTGGAACAAGAAGCTAATGCAACTCAAGAGCAATTAAAAAAAAAAAAAATACTTACATGCAATTTTCGCATCGTGTTGTCTATATATTGAATTCATCTCGCAATAAAAATTGGGTTGAGGCAACTGAATTCCCAAAGCACAAGAAGACTTGAGATTTCATTTCTTCACGTGGGAAGACGAAATCAGCAAGCAAAGGTATGTAAAAACAAAAACAAAAAGAGGATAGAAAGATGTTAGTCTACAGTACATACAATTTATAGAAACATCTGAAGAAACATAGGAAGTCCTTGTTTGATAGTTAAAAAGTGGGTGTAAACTATGGTCCATTCAAAATTATTTCAAAGATTGTGAGCATATCCACTTAAACCAGACTTATTCCCAATGTTTTCTTCTGATATTTTTATACAAGTTAGGAACGCAAGAATGGGCTTTTCAGTAAGCTTGGCTTCTTTTCTCTTTTTTGTTGCAAGGAAAAAATAATCCTGTATAATTCCAGAAAGGCTAGAACGGAACACCATTTGCAATCTGAACCTGATCGCGAAAAAAAAAACTAATTCCTCTGATTTTAAATCATATGATATAAATATTCTAGAGAGAAGAAAAAAGACCACAAACAGAGACCAAATTAATAATTGTTGATTTGAATTACGAAACTATATTAAATTTTTCTCTATTTCCCACTTTAATTATGGAACGTTATCAAAATATAAGAATACGTAGAGAACAATTGCAATAAAATATCTCTTACTTTAATTTTTTCGTTACTTTTTGGAAGTTTGATTGTGCCCACCCAACCCAAAAAGTCTGCGTCCACCCCTGTATCCTTTATGTATTTTTATTATTTTATTGTATTAAAAATTGATGTATAGCAGGAATCGATTAGAGTTGAGTTGTTTGAAAGTTAAGATTCTACAGAAGTTTCCTTTTGACTCTCTTTATAAAAGAAAGCGTTCGACTTGACCCTTTACGTGTGTTACTGTCCATTCTAATATGAGAGGATTGAATAATGATCTATTTCTTTTGCAGCTATGGTACATGTACTTTATACGTCTCTCTTACTAATAACATTTTTCAGCATAAATTTGTACTATAATGCTCTCCTCTATGTGGTGTTATCAATAGATCATCAATTGATATCTACGTAATGATCTTTCTCAATAGTTCCGTCACATTCTACTCTGACTTCTTGAGAGTAGTGTTTCGACCTAGTCATATTACATATCATAGCACATCCTTCACCCTCTTTTTTCTTTGTAGAAAGGACTTTTCTTACTTATCTAATAAAGTCATGGGTCGAATTTAATATAATTATAAGACTCGATTGTAACTTGAAGGGCAAGGCTAACCACAACCCAGGGGCTAAGCCCCTGTTCGATTCTCATTAAAATAGAATATTTGATCAAAATACATTTTACTACAGTGATTATGAATTAAAAAATTGAAATATATCCACATATTTGTCAAATGAATGGGAAAAGCAAAATGCCCGAGAAGTGAATGCCAAAAATACCATATTTTGATCAATTAAAATTACACAATTACCCTCAACCTTTTACCTTAGAATTCTCCCATTTCAAGGGCAAAAAAGGAACATTGGGCATAATGCACTGTTTATCAATGGAAAGAACTCAAAGAAGTCAAATATGTTTGGGTTAATTTCACAAATGGTCACTGAACTTACCTAAAAATTACAAAACGGTCACTGAAATTTAAAATTTTCAGAAACAGTCACTGAAATTTCATGCGCTTTCACAAACGGTTACTGAACTTACTATTAGGACTGTTATGATGTTAATTCAAATTTAAAAGACCAAAACATATGGACATAGAAGCTTGAGGACCTCAAGTGCAAATTCCATTCCCATCCCAAAACGGCAAAAAATACACATTCTGGCGACACCCACGTTAAGCCCAATATATAGGTCGATTCTCCTCTTCTAGGCGACCCTATCCATAGCCTCCAATCAACAAATAATCAACTTCATCAAAATCAGAAAGCTCCGTTAGCGTTGCCTGCCACTACGCATTCTTCATCTTTTGATTCTGGCGTCGGTGGTAGGACCCATGATTGCGGACCACCACCTCAGGCAACTACTCCTCTTGGCGCATCCATTGAGCGCATGGGTCTTCCCCAATTTGGTCTGGAATCGGCGATTAACGATGGGACAGCTCAAACGCATCGTGAGCCACTTGATCCCCTTTCAATTAATGCTTCTCCACAGCTCCAATCAACAAATTGGACCAACCATAATGAAATTCATGATAACAAGGCCTTGGTTAAGGATTCAATTTCTGCATTTCATCCGTCAAAAGAAGCAATTTTGGATTTGGCTTTAAGAACGGTCCACCCGCGTGAATCTGAATTTCATCCATCAATTGAAGGCTCAAATGTGTTTCAAAATACAAATCAATATGGGGGAATTGAAATTCGGGCTCAAAAAATATTGGGTACTCAATCAATTGCAGAAATTATAAATTTTGGGGTCAAATCTCTGCCAATTTGAGTAGAATTTCAGCCAAATTTGTACTTAAGGTCCTCAAGCTTCTATTTTCACGTGTTTTGATCATTTCAGTTTGAATTAACATCATAATAGTCCTAAAAGTAAGTTCATTGACTGTTTACGAAAACGCATGAAATTTCGGTGATCGTTTTGTGATGTTTAAGTAAGTTCAGTGACCGTTTGTGAAATTAACCCAATGTGTTTGATATCGTGTCGAACACTTTTCATGATATTCAAAGGAGCCCATGTTTGTTGAAAATGAGAAAAAAAAAAAAAAATGGGGTGCCAAACGGTAGCTTAGAATAATTTAAACTTATAAGTAACTCTATTTGAGAATTAGAATAATTGAATAGGTTTGAAGGTTCGAACTCACGTCGAAATTTGATAGATAATTTTAAATTTTACTAATATCAAGTACTAATTCAATACAATGTTGTTACGAAATTTGTCATTACGATGTTATGGTCGTGTTTGAGTCCCATTTTGGAATAGTAATTTTTAGAAATGTGTGGTTAAAAAAGAAGGAAAAATTTTCGATTCACATGTAAAAATATTTTATTAAAAAGTGTGTGATTGAAAATGAGTGTTTTTTAAAAAAATAAATTTTTAATAAAATGGGGCTCAAACGATATTTTTAGTCAAAGTCACTCATTTGACTGTTAAACTAGTTTTAAATGTGAGCTTATCATGAGAATTGCGGCCAAATCTTATTGTACGTGTAACTTGTGTTACACGCAAATATTTAAATTTAGTTTTAAAAAAATAATGAATTTATTATAACCATTTTTTGCGTTTAGTGCAATAAAATTTTCTAACTAGGCAGTGTCAAATCGTTATCTAAGAATAGTTCAATGCATCATTAACAACATATTGAAGCAACGGGTCCAATTTCAAGTTTGAACCAAAAATTTATTAACAATATA
The DNA here is from genome assembly GCA_912172775.2 of Fraxinus pennsylvanica. Classification (NCBI taxonomy): domain Eukaryota; kingdom Viridiplantae; phylum Streptophyta; class Magnoliopsida; order Lamiales; family Oleaceae; genus Fraxinus; species Fraxinus pennsylvanica. The sequence goes on from OU503038.1 coordinate 29,875,656, forward strand.
TTGAAGCAACGGGTCAAAAAAAAACTTATCTAAGAACAGTGTGGTGTGACTTTTAACCTAAGTTTGGTCCCGCTTTTACGTTAAAAATCATTTTTTCGTATCAATGATGTGCGGTCGATTTGACAGTTACAAAATCAATCTACCATAAGTCCATAACATAACCGTCTAAATCTCTATTAAATAGGCAAAGCGACCCTCGTAAGTCCAACTTTATAAAACTAAATTTATTTACTAATCGGGATGTTGAAATTTGAAATGATGTGTATTTTTACGAGACAAGTGACAATTTAAGAATGATCAAAACTTTAATGGAGTAGCCAATACAAATTGAGTTTCATTTAATAAGTGGTTGATAAGCTAGGAGTAATTGAATTCTGAGAAACATGTGTTAGAAATTAAAGTTTGACATTGACATTTAATTCTTGTTTATCCCCAGTTTTTGAAAATGCTCCATCCTCTCAGAGGTAGAGAACTCGTCGATGTCACCACTATGCTATGAAAGCTCTGGGTTCATTTTTAATCACAAAGCGATTCACAACTTTTATGAATTTTTAATAACATATTTTATCATCTTTTATCAAATTTTACTAAAAATCTGATTTTTAATCAATCGAAATATAGACTTAAATTTATAAGGAGTTGTAATGAAATACAGGCCCTGTTTGGCTCCATTAAAATTAGTTTTTAGGGAAAATGTATTTTGAAATAGTAATTGTTTGGTAAAATATGGGATTAAAAAAGAATAAAATGTTTTGAATTTACGTGTAAATTTTTTTATTTAAAAATGCGTAGTTAAAAAGAAGAAAGATAAAAAAAATACATTAAAATTAAAATGGGGCTCAACTAGGGGCACAAACAAGGTCTTTAGTCTTCACAATTATAATAAAAATATTGAAGTGCATTAAAATTAAAATGAAGCTAAAGGACAAACAAGGTCTTTAATCTTCACAATTATAATAAAATATTGAAGAGTGCAAGTTTCACGAACACATGACCTGCGATAAGTTTGACTGCAAGAATAATCAAATTTTGATTCCTATTCAGTTTGATTGACTGTCTATCACTCTGAAATCCTCTCAAATTCCTTTATAAAGCCTCCAGATATTCACATAACGCTCACGTAGTGAAGTAAACTTGTATGTAATAATATTTGTCAGCAAGAATGAGTCTTGTGAATCCAATTACAACATGGTATCAAACAAATTCCATGAACAGATCCGCGCAAGTTTTTTCTTTTCTTCCCCATCCTCTGGAGAACAAACTGCCCATTTCTTTCTTTTCCCAAAATCCCACAAAAAAAATTACTGTCTTCTCTTCTATTTCCATATCAGCAATTCTAACCAAAGAACAGGAAGAAGATAGCAAAAGCATAAGCCAAGAAATACCCACTTTCAATTTCAAGGCCTATATGGTTGAGAAGGCAAGTTCTGTAAACAGGGCTTTGGAAAATGCAGTCTTGTTGAAGGAGCCTTTGATGATTCATGAGTCGATGAGATACTCACTTCTTGCTGGAGGAAAAAGGGTTCGTCCCATGCTGTGCATTGCGGCGTGTGAACTTGTGGGTGGGGAAGTATCCACTGCAATGCCTTCAGCCTGTGCTGTTGAAATGATCCACACCATGTCTTTGATTCATGATGATCTTCCGTGTATGGATAATGATGACCTACGGCGGGGGAAGCCCACAAATCACAAGGTGTTTGGTGAAAATGTGGCTGTTTTAGCTGGTGATGCACTTCTTTCACTTGCCTTTGAGCACATGGCCACTGCCACAAAAGGGGTATCATCAGATAGGATTGTTAAAATGGTAGGTGAATTGGCAAAGTGTGTTGGATCTGAAGGACTAGTAGCTGGACAGATAGTCGACATATTCTCTGAGGGATTAACAGATGTGGAATTAGAGCATTTGGAGTACATTCATATACACAAAACCGCAGTTTTATTGGAAGCATCAGTGGTTCTTGGTGCTATTTCGGGTGGTGCAAAAGATGAAGAAATTGCTAAATTGAGAACGTTTGCTAGGTGTATTGGGCTCTTGTTTCAGGTGGTGGATGACATTCTTGACGTCACTAAATCTTCCCAAGAATTGGGGAAGACGGCCGGGAAAGATTTGGTGACTGATAAAATGACTTATCCAAAGCTGCTTGGCATTGAGAAATCGAGAGAGTTCGCTGAGGAATTGAATAGGGAGGCTCGAGAACAGCTTTCTGGATTTGATCCCGAAAAGGCTGCTCCTTTGATTGCCTTGAGTAATTACATTGCTTACAGGGATAATTAATCTGTTATTAATGTATTTCTCCGTGGCTTCCAAAGAAGAAAAAAATAGTAATACTTTTATATTTCATGTTGATTCTCATTGATATGTAGCAGATTTAAGAAACATTCAATGGTGTCTCCCTGTAGGAAATCTGTGACATAATGGGTCGAAATAGAGCAGGGGCGGATCGAGGGCAACACTGTTTTAGCAAATAAAATTAATAAAAGATGGTGGATCTATCTGTGCGAAACCCGTAAGCGTACGAGATCATTTACAAGTAATATAATTGACGAGTTGAAAGTACCATCCCACAGAGAGTAAATTCAATTCAAGTTTACTAACTTTTTATGTGATTCAAATTACGTAAACAAAATTGAGTTTGATTTTGTTTTATGTTAAATTAATCTAAGAAAACAGTAAAAATGTGATTTTTATCACTTTATGGATGATTGTAATGGATCTCGACTCCACATATTGCTATCTATTTCAATTCTTAATTTGTAATCTAGTTCCGTTCATGCGTTTTTAACAATTAATAAAACTATTATATATAATTTTCTTTTCCAAGATAAATTAAATTTATCCTAAACACGACCTAAATTTATTCCAAGTCTGAATTCGAATGATTTGAATGTATTAAAGTTTATATTATTTATATGATTGCACACGTGATATGTTATTTATAACATCTATTGCAAATATGTTAATTTTATTGCGTTCTAAACTTAATTGTGAGTCTCACTACACAACAACAAGCAATTAAATATCTAATTGGTGGTCAATCGACAATCAATCAAATAATGCAATGGGTATACAAAATTAATCCAAGAAATAAACTAAATTATTATTCATGAATTAAAACAAATAAACAATATGATTCATCCTCATCCAATACAAAAAATGATCTACCGTAATATGTTAATATATAAATTACAAAAAGAATAATATAAAAGTATCACCTGAATTATGAAATAAATCAAAAGATGTTGATCTTCAAGCCTAAGGTTGGATTCTTCAAAATCTTAATGTAATTGACCTTCAATTTCTTGCTAGGGTTTGATCTCTATCAAAATATAACAATTTGCCTCTTGTTTTTGATGACTTTGATGATACTATTGTGTATGAAGATTCAAGAGAGTTTTTTTTTTTTAATGTGTAACCCTCATTCTCTACTTATAAGAGTTAGAAAATATGTCAAAATTGCGTCCAATTTGGGATCCAAAAGAGTTTGAATCACGAAAGGAAACTACTGATTCATCTGCGGAAATGGTCCCCGCGCGCACATGCATAACCATTGCGCGCTCGCCGTTGAGCCAAATGGATCTCGGGTTGGGGGAAATAGGATACCGCGCGAGCCATGAATTGTCCCCGTGCGTGCGCAGGTTCGCTTCGGTTCGTCCCTGAACAGTTTTCAATATTTTGGACATAACTTTCTCTACAAATATCCGATTGAGATGATTCAAAATGCGTTGGAAATATAATTCGAATGACTACAATTCTTCTAGAAGTACAATATTTTTAATTCGAACGTTTGCTATCCGAAAAATGGGTATCAATTTGAGGCTAAAACTCTGAAGCTTAACTTCTTCGGGTGGAAATTGATTTGTGAAAATATTTTCACTATATTTCACTCATTTGACCTCCAATTGATCATATATGATCTTCAATCATCGTTTTGTGGTCCAAATCAACTATTGGATGTTTATACTTTGATTTCCAAACTTTGAATTCTCTTTGTTTTCACACATTTTTGTTCATTTCTTCCAAATCCACCAATTTGCATTGAGTTTAACCTAACAAACATAATTAACATAAAATTTAGTTATAATTCATCCAAATTACTAACAAATACTCTAATTTAACGGACTAGATAAGTGTACAAAACACATTTATCAGGATCCAAAAAAATGTGCGATTAAAAATTAAATAAAAATTGTGGATGAAATGAAATGTGCAATTCAATGATGTTTAACCAATTTCACCAATTTTTTTTAGTAGAAAGTAGCACAACCAGACAAGCTTGGTCTGCCCAAGCCTCATATTCAATAGTCTTCGCACCACGTGAGTTGAATGGTTTAGCTAAGTTTTGTCTAGTCCATTTTCTCAAAGTATACATATCCGGGCATTTCGTGCTATGTCCCTCTAGCTTGAAAATTGGCTTTCATTCACGGGTGGGGCAGTTAGAAAATTGTCTGAGCTAGAAAATTGACTTTCTTGGATGATTTACGTGTTGGTTTTTACTTTTCCAACTCATTTATTTTCTATATTATGACGAAGCTTTAGCTACAAGGCGCTAATATGCGAAAAACGATACAAAAAATTCTAAATTACTCACATGCAGAGCGAGAATACAAGTCTGGACTACCCAACTGGTATGAAGTAAATCTTCAGAGTTAATTGGTACAGTACAAGAATTAATCCTTTAACCTGATTCTTTAACTACTTAGAATCCTTGGTGTACGAATAATATGCCAAGTTAGTGGCAAAAACAAGAATGCAGTAATAAAAGGTCATCCAGAAGGAAAGAGATGAAATTTATAGTTCAACTATGCCAAATAAATTGTTTCATCATTGGAAGGGAAAGTTCAGACCTTTCTTATTCCCAGGTTCAGAAAATAGATTCATTTCCTATTTACCTGTTCATAATCCGACGAATCTTGATGGTGATCTTAAGGCCTATATGCTTCAGAAGATCAATGTTGTGAATATGGCCTTAGATTGCTTCTGTTCCATTAAGAAACTCCACCAAGATCCATGAAGCAATGCGTTACTTTCTTCTCTCTGGTGGCAAACGGATCTGCACTATAGTCTGCATTGCCTCCTGTGAGCTTGTTGGTGGCAATGAATCCACAGCTATGCCATCGGCGTGCATGATGGAGATGGTGCACGTGTTTAATGCACAATTGTTGGATAATTTCATCATATTTGGAGCCACACGTTATATATTAAAATATGTGATGCTATTATTTACAGGATATTAGTCAATTAAAGTGATCCACTAAATATGAATTTTGACTAATGGGTATTAGGTTTCATGGAATTAAAGTGTAGAGATCGGATGTTTGTTTTAGATTGATGAGGAGTCAATTTGAAACAAATGAAAGATAATGACCATTCATTATCTTATGGTTATATGGGATCATGGTCCCCAATTTGTTGTGTTCTTCAAGATTTTCTGCATCCCCATCAACAGAGANGATCGAAATTAAAAAGATCACAAATCAAATTGGAAGATCATAACTCATTCAGACAAAGAATCAGAAATCTATGAATCAAGGTACGCTTCCGGTTTTATTTAGTTGTTCTCATTGATTTCAACGTGGATGATTTGTATGTGTGAAAAGGGTTTGTGATAATGTTTTAGATCGATAATCCATTTTGTATTTTCTATCAAGTGATATCAAAGTCAATCCATAGTTGAAATTCGTGAGAAATTGAAGTTTTTAATTCTGAATTTTTTATGGATTATTTGAACTTCACGCTGCTGGTGCACTGGTCGGGGAGGTGCCCTCTGGCATCTTCCCCGGCCACTTGTGGCCTTGGCGGCGCCAAGGATAAAGGAAGAAGAAGGTTTCTTCATTAAGGTTTTTTGGTTATGAAAGAATTAAAGCATTTTCAGTTTTGGAATTTTTGAGGGCGAGGAATTGGGCTCCAAATTTGAAGTTTTGAGGCCCCTGCTTGCAATTAAAAATTAGGGTTAGGGTTGAGTTATTTATTATTCAGCCCCTAAAATTTAAAGTTAATCCTAATTGGTCTTTAAGGTTATGTGTTTAAATATTTTAGCCCTTAAAGTTAAAAATTTATTTAAGTTGGGTCTTAAGGTTATGAGATTATATAAATTCAGTCCTTGGAGTTTTAAAATTAATTTATTTGGGCAATTTTAGTTCTGCATTTTGCAATTAAAACCCCCAAAGTTTCTGATTTTGTTCTAATTGGCCCCAAAAAGTTTTAAATTTTACCTCCTAAAGTTTAAAATTAATTAATTTTACCTCCTAAAGTTTTGAATAATTATTTTTGGGTCCTTAAAGTTTTGGATAATTAATTTTTTAACTCCTAAAGTTTCCAACAATTAATTATTCACCCATAAAGTTCCGGATAATTAATTTTTGGACCCTAAAATTCTGAATTATTAATCATTAGGCCCTTAAAGTTTCAAGACAAATAAAATTAAGTATTTTATTTTTCAAATTTTGGTATAAATGACTCGTTTGAGTATATATAATATTCAAAAGTGAAGTAATTGAAGCAATATGTTGCCAAAGCAACCTCTCTTGTGAAAATTAATTAACTTAAAATATTAGAAAGATTTCGTGTGTATGCTAGTTCATGGGGATATTAGTCGGCCCAAAGGAAGGTTAATATTTGGCCGAATTGCATGCACACCTGTGGTGGTAAACGCATGACAATTATAAGAGTACCATTATTATTTGACAGGAGTTATTGTCAATGTTTGATCACTACAAAAACGTGATATTAATGTTGTGCTAAGTATCTTGAGATGAGATTTACCATTATTTGAATTTATTAATTGTTCAATACGGATTCCTATGTGAACATATTAATTAAGTATAAGTTCTCTATTCAGTTCATCAATCAACTTCTTAAATATCTGCCTATATCAATTCAATTCCTGTGCTAGAACCAAAACTTCAAGGATTGGAAAGAGAATGTATTGATTGTTCTTGGCTGCATCGATCTAGATCTTGTACTTCGGATTGAGTAACCCACTCCTCTTACGGACGAATGTTCATATGATGAAAAGAGAAACTTTGAGAAGTGAGATCGATCAAATCGCATGAGTCTACTGATCATTAAGCACGACATTCCGGAAGCCTTTAGAGGCGCTGTATCTGAAGAAGTAACTAATGCCAAGGATTTCCTGGCCGAAATTGAGAAAAGTTTTGCGAAAACAATAAGGCTGAAACAAACACGCTTCTGCAACGCTTGATTTCAATGAGGTATAAAGGCAAATGAAATATAAGAGAGTACATCATGGAAATATCTCACATTGCTTCTAAACTTAAAGCACTAAAGCTCAAGTTGTCTGATGACTTGCTCGTACATTTGGTATTGATACCGCTTCCTGCACAATTCGGTTAATTAAGGTCAGTTATAACTGCCCGAATGAGAATTGGACTCTAAATGAGCTCATTTCATACTGTGTGCAAGAAGAAGAAATGATGAAGCAAGAAATGACTGAAAATGTTCATTTGGCGAATACTTCTAAGGATAAGTAATAAAGAATAACAAAGTTGCATCCGATTCGGTTTTAAATTAACAGCAAAAGGTTGAAAATGATAAATTTAGCTGTAAATTTTGTAAAAATTTGGGATATATAAAAAGAGATTATACTAAATACCACGCTGGAGTGTAAAGAAACGTACATTTCTCACTTTGGTTTGTTTTAAGGTCTAGACACACTTGGTGGATAAATTTCGGTACCACCACTCACATAAGTGTGTCTATGCGGGGGTGTCTGAGCTGCCAAAACCAATTGATGCTGAAATATTTATCTATCTAGGGCGATAGAAAATCGGTTAAGGTTGAGGCTGTAGGAAATTTAAGTTATCATTAAAGACTGATTATATTTGGGTTTGAAAAAGACATTTGCGGTGTTGTCTTTTTGGACGGAATTTGGTTTCTATTTCTACATTGGACAAATTTGGTTACTCTTATTCAATTTGAAATAGTTAATTTGATCTTTTTCTTAATTCAAACATTGTGGGTACCAGTTCTTTATCCGGTTATGATAACCTATATCTGCTTAATACGGTTGTCTCTTATAAATAAATCTTGTATGTGAATCCATGTGGTATTAAACATAAATTATTCAATGAGAATTCTCCTTTATTATGGCACAAACAATCAGGTCACTTCTCTCTAAAGAGAATGAAAAATCTTATGTCAGAAGGAATTCTTGATTCCCCTAATTTTTCCAGACTTTAGTGTTTATGTTAATTGTATTAAGGGAAAACAAACAAATATAAGGAGATTGGGTGCCATAGGACTTCAGACATCTTGGAACTAATTCATACAGATATCTTGGACCATTCTCTTCGGCTTCTTGGAATGGTCAACAGTCATTTATTACATTCATAAACGATTATTCTTACTATGGTTACATATATCTCATTTATGAGAATCCCAAACACTGAACATGTTCAAAGCATATAAGACTGAGGTTGAAAATCAACTCAGTAAAAGAATTCAACAAGTCAAATCTTACCATAGTGGTGAATACTATGACAGATATGACGGATCAGGAGAACAACGTCCAGGGCCTTTTGCTAAATTCCTAAAGGAATGCGGAATCATTCTACAGTATATCAGGATCTTTTTAGGTAGAAGCACTAAAGATTGCAGCTTAAATTCCCAAAACAGTTCCAAGTAAAGCAATTTTTAAGTGGTGACAAATTTTTTAAAGATCCCATTATTAAATCAATTTTCAAACGGGAAATGTTTGATTTCTTGATGATGTAGAGTTTACGAGGGAAGATAAGGTTATAAGGTTAATGATTTTGTATTGGATGAAGAATATGTATATATTCCTTCTATTGCAATTGTCAATGATTTGGTTCAGGGACAAATTCTTATTCCAGATCTTGTTCAAGAAGCAAATTTCGAATCAAGACAGTATTACAAAATTCTCCATACACAATCAAGAGATTGTTCCAGAAAAACAAACTCAACAACCTCAAGAACAAATGTCATTAAGGAAATCTACTATTCTGGATGACTTTATAGTCTTTCTCTAAGAAAATAATGATGGCATTGATTGACGAAAGAAGAATTGGTCAATCAACTTTCATCAAGCTATGCAAATGAATAATTTTAAAAAAAGTGGATTGATGCAATGAATAAGGAGTATAAGTCTATGCAAGACAATAAAGTTTGAGATCTTATCCCATTACTAGAAGGTGCGAAACTCATTGGTTGCAAATGGATATTTAAAACCAAAAGGGATTCGAATGGTAATGTGGAAAGATATAAGGCTCGTCTGTAGCTAATAGGCTTTACCAAAAAGGAAGATATTGACTACAAAGAGACTTTCTCTACAATTTCAACGAAAGACTCTTTTAGGACAATTATGGCATCTGTGACATATTTTGATCTAAAGTTACATTAGATGATTTACAAATTAAAGAAATCCATTTATAGGCTTAAGCTGGTTTCCCGAAATAGTATCACAATTTTATCAAATAATTATCTCATTTGGTTTTGAGATGAATTCAGTTGATGATTGTGGATATCACAAGTTCGGTGGGAGTAAGCAAATCTTGGTGATACCTCTTTTGTAATAAAGATATAGATACACAAGAATTGTTTTTGGTGTATTTTTTTGGGTTATCACAAAAGAGATGTATCGATAAGTTCTTAAAAAATTTGAAATGCAGATATGGAATTCAGGTGATACCCTTATTGCTACGGGAGACAAGTTTGGTCTCGATTAATACCTTATGGAAAATTTTAAATAAAAGAAAATACATGAAATTCTCTATGTTTTAGTAATTGGGAATTTAATGTATACTCAAGTTTGCACACATTTGGATATAACATTCATTGTTGAAATGCTAGACAGATATTTTATTAACTTCGGAATGAAAATTTGGAAAGCAGCCATGAGGTTATTCGGTACCTATGGAGAACTAAGGATTACATAATCACATTCAAGAAAATCAGACCAATTGGAGATCATTGGATATTCCGATTCTGATCATGGAATATGACTGCAAAATATTGTCATAAGGCTGTATATTTTGGATAAATTTGAAAGATCATTGTGACAATAACAGTCTTGTATTCCAACGGGAACATGGCGATGTCAAAGTCTAAAGATATTAAGTTCCTAATTGTAAGGAAAGAAATCAGGGTGATTAGATTTCTATAAAGCATATTAAGACAAACTCCATTATCATAGATCCATTTATTAAATGGCTATCACCCAAGGTCTTTCATGAGCATAATGCTCACATGGGTGTTGCATCTTTTGATGATATGTCAGTTTTGTGGGAGTTTGTATTTGGATATTGTCTATTTTAGACACATATTTTGTCAATGGATATTCGGTTAACTTCAGAAATAAAGTATTCAGTTCAGTTTCACTCCGATTAAAGTTTATGGTTGATCTCACTTAAGAAATAAAGTTGGATCAGTTAGAAATAGATATGTTTGGATCACATAACATGTAATTTTCATACTACACTCCTATGATTGATCTATGTCATTTGGTTGTATGAGTGTACGTGACCATTGATGGATTTAGTCACGTTAAATGTGATGAAAATCGCTTTGATCCTATATCAATATGATTAATGAACGAGATTGTTTGGAAATACCCATAATAATATAGCAAAATTTTGAGTTCATAAGGTTGTGCACATTTTTAAGTTTACACGTAGGTACAGTGGAAGATTGTTGGATAATTTCGTCATATTTGGGGCCACACGTTGTCTATTAAAATGTATGGTACTATTATTTATAGGATATTAGCCAATTAAAGCGATCCACTAAAGATGAATTTTGACTAATGCGTATTAGGTTTCATGGAATTAAAGTGTAGAAACCGAATGTTTGTTTTAGATTGATAAATGGCCAATTTGAAACAAATGAAAGATAATGACCATTAACTATCTTATTGTTATATGGGGTCATGGTCCCCAATTTGTTGTGTTCTTCAAGATTTTCTGCATCCCCATCAACAGAGATCGAAATTGAAAAAAAGATCACAAATCAAATTGGAAGATCATAATTCATTCAGGCAAACAATCAAACATATAGATTAAGGTACGCTTCCGCTTTTATTTAGTTGTTCTCATTGATTTCTACGTGGATGGTTTGTATGTGTGAAAAGGGTTTGTGATAATGTTTTGGATCGATAATTCCTTTTATATTTTCTATCAACAATGACCTTCCTTGTATGGACAATGATGATTGATGATATTCGCCAACGGAATTGGCAAGATTGATTGGACCAGAATGGTGGTAGCTGGGCAGGTGGCTGATTTGAAATATGGAGGTCATGATCAATCTGATACTGGATTGGAAAAACTTGAGTACATTCATCTTCATAAGACTGCAACCGTGTTGGAGGCTTCTGCTATCGTGGTGCATGAGGAAATCAAAAGGCTGAGAAAGCATTCGAGATGTGTCAGATTGTTGTTTCGGGTGATGGATGATATTCTTGATGTAACTATGTCTCCTCAAGAACTGGCGAAAACTGCAGATTGCTTGCTAATGAACTTTTGCAAAGTTGATTGGCATTGAGAGATCAAGAGAGTTTGCTGAGAAATTGAACAGAGACGCTCAAGAACAGCTCATTGGATTTGATCCAGAAAAGGCTGCTCCACAGATTGCCATGGCAAATTACGTTGCTCACGGGCAAAAATATTCCATCTTGGAAAAATATTGTTTCATTATTTGTTCTCATAAATTATATTGGCAACTTAAAGCTTGATCTTATCACAACATTCTTTTGGAGGCAATTGACTTTATCAAGAACAAGAAGGGCCCGGAGTTCGCTCCAAGAAATATAGCCATCCGCCCATCCCCACCCCCTCACGTCAATCCTTCTCTCAAGTTTTATGTTACTTTTCTTATTGAGATTTGAGTCCAATGTGTCGTCATTTGAGTAAATGGCTCTACTATGTAATATATAAGACCATCCCACCAAAGTATTTCTAATTGAATTGAAGAAAAATTTCAATGGATAATCCTACATAGATAGAATTGTTCACTCAAATCACGACATTTCAGACGTTGAATGAGTAAAAAAAAAATGAATCGATTGGTTAACTTACTCGAATAATCTCGATATCAAGTGATTCGGACATAGACGGTCCGTACAGCTCTCCAAGGGGAACCCCAATTGCTAAATCTAGAAGCTAGGGGGAAAACAAAAGGTCTACTCATAAGGCAAAATCATGAAGGTGTAGATGAAAAAAAACCTAAATGGTCCTCAAACAATATACCATGTGCGCAAAATTAGAAATGTACATACTACCCAACCAATGTATTGATGACTTAACATTAAATCATAATTTGACATACAATACACTAACGAAGATAAAAGCACTCAGTTTTTGAAGTGTTTTCACACTCAGTGCATTAAAATCATATTTTTCATAAAATTAAGAAGGAAAAAAAGGTGCGATTTATCCTTATTGATACATTAATGTCAAAATAACATCAAATGGGTTGCAATGTCATCAATTCTTTGTCTAGGTAGGATGTCTCTTAGAGCTTGTTTGAGAGAGATTAAAATCGAATTAAAATTGAAAAACTAATCGTTATTATTAACTTTTATTAGATAATGAGACCCAATAACGACTATATTTTTAATTTTAATTGAATTAAAATCTCTCCCAAACAAGTTTTTACTAATTTTTGACGAGATGATTCTAATCAAGAAATGCAAACACAATTATACACTAGAAGACTCCTACTAACATGTATGCAGTTTAANCACTTTTATTCAGGCTCTCATACCGAACCTTCAATTGGGCTCCTCTCTTCGAATACTAGGACCTCGATTGGGCCTTGCTCTTTGGGCCTTCTGCTTGGGCTGCACTTTTTATGTGTCAACAGATATATTTTAAGTTGGATTATATAAAATCCTAGAAGATTAAAAAAGAGATACAGGACAAAATTTGTTAATTATTTTGTTCATTTCTATTAGAAAGCTGTGTTCAATGGATATTATTAAAGAAAGAACGTATTTTAAATAGTGATATGATAAAAAAAAATACGTAGTTAAAAAGTAAAAAAAATTATTAATGTGATGAAAAATATTATTTTATTGAAAAATATATAGTTAAAAATGAATTTTAAAAGAATATGTACCAAACATGGGCAATCTAACATATTAAACACGAAACTGAGTCAAATAAATGCAATAAATAACATAGCAAAAGAGTTAGAGGCTGTAAGGAAATCCTTTAGCAGGCTTTGTAACTAGACATGTGCTCATTGCTTTTGCATATGCTTGTATCAAAGAGCTTGAGAATAGTTTAGCTTAGCTATAATCAAGTCAAATTTAGCTATGGAATGAAATAACATGTTAATTTTTTCACGAAATTCTAAACTAAAAATATTTTGATCAAATTTGATAGAAAAGATGCCAAGAATGAAAGGTCCAATTACTGAGAACTATAAGAAGTCACTGCTCAACATCAGCAGCTTCAAATAATGAAAAAGCTAAATGAGATTTTGCCACTTTCCACTTTTCTTGTAACTACCAGCTTCTGAAATTTTGGTGGTAGAAACATAAAACTCAGTCTTGTATTCCTCGATTGTAAGACTGGGGCGGGAGATTGACAATAACATCAAAAGGCACAATAGGGACAGCACTGTTTCAGCAGCAAAGTCCATCCAGAGACCTATGAGCTCTTAGCCTCTTTGCCCTAATCAAGGGAAATTGAAGATTAAACGTTAGTCAGTTATTTCGGAAAATACAAGATTTGGACTTCCTAGATTCTATTCTAAAATGCTTCCAAGGATATACGATAATTGACTCTTATAAGAGAGTAGTGCTGACCTTAATGGAAAACTGTGCTTTTCAACTGCTTCCTTTTCTTCATCATCAAGAGCAAACCATTTCTCATCTAAGGTAAGAGGATCCTCCACTCTTCCAATGTCTATGTTGAAGAAGAAAAATGAATTCATTAAAAAATCAGTTAACTTAGAATTCAAGATAGCGCACAGATAACATACCTTGATGTAGTATATCAGATTTGCTAGAACTTAATCTCCAATATGCATGACCATTAGGCGCTATGAAGATAGGTTCTATTCTAACAGTAGCTGACACTTGATGCTCTGTAAATTGAATGAAAACTGAAATTAGAGAACCAGAAAAGTTATCATGCCTACTAGTAACCTTAATTAAGAAACAGCATTTTCAAGCCACCCATTTATAGGTGTTAGGAATTAAAGACGAAATTATATGACATAATATAAAGTAGAAAATACAACACTAGAACAAGAACAATTTGATAGAGGAATGAGGACAATAATACTATGTTTACAATATTGTCTACCTCTGTAAAACTCACAAGAATTTTGTGTGGAGTATATATAAGACCCAAAAGAATATATTTTAAATGGAAAAATGATCAAAAACCGCGTCAAAAGAAGGAAACAAAATTTCCCCAAATATATAAACCGCTCAAGCAGGAACCTCGAGCCAAGCGAGCAGCTCTTGAGCGGTAAGCGGGCAACAAGGACACTGCTCAGGCGCTCGTGTATGGTGCTTAGACGCCTCGTTTCAGGTCCAACTTGATTCCAAACACCTTCCGAGCGCCCGCCCATTGCTGCTCCAAAACTTCTCATACCCCTTTAACACCTTTTTCAACCAATTCATGAACATCCAATGAAATTTGGGTGACAAAATAACAAGCATATGGGGCAAACTCCTTTCATTGAGGTAACACTCTGGTTTTAGGGAGTTGGAAAGGAATGGAAAGGATTTTTCAATCTTAGAACTTGTGATATAAGAAAATAATGGATACCATCATTCAAATCGAACAGTAAGCGAGCAGTGGAGACAGTGCTCGAGCATTGCGTGTATGCCGCTTAGAAGCTTCGTTTCGAGTCCAACTTGATTTCAAACACCTTGTATGACGCCCGGATTGGACGCCCAAACACCCAATTGCTATCCCAAAACTTTCTCATACCCCTTTTAACACTTCTTTCAACCAATCCACAAACATCCAATAGAATTTGGGTGACAAAATAACAATAAGCATATGGGTCAAACTCCTTTCATAGAGGTAACACTCTTGTTTTAGGGAGTTAGAAAGGTATGGAAAGGATTGACCAATCACAGAACTTGTGATATAAGAAAACAATGAATACTATCATTCAGATTGAGAAGACAAGACACTGACGTGTGAACTTTCTGAAATGAAGAAATGTTACAAGCATTGTTTTGTAATGTACAGAGGAATAAATTATTTATTTTCATAATCTTACTTGATATCTACAAAAGATCAAACACATTTGTTAGATATTTAGACTAGTGATCGAAAAGGCCCAAGAACATCAAGACAGTGAAACGCATGCCTGTCTTTATCTTGAATATCGTGCTTATACTTAATTAGGGCGTGTTCGACAAAAATTAAAATCGGATTAAAATTAAAAAACTAGCCATTATTATTGACTTTTATTAGAGGAGTGGGACCAAATAACGGTTATATTTTCAATTTTAATTGAATTTTAATCCGGACCAAACACGCTCTTAATAACATTTAAGAGTAATGACAAATTGAAACTCTATCCCTTGCAAGAGCAACTCACAACTTACTCTTTGAGAACATGCCTTGTGACTCAAGCACCTTGGCATGAGCATGTGCTGCTTCAGATTTTATTTTAGAAAGAATAGCCTCATGTTCTGAAATTGAGAGGGGGGCACCGTGCTTTGCAATAATTGCTTTGGCAATATCATCTCTCATTTTCTGTTTCAAACTCTTCTCCTGCATAAAATATTATATTCCATAAAAAATGTCTAAATGTAACTGTACTTCCCACAACAGGACTATCTGAAAATAGTTATTACCTTATCTTTAGCGGCAAGAACTTTCATTTTGGCTTCCTTCTTCTTTTCAGAAAATATCAAGTTTTGTTCGTCTATCCAACTTCGTATCTTTCTATATTTGAAGAAGAAAAATGAAAAGATTATTAACGTGGAGAAATTTTAATAATGATTAAAGATAAGAGATCGGAAAGGAAAAGGCAGCATAATTCTCAAACTTACGCAGTTTCAAGAAGTTCATCACACAGAAGCTTCAAAAGCTCAAGTTTCTCTGAAGCATTTAAAGTCTCATAATCAGCAGCCTTATTTAAAGAATCCAGCACTTGTGTCTTTTGAACACTCTTAGATTCAGAGAAGCATTTCTTGAGAGTGTGGAACCACGAGTTTTTACCGTCTGTTGGACTTAGTGTTGTACATCTATAAAAAAAGCGTAAAACAGTTATCTTTCTATTTAGGTGAAAGAGATAAAGTGGATATGAAACTGAGGGTCGTACTCTTCTCCCTCTTCCTCTAGTATTAAAGATAGCAACTGGATATGAAACTGAACACTTAAAGAAAATTTTCCTCGGCGTCCAGTTCTTCCGTGTAATATATCTTGAAGAACAAGTCCTGGCTGCCATTCTTTCACCTCAAGAATCTGTAGATGAAGAGGCAAACAGAAATGGAGGGTGATGAAGGTCAAAAATTTCAGGCACCTGATGGTGTGTAGTTGTTGATCACATCCCATAGGTCAGATATGAATTAAGAGGAATTACAGTATGGAAATGATAATAAAGTAACTAGTACTGCCATTAATTAACATATAAGACAAATTGAAATGATTGCGAATGGGTGCAATAATATGCTTAGTATCTAAGGTACACGTCCTTAACTACAAAGAAAACACACGAACCAGTTTAAACTACACAGAAAGAAGGGTAATAACACTGGCATTATACATGTGGTTTATTGTAGTAGCCAATATCAATGCAGAATAGGCTGTTCATATACATTGAACTTCCAAAATAAAAAAAAATAAAAAACATAACAGCATACATATATATAAATATTTTATCAAGTGAGCCCAAAGATCTTCATGTAAAAGTATAATGGAAGTCACTTGCCTTTCCAAAAGTAGCACAAAATTCTAAAAACTGCAAGGCATTGCCAATGTCTTCAGGCTGTACATCAATGCCACCCACGGTTGTCAATTCTGTTCCCTGGGGCAATGGAATGTAAGCATGAAGATCGGCATTTTGGAGATTTACAACATTTATATCATCAGAAGTATTGTTGTCCACTCCTTTTCCCTTGGCATTTCCATAGGGCTCCACAAGATCTTTGGAACCAGAGATAATTTCTTGTAAATCAACTCCGATATTGAGTATTGCCTCTTGATGGGACATTTTCTTAGAAATTTTCAACTTTCTAGGACTTGTCCTCTTTACTAAGGTGGCATCCTCCTTGTTGCCACTGTTACTCTCCCCCAACCCATTGCTCTTTGATTTTTTTGTTTTCCTCTCATCACCACGTAGTTCATTCTCCATTGAATTTTCTTTACGATTGTCGTCATTGCTTTTCTTGTTTGATTTATCCCGCTTAATTTTCTTCTGTTGCTTCTCACTGCCTTGTTGGCTACTTTTTTTTGATAAAATACCAACAGTCCTGTCATCATCATCCCTATTCTCTCCGCCTCTTTGCTTCATTTTCTTTGATTTTCTCGCATCGGGGCTTTGACTAGTTATCTTCCCAGAATGCAAATTTGAATCTAACTTCCCTTCAAAAGAATTTTCCTTTCCCCGCTTTCTAGGTGAAACGCCAACTTCCTGTTAAATTTAGGAAAAGAAATAACCCCAGAACATGAGTTATATCAACAGATAACCCTATGTGTATTATTAAAGCATGCTTGACCATATTAAAATGATGTTGCGCACCTTTTCTGAGGCAGTTATCTCTTTTGCATAACCAACAGTGTTTTCAACATCCTTTTGTGAATTTAAATTATCTGCCCCCTTAAGCAGCATCTCAGAAACAGAGGAATAGCCAATTGCCTTTGCCCTATTAATAAGTATACCGGTTGGTTGATGACCTCTTTTCTTCCTAATCATTGAACAGTTAATAGATCAGGAAAACACAAGAGCAACCTATCAAAACAATATACAAGATACTCACATGCAAATACTGCAGTTGCAAATGCCTCTGCATCTGGGGCAGTTCCAATCCCCCAAGGCAGTTACCTCTTCTGCCTTCTCTCCATACCTAATTTAGAAACAATAACAATAGTGCCAAAAACGCCCCGGGAAATAAAATAAACGAATACTCAAATGATGATTTACAGTAAGTTGCCACTTACCTATTCAAGAGGCATTTATGACAAAACATAATGGGACATGGCTTGTCGTTTCTCTGATTGTTGCATGTTGCCGCAAAATCCATAGTTTTTTGACGACACTTCAAATCATTGAGTATAAAAGAAAGTTATAAACATAGAAATTTTAAGTTAACATTCAGATCATCAACTAGAGTAACAGAAGTTACCCTTGCACTGTATGACACAGCTATTCCTAAATCTACACAAGTGTTGAAGTTTCACACCATCAAACCTCTCAGTATTCAAATTTCAGTTTAATATTTCTAGTTTCTTCATAACATATTCAATAATTTGACAGATATGAATGAGTATTTTATTGAAAGAACGAAATTAAAGCTTAAAGTTTCTTCATTAACGATTCTATTTATATTTAAACCACTTGCACATTTATCCACAATTTCCAAAAATTATTACTAGCTAAATATGAACTTACAGTTAGCCATGCTCCATTATAACACATTTTTTTCAACACTGGGGATGCTTAAACAGCCAAGTAAATTTAGAAAACAAAAGAATTATAGTTTAAACATGCACGCACTACATTTAATTTACATAAGAAATTTTTCCCATGAAAAAGAAAACAAAAAAAATCTAACAGAAAGGGTTTTCATGTGATTTAAGCAGAATACCTGATGGCAAGTTTTCCCATTAACAGAATCATAAATCCTGCCACCAACAACCTGAAGTCTGGGCCCCCTGTTGCGCTTTGCAGGCGATGGAAACAAAGCATTTTCCCCTGGGTTCTGGGATTGGTTCTCTTTCTTGTTAGGGCTCTTCATTTTCTCCTTGCGTTCACGCATATTTTGTTTGGAGTCGGAACTTGAAACAATAGCCATTGCTCTTAGGAAATCTTGCTCCTCAGTTCAAATTACAGAAACCCAAATGTATGGGACACGATTTCAGAGAGGAGTTTCCTTCTCCCTTCTCTCTCCGATCTGCTTTTCCACTGGCAGTACTCTTTCTGGAGCCCTGGTATTTATGTCAGTTGAAAACTTGAAATTGAAGCAATTTGAAATGTTTTTTTATTAAAGAAATTTTTTTTTTTCCCTTCCTGGATTTGATGTTTGGAGGGATTTCCACAGTTGGGCGCCAATTGAAAAATTACGGACAAAATTCTCAACTTTTTGCCGCTTTGTAAGAGACTTGCAATTTTCATTGAACAGAAACTATGAATTTGGGTTGGGCTTTCACTTTGACGGACTAAATTTCATTAATATTTTGATTAGTGCAGCTATATCTTATAGAATTTTTTGATTAAATGCTGCTAGGTTTTTATGGAAATTTGACATGAGATTAAGTTTAGGCTAGATGTCGAGTTACGATGAAAAATTTGGAACGTGCAACGAAGGAATGTCTTGAAAGAAAAGAAATGTGGATGATATTTGATCATCTAGAAAATTACCTGAAATGTATAGACTAGTCATATCGAAAATTCAAAAAATTGAGAAGAAGTTGAAATTGACAATATCAAATGGAGTACTCTACTTCGGTTTCCCTACATAATGATTTGAAAATATAAGAGTTTCAAAAGACGCGATTGACCTATCTCAGTTATGCGTGAACATTTGGTAGCTTGCTAAGGATTTTTAACAAGGCTTTCAATAGAGGAGAAGCAATTAAATTAAAAAGAATGTAAACTAATAAAAAAAAAAAATTCTTTTGCAAGTAAAATCAAGTTTACTATAGATTGTGCAAAAGAATGTAAACTAATAATTTGTTTTTTTCTTTTGCAAGCAAAATCAAGTTTACTATAGATGAGTGCACAAGAATAATCCACGTCTGGCATGAATTGGACGGGTTGTTATGGATGATTGAGGAAAACAGATAGAAAGATATTTATCTACTTAACAGTTGAGCTTTGAGCGACATGTCAAAGATTTTAAACTTATCGAAGATAGAAAATTTGTGAATGTTGTAATGGAATTAGATCCTGTGAAAGTCATATTCCCACTAACGAGGACAGACGCGAGTGAAATTAAAACAAAATCTTGCTTGAGTTGCAAGGACTCAATCTAAAAAAATGCACATCTTTAGACAAAAAAATAATGTTTAGATCATCCTAAGAAGTAGGTGTTAGAAAACAAGAAAAAGATTATCAATCCATATGCTTTAATCAAACCCTTTTCACATATAAACTCTAATACATATTTCATGTTGAAATTAGAGAAAAGAATAAAGCATAAACATACATTGATCCATAAATGTCTAATTGTTTGCCTAAATGGGTTGTGATTTTTCAATTGATTCGTGATCTTCTTTTCAATTTAATCTATGTTGATGGGAATACAGAGAATGAAAAGTCACTATCAACTTGGGGATCATGACCCAACAAAATAATAATAATAACTGCATATGTAGTTATTAACTTTTCAGTTGTATCAAATTGGTCCCTCATCAATTTTAAAACAACATTTCGGTCTCTACACTATATTTCTATGAAATCTTATACACATTAGTCAAAATTAACATTAACGGATCACTTTAATTGACTAATTTTTAAACAATAGCACCACACATTTTAATATATTACATATGTGGCCACATATGTTCGAATTTTTCCAACGGTAGGAAGAGTCGCCAAAGTGCAATTGTTTTTAAAAAAATCCCCAACTCGACGAATACCTTTCTTTTTTAGATGAGACAAATGTGTTTTTTATTAGAAGTTAGCTTTTGTTTTTTCCGATTATTATCTGTGAGATGTGCCAAAAACAAGAAAATAGAACCGGACTATGCTACTTGTACATAATTTCTTATACATAAGGGTGTCCACTATCTCACATGAGGTGGACCCCGCATGAT
>OU503038.1:29898940-29914939 GCA_912172775.2 Fraxinus pennsylvanica
ACGGATTAATTTTTAGTCACAAATTGTAGAATTTTAAGGTCACAGATAGTCCAACACAAACACCAAACCCTCCGCCACCGTCCACTACTAGAGAGAAGAGAGAGTGAGAAGAGAAAAGACAGTACAGAAGAGAGAGAAGAGAGGACTACCACCACCACCACCACCTCGACGACCAGTACCACCACCAACTACAAACATAGCCACCATTTCAAACCACCCGCCAACTAACCAAAAGCTCCGACGATTTTCCCCCAGATAGCGCAGCGATCGTTGCAACAAAGGCACTTTCTGACCTCAACCGTATCCATTGAATTCAGCCCATAGACATCTACGCCGCCGCCGCCGCCACCTCGCACCCCAACGCACACCACCACCTCACCACACCGCCATCAACACAGCCCACCCTATATAGATGCACCGCTGCCACCACCAACAAAGCCCCACAAAGCAACAACACACTAGCGCCACCAATACCATTAAACTGTCACCACCACCACGGTCAAATCACAAGCCACAAATCAAGCTCTTTCACAGATAGTTTAATAGTTGGCAACATGTGACCAAATAGTTGGTCATAGGTCAAATAGTGTTTTACATACGACCACCACCGCCACTTGTGACCACCCTTACCTACTCACCGCCACCACTATAAC
The DNA here is from genome assembly GCA_912172775.2 of Fraxinus pennsylvanica. Classification (NCBI taxonomy): domain Eukaryota; kingdom Viridiplantae; phylum Streptophyta; class Magnoliopsida; order Lamiales; family Oleaceae; genus Fraxinus; species Fraxinus pennsylvanica. The sequence goes on from OU503038.1 coordinate 29,899,594, forward strand.
ACCACCACCACCAACAACACAATGACATCATCACCAACAAATAGCCACCACCAGATCCAGTCAACTGCTAACAAAAACCAAGACAATAAACTCGATCAAATCTCTAGCTACCAACAACCACCTCCACCGCCAGAAACTAGCATGACCACCACCACCACTACCATCACAACGATCACACAGAACATCATCACCACCACCACATAAAACCACACAAAGCACCACAGCCACCACCACAGAATCGTCACTGCACAAACACCACAGCACCGCAACCGCCAAAGCCACCACCACAAAATCGCCACCACACAAAAACCTCGACGACCATTCGCGCTCCTTCTGACCGAGGGGACGAGTTTGTGTAGAGAGAGAGAGAATGGAGGAGAGCACAACGTCTGATCTAATCGACGAAAACCGCCACCGCCAAACCAACAAACAAACCCAAAACCACCTCATTGTTGTCGTAGATCCATCACCTGCGCCTACCACCTATAGCACCCCCATCCCACCAAACTGTAGCAGTGTCCCTTCAGCGCGAAGCCATACACGGATTGTTCTTCCCCAGATTACGAATCTCCTCTGCCCAATGGCCCCACGTCGCAGATCCACTACCACTTGCAAGGCACGCATGTGTTATTAGATCTGCAGCAAATAGAGAGACGACGGTCGGATTTGGTTTTGGGGGAATTGGTTGAAAATTGTATAATTAATATTTAATATTTAAAAATGAAATATCAGATTTTGGAAAGATGAAACTTGAGATCTGATTTTGGATATGGANTTTGAACAATAAAACCTTCCATCTGATTTTTGAAATTGGATATTAAAACATAGGGTTTTGTGCAATTTCCACAAGACTTATTCCCCAAGTATCGGGGGTGTTTCCACATGGGCCTTACTGGTCCCTCATTGTAGCCGACCCCACCCCAATGAATAAAAATAAATAAATTTAAGGCTCTCTCCCAAATGTGAGGTGCTTGGCAGGGGCCCGTGAAAAGGCCCTTGTACTTGTAGCACCTCTCGAAAAGACTTATTCCCCAATAGTTACTCTATTGGGGAATTGGACTGTCGTTAGTCTAGTACGCATTTTAGGATGACATAAATTTTCTTTAGTTCAATGACTTTGAGAAGGAAATTGATCTACGGTCGGGCTGTAGCCCGTTCCAGTCCCACACACAGTTTTTTTTTTTTTTGTCAGAAAAAAACTTTATGTTAAAAAAAAAAATCATGTGCAATTTTTATTTTTTTTTTCAACATATTAGCTCGGCCTATAATCTGTTTCTGGATCCGTCCCTGGGTAAAGGAAAATAGTTCAATGAATTCAAGAGTAATGTGGTGAAGCTACCATTGATATAAAATGAAGGTGGGGGTGACGCAAACACACGGTGGTGTGTATTGGCTGATTTCTTGAATGTTGAACAGTGGACACCACGGGGGATTTGCATTAGTAAGTTACGTCAATTGTAAGCATTGTAACTTCATCTTTTCCAAGATATTGATATTTATTTTCCGCCTTGCCAGAATTTATTATTTTTATTGGCATTATATGGGTTCTACAAGAGATGACTAAAGTTCGCATTCTCCGCCATATTATTCTCTTCATTGGTATGTGCATTATCCTGATATTTTGTTATTTCCAAAACTTCTCATTGCTTATGCGCGTTCCTATGATCTTCAAGAGTCATGAATAGTTTGTTCTCAGTTTACGGTAAGAACTCTACTTTAAGTATTATAACAGAGCAAGGCCACTGTTATAGCAGAATGCAGTATGCTAATTTTTTAAGATGCAGATATATACGATGATTTGATATCACGAAGGGTTCGCTCTAGGGATGCTGAGAAGTTCGCAGAACAGATGCATTTGGCATATATTTGTTCTGAAATGTGGAAAAGTCGAAGAAATTAGCGTATATATTTGTTCTNAATAAAATGTTCATACCACTTCAACGCCATAGCACATAATCACAAGCCAAATAAACAGTCCCATGTCAACATTATCGCAACACTTAAAACAGGGAAAAAAAGAGAGCTGGCATTGATCCAAAGAGGTGACCAGTGTGGCGATTTTGCATCTAATGTACTCAATATCGGATAACTGACCAGCCCGTGTGGCGACCTCGCATTCTAACAATGTTATAGTGCGAAGATAAAACGGACACAGAGAATAGAAATCTATTGGTAGTTGGACTAACTTCATCTGAATAATATATATTTCATTAATGAACGCACCTATATGAGTTTACTAAATATCTTAGGGCACGAAATGAAAATGTATTCTTCAGTTGAACATGAATGCTCTTGCCATTTCTAGTAGTGATGGATATGAAATGAAATTATAACGCTATTTGCTAGGAAGCAACAGAACATAAATCAAAATTCTGTAAAATTTTCATAGTAGATACCAGAAAGATCATCGGGCATTCTTGTCAAATTTAAGATAAATTAGAGCTGACACATTGTAATATAACCATTTTTACCATGTCGAAATTATGCATATGGACTATTCCTTTTGTCGACGAAGAAATTCTTTCATTTGGGCATATATTTCCGCTTTCACCACAATACGCATCTTCTTAGAATTTTCCCACAGCAATCCACCATATTCTCGTGCAAAATCACAAGCAGACTCGAAAACATCCTACGAGACAATGAACAAGAATATTATAAGACCAAAACCCATGCATTAGTATCTTCATATAAACAATGCCAGGGGCAGCGCTTACTCTGGATGGAAATTCATCATAAAGATGAGCCGGGTCCATCTCCACCCTGTTCAAATCCGATTCCCACAACCTAATCTGGTTTTACATCAAAAACGAAAAATAGTAGCCGTTTCCCAATCACTCATACAGTACTAGCCAGAAAATTGACTGAAGTACCATCAAAAGTTAGAATCACTTCAAAAATTCTGTCACAATAACTTGCTAGTTGGAAAACATAGATGGAAATTTAATTTTCACAATGGAGCTGGAAAGTATAGCCGAAAGATCAAGAAAAATAGGTTAACTCAGATCTGTGATAAAAAGCAATAACCTGATCAGTAACATTTTCTGGTACTGAGGGTATTCTCTCCGCAACTCGAGGATGTGCGTTCTGCTGGAGAAAAGAAATTATCTGCAATTGCCAAAATTCAATTTCAAATTTTAAACAATTTAAACTGGTGGTCCACATCTTGAACCAACACAAGGCAAGCTAAGCAAATCTAAACCCACTATTCACTGACAAGAAGAAACTTAATGAATCAAAATTGAGGCTTTAGGTTTCATAGAAAACCGAGTTACAAATCTGAACAAACCAATAAACGGCAAAATGAAGAGGTCTCCTTTGCCTCTGAAAGAATATCATAATTTCTTTCTGTTGCAAAAATAAGTACTGAACTTTTAAGCACAATCTTTCATCTTCCAGTGTGCAAAGCACAGATCTTGGTTTGCAATTTCTCAATCCTCTCATGATGCAAGAATAAATAGGCAGAAGACATCTGAAAGCTGAGCTCATTGTAGCAAAAATACACCAGGGTAGAATATGTACAAAGCAGGAGTAAAGTTAAACCAAAGATAGAGCTATATTTGTCGTTAAATGACAACCCAGACAAACACTAACGATACATTAGAAGGCCTAAATAGACAACGAGAACTTGATCCTTGCCTGCTCTGAAGTAATGCCACTTTCAAAAGCTTTATACAAGCTTTCTTTTGTAATTGCACCAACAATGAGGTTAGGAAGCTGGTACTCGATCCTGCAAGTTCAGAATAAATTATTCTTCATCAAGAGAGAAATGATATCTGTAACAGCGATACTTAGATGAAAACAGTCAGCTTAAAAACAAAGACTAATATGGACTTTGTTGCAAGTTTATCCCATAATAAAATATTACAACTTCCCGTACTAGCATACGATCCTATAGAGCCTCCACCCTCAGTCTTTCACAATAACAAATTTCAAAGACCAATAAAAGCAGCTTCAAATGAATTACTTATAATCATAATACCACTCTTCAGCAACAACATCAGCCATTGAAACATATCTTTCTCAGAATAATAATAACCAGAAACACTTCCCAATTTCTTTCTCATCTACTCTCCCAAAGCTCAAAAGTCAAATCCAATAACTTGGTCTATCTGATGCAGCAAAAGGTTGAGTTGCAGTTAAGTTTATGAACCACCTGTTCTCCTGATGAAGCAAAGGACTGATTGACCATCAATTTTAACTAATGAAACAGAGCATGTTTGGGAGCTTATAAGCGTGCTTATTTTACTTATGAGGAGGAGAAAGAAAAGGTATGTGGACATGTAAACATGCTCATAATTGTCTAACATGAGTTTTCAAAAAAAGATGCAGTAAAAAGCCAGAATTCTGACTACAGTTACTACTTTAAAGATTGACTAAGGCTTTAAGTGCTTATAAGCCTGGTCTCAATGAACGAATATAAAAATTAGACAAAAGTTATAGATCCTAAAAAATATATGATTAGTGATGTTTGACCTGCTTAAAAGTTTGATTTTTTTTTATATTTTTTATTTTTGGCAAAGATACTCTACCAAGAGAAACAACAAGCAGTTAATACTGAATTAGTGGAATAATTCTTTGGTTTCTGAAGCTTTAGTGAGCAAAATTCAATAATTATCCAGTATTCAAGGCATTTTAAACCTGTAAATCTGAAAACAATATGTTTGCTATTTTCCTGCTCAAGTAGATTAACAGCTGGTTTCTCTCCATACGATGTAAAAGCTGAATCGCCATCTTGTAGCACAATTTACTGAAGTTCCTAAATTTTAGGTCCATTCTGTGTTTCTGGCCTCCAATACCAGTTATAAGAATGACACTGAAGCTATAGAGTGAAATAAAAATAATGCAAACAAGGATCTATGCAGATTGACTCGATGTTGAAGTAGAAAAAAATCAAGTAAATACACTCAACAAACAAAGAAAATAGCTGAAAGTGCAGAGCTTTCAAAATACTAGGTTCTTGGAACTTTAGAAAAAAAATCAGACTAGATATAGTCAAACTACACCTAATTTTTTTCAACAGTAAGCAGTTTTTGTTTCATAAAGTTAGAATTGTACAAAATAAGTTAGAAACGATTTGCATGGAAAAAGGAGAGAAGGATTTCTGTATTTTACAAGGAATCTACAATTAGGCCAGACCTATAATACAAATGCATTTAGATTTTCAACTACCAAATTAAATTAGACAATCACGACAAAATCAGTTCCCACTAAACCAGGAGTGAACGGCTTGCCAAACAATACCTTCATCTCGGGTTGGGATATTTAAATGCATGCATAATATTTATACAATCGAATGAAGTCTTAAGCACGTCTATTATAAATTTGTCCCAAAAACTTCACAATGATTCATAAAGCTTGTGTTTGACTAAGCTTAGAAAGGGGTAAAGGTCACTTCCAGGTAACTTTTGTATGCAAACCTTAGGACAACTACTTTTTTACATTTAGGTAAAAATTGATAGATACTTCGAAAGTAACTCTTCCATTACCGTCATAATATACTACTTACTCATTTTCAACTTTAAATAATAAAAAAACCATTTATTTTAAACCATGCTTACTGACTTATAAGTGACTTTTTAAACTTAGACAAATGTGCTCATTTATATCTTTAGTCAAATACTGGATGCAGCATTCAATTACACCAGGAATAAGCACAACATATTCATCGACAGACAGGCACGATTTTTCAGTCATCCTTCTTCCTTAAGAGGAAAAACACCTTCAGTTGGCACACATGCTTTGTTGAAGCAAGCGAAAGGCATACCTTGAGAAGAGCCGCAAGATCTCGCAGTGTAATTTAGATGTTGAATATGCATACATCCTGAAGTTCGTTTCCACGACAACAAATCCCTGATGAAATGGAACCGCAACCAAAAGGGAAAAGAGGACATCATTTACAAAACAGTTTCTTCTCCATGTCACAAGAGAAGACTAGAATTCAACTCGGCAAACAAACATAAAAACAGTGTTTAAAGTTTCCAACATTTTGACAATGGAATCAAACATTGTTCTCCGCTCAGACAAGCCCAACTATTGCAGGGAACTTCTTGCTAGCTTGACTGCCTCATAAGTAGGCAAATGATTCTATGCAAACTACCTGTTTCCTGGAAGATGAATCAGCTAAGCTAATGGAGAGATTTGTAGCCAACTTGGTGGGTATGAACCAACTCTCTTTCCTGCCCTGAAGCACAATTATCAGTGTTTAATACAAAATGAAGGTCGGCAAGAATTATAAAGGTCTAATAACCAATAGTTTAGAACTGCAATCGAATATGGCAAAGAGCAGATCCCACCTGCTGGAGCTTGACCAATCCCAAATCTGCAAGATCCTTTATTATGTGGCGCTGGACATCAGTCAAAGTGTTCACATTATATGCCTACAAAAGCAATCATTCAATTCAGGATCATGAGAGGGATGAACCTCCACTTTTTTGCTTTATTTATTTCTTCATGGCATGGCTCTCTAAGTTGAATTGCCAAATCTATTGAAAGGATAAAGACAAAAAGCCCTAAAAATGTATCAGAAAGGTGATCTGGAAAAATATAGGCTAAGAATTCAAGTATTCCAAGCCACCCCATGAAACAAAGACTCTGTACATACGATGCATCTTATAATACAAATTGCACCAGCATAAACAATCTGAATAATACCTCGCCAGTCACATGAAAGCTGAGTTCCAGCAGGAATGCTATAAGATCAGCAGTATCCACACCATGATCCTACATCAAAATGCGAAAATCCAAAACAGATGCATTATAATCCAATAGGTTCACACAGTTTTTTCCCCCACTCCAAGACAAGAACAATAAAAACAATAAGCTATTCATTTTTTCCCTTTTCGCTACTCCATTTGGTCCAACATTATATTTACTAAATGATCAATGTAACCAATTTTTTTGCAACCCCATCAGGGCATGTTAATGCTGGTGTACCCCTTCCTGTTCTAGCCTTTATTTCCCAAGTGAATAGAAGCTTCTTTATACATGCATCAACCATCTATTTTCTAATACTGTAATACATGAATACAGATCATGAAAATGTCGCACAAGTTATATGACAGCACAGAAGTGCTAGAAAGAAACATCTAAAACAAAATTCTCAGAATTCAATGTCATGTAAAACTTTCTCTCAACTTCCCCTCCTAGTAGCAACCAACACCAACAATAAGTTAAGCCTTATTCCCGATAAACTTTTGAGTACATGGATCCCTATTTGACACTTCTTTTTTTATCCAATGCTACACTCCTGAAAGGTCCCAACAAACAAACCAAAAGGGAAAATCATGTATCATGCCAATATATTCAAATCCATAAAATTGTTAACATATGGGCGCAGTCAATTCCAATTTTAGAAGTTAGAACTTGGTTAATACATAAGACTTTTCCCGGTGGAAGATTCTAGGTTAGCATCTGAGATTTTTCCAGGTAGAAGAAAACTTAGATTTATTACAGTCTAAAAGTTGATGGTTCCAATGGTATTATCAACCAGAACAATTAGAAGAGTAAAAAACCAATGATAAAAAATGAATGAAGGATACCTCAGAGTTACTTATATATTCTCTGATAATGTACCAAAGTTGTGCACTTGTGTCCATCAGCTGTTACAGACTCTTGTCAGTATGCTTTACCAAGAAACAAGTTTTTAACTAGGGTACATTTGCACTCATACCAAAAACTGGAAGCCACTCTCTGTCAATTTTGGAGGTTCCCTGTCATCTCTGTAAGAAAGCCAATGTTCGTGTATCATTACATGAAAAGACCTGCATAAAAAGTAATGCAAGTATTAGAATTACCTTTGGTTCAGAAGGCAGCGTTGGAACACTTTCATCATTGAAGAGCTGATATTTGTTGATTTTTCAGCTTCAGCCGAGTTTATAAGATGCAGCAAGAAGCACTGATTGCCACAGTTTGCAAGTTAAAAAAAGAGTGGCCAAACTTTTAACGGAAACTGCAGAGCGACCAAAAATGGAAACTGTATGATATTGACTCATGCCGTAAACAGGCCATCCACTTTGGTACACATCTAATTAAGTGTTACTAATGTAAATAAAAATAACATGAAGAAGATGAAGAAGATATTTGACTGGTAGCATATCTCCTTGTGAGCAGGGTTTATTGATTCTATTACAAAACACTCATGCAAGACGACAGAGACAATTGTTATAATGACATTCATACCTCCCATTGTTGAACAGCATATGCATCTAAATCCTCCAAGCTAGGGAGCCTCACAGTGACATTCAAAGGCATCGGTTCTCTAGGTAATATTCCACTGCAGATTCCAAATATTATAGGCTCAAACATTTATTCCTCAAAACAGATAGTTGATAAATGAGTGAACATCGGCTGCAGATGAGAACCTAAACCTTACCCATGCAATATGTGCTTCTGGAGGTTCAGCTGAAATGTAGGGTTTAATCTGTACGTAGCTTCTTTTTTCCTGCCACAACAAACAAAAGGACTCAAGCACTGTTTGAACAAAGTCAAGACATCAATATTGTGACTACAACAATCAAATACATAATGGTAACATGCCTTGCGAAAAGCAACAAAAATCACAAGCACTTGCATTTGCACGGAAAAAGGAGAACCTCAAATTTCTAAGCGTCAAACATGGCTACCATACTTCAAGGAATGAGGAACAAGATGAAAGGCAGTCAAATTGTCAATGCGAGATAGACACTTATTTGTCCAAAGAATTACCAGTTTTGTATAACATTCTTCACGAAATTTTAGGTAAATAAAGTTTAGGACAAGCTGTATTCATGCAATCCACAAAGCAAAAAGAATAGCCAGTGATGTTGACCAACTATTCTAGGATGAGTATCACAGCTTTAAATATCAAATAAAGCAAACAGTATAATGTAGACTGCGGAGGGACAACAAGAGTCTGGGTAAACTAACAAATGGGCATATATTTCCAGACACACTTAAATAGTTCATGAATATCCACTAGAGTATAGATGTGAGTACATGAAAATAGGTACCTATTGTTTACATTCAACAAAATTATCAAGATAAAGATATAAAGAAAGTGTGAAGAAGTGGAATGTTTTGTAAATGTTGTAAGGTGAAATTAGAAAAGGAGGCAATGGAAACTCAGTTTAATTAACTGCAGATTTGGCTAGGGAAACTACCTTCAGTAGTTCTAGGACCACTTATCCTCCTTGGAAAATAGAGACTGGGCAGTAACGACAGAGGTTCCAACTTGTCTCTTAGTTAATGACATAAGATCTTGCTTTAGGTAACTGGCAAGTGACGATAATTCAGGTAAAGAAGGGACTAATATTTATGGACTGGCACCACTTTGCAGCATTAGATTGCATAACTTGACTACCAGAAGCCAAGAGCAACTTATCTCTACATCAATAGAAGGTTAAGCCATATTTCCTACAAACTTGATCAGCCGAGAGAGTCCTTCCTCGTTATTCTATTCCATCCATAGCTACCCTTTCTGAAAGCTCCTATAAAGTCAAATCTTTTGCAAGCACTTCATATCATGTCAACTTGGATCTACAAGTAAAATTTTAGACATCTTTGTTGGTGCCACCTTCACTTGATTTAATCTCTTCTAATTCAATTAAAATCAATTATTTTGCAATCGCCTCATTTCATGTTAACTTGGGACAACACGTCCCTAATTTATCATCTCAGTTGGTTCCACCTCCACGTGATCTTATTTTCTTAACGGATCTCTTCTAGTGAGGTCACTCAATAAGCAAATTACGTATAAGGATTAAGACAATGTTTAGTGTCAAAAGTAACAGACTTCACTCTTTAGAATACAATCCTTTAGCATCGGGGAAAGGCAAGGCATTATTCAATTCATTTGGCTAAGAATATACTACAACTTTTAGTCTCTGATTTGAAGCTTGGTTTCACTTTGTAAACAAATTCCACCTTTCTATGATTGGAACGAAATTCAACCATCTCGCTCATTTTTAATGATATATGTGCAATTGGGCATATAGGGTACATGCTCAGGTAATCCACATTGTAGAAACAAGAGTTGAGACCAAAAATGTTAAAAAATGAACTAAATGAGATCAAAAGAATTTTCCATTTTTGTGTTTGAGGTAAGAATCAATTTCAATAACAACTATGTCCTGAACATCAGAATTCAAGAGAGAACTAGTGAATGAATCCGTTAGAGAATATCATTTGAACAACACAGTCTAGGAATTGTATACGAAGAAACATGTTCTGGCAGTGAACATTCAAAGAACTAAAACAGAGAACAAATGTGAAAATAAATGTGATACCTATCAAGAGTTTCACTCAAGACTCTCAGCTGTATCAATCGATCAATAGCCACTTTGTGCTTTGAAACCCCATCAGGAAGTACCCATTCGTCCAACAACTTTGCCGTCACTGGTCCGTCTATGTACAACAGTTGGAGCACATATTTCTTTGCCAATGGGGGCAACGATCTAGGTATAAATTCAACATGTGAAAACTAATATCCACCAATCAAAACATCTACATCAGGTTAGCTACTCGCCTACTCCTACACATGGCAACCATTAAAAAGTGTTTTTTTTTTTTTTTGGAAAAATGAGTTTTGGAATAGTGATTTTTTTTGAGAATGTAGGGTTAAAAAGTTTTGTGATTACGTTTAAAATATTTTATTATGAGAATCTGTGGTTGAAAATGAGTTTGAGAAAAAAAAAAAGAGTTTTGTTTTAATGATTGTCAAACATGGGCTTAATCTCCACTACAATATTTTTTCATTCGACATAAAAAGGAAGACTACTTCTGAGCCATTGCAATTTCCTAGCAATTTAAAAGAAAATTTAAAGAGATCCTAACTTGTGCATCATTCTTAATGGTAGAATAGAAAAAAACTGCACTCGGAATTTTGAAGTAAAGGAAGTGTTTTTTTATACTTAATTCATCCACGGAAAAAATTGAACTACATGCAAAGAATTGCATTAAACTTGCTAATTGATCGAAAAAAAGAAATAAAGAAAAACACATTCAGACAAGCACATAATGGTTTACCTGAGTATTGCTTCACAAATGAAAGAATTTTCATAAAGTTTGTCAAGTTTCAATGCAGGTAATGATGCCACCATGTCCATAAAATTTCTTGCCACTATTCTCACCTGCGGCATCTTTATTCTGAAAATAATAGATTTTGAAATGTTATAAGGGCATGAACTGTAAAGAGAAATGATACGTAAAAAGAGAACAGTTGATTGCAAAGGTATCTGATCTCATACTGATAGGGGTACTAAATCTATGAATTCGGTGATTTCATTTTTTGGAGGTCCACAAATTTAATGATTTCATTTGGAGCCCATGATTGATCAAGTTCGACTTAAGAAAAGCCCAAAACTTGAACTAAAACGCTTATACACCACCAGTCTTTAGTTAATATCAAAATTGTATCTTTTTAGAGATTCAAATTCTAGTGAACACAAAAATGTAGTACAGATTTTACACTGAAATTGCAGTCAACGGCAACACAAAATGCACCCACTATCCTTCAGATGTGTGTGGACCTCCATTGTTACTATTGGACATCTGGCTTGTTAGTGAAAAGTCAATACTACTTCCACAAGAGGAAAAATCAAAGAAATATTAACCACCCTCACAACTCTCGTTGATGGTCTGTTCCCTTGATTACCAAACCACCCCCTTTTCTCCGAACAAATTGCTCAGGAACATCATTTTTTCAAGAGAAATTCAGCCTAAATTCCTGGATGTACCATTTGTCATTTTCTATCGGTTTAGGTGTCGATTATCACATTTCTCCATGTCACTTTGAAAAATTGAGGGATATGTTTTATCCAGTTTAACTATGACCAAAAGCATTTTATACTATTTCACTGAATTGTTGTTGGATTCTGGTTCAATGTGCCTATATCTGCTGTGAAATGTATTTGTTTATTTCATAATTTATTGACTTGAGCTTCCATTTTAATCTTTTAACAAATAGGTCACCCTGAGTTCAATTCCGTAGAAAAGAGGTTCTTCCTGGCATCTTTTGTCCCGAAAAAGAAAAATAAGGTGTAAAAATTTTGGTGAAAATACAATTTTTGCCCTCACATTCTAATCAATGAGTTTCATTCAAAGTAATGGTTCCTCCAGTATGGATATGTATTCCATCTACTCCAATCACCTTATCCATCCCTCAGTCCAAAGTCATAATTAAAATTTATATTAAAGAGTATTCACTAAAATTGCATGTTCAGTCACAGGGCAGGAAAAAATGCTACTACAACAATATTCCAACTATAACTCTTTTAATTCAAATCCTCCAAAGAATAAATCTTTTTAGTATAAAATATGGGACATTGAAGCATACAAACACCAAAGTTATAACCTAAATCCTAAACTAATTTTCAAGTCTGGAAAAAGGTTCATTCTCCAAACTTAATCAAATTTCAGCAAAGAAAAAAAACACCTAAAGAACAAAATTAAAATACAAATTTATAAGGGAACATTCAAATTCCAGCAAAAGATTAATTGCAGCAGATAAAGAAACCCAAAAGACCTAAAGAGTAAAATACACGCTGTAATTACTCATTGAAATTGCAGTTAAAAACAAGATAAAAAAATCGATTACCTCGGTAGTCAAATGCTGCGGCAGCGTGGCTGGAGATGGAAGACGTCTAGAAAGAAATCGCGGGTGGGCGCCGGTGGTCTTTGGTCCAAAATAAATCGGTATTGGTTTATTTGGTTCGGTACTCTGGCTTACAAAATCGTGATTCCGGAGAAGGGAAGAGATGCGCGAGAATATTTGGGTTTATGATGCGTTGCACTTATTCTGAAATATTTTATAATTGCTGACTTGCTGCAAAGTAATATTTGATAATAATTTTTTGAAATTATTTGATGATTTTTAAATTTGTTACAACTCATAAATAGAAACGTCACGTGACATCATATTTGGACAATGGGACCAGGCCAGTGGAAACAGGATATATTCTAGGGAAAAATTCAGTTTTCCTACTATATCTTTACCCTATTTCAAAAATAACAAAACAACTTTCACATTTCAAAAATCAGAAATTTTGAAATATACATACACATATATATAAATATTATTTCACATTTCAAAAATCAGAAATTTTGACCTACACACACACACACACACAACACACACACACACACACACACATATATATACAATTAACCTACCCCCACCTCCACGGCTCCACCACCCCATCGCTCCGGCCACCGCTCCGGTCACCTCTCCGGCAACCTCTCCGACGACCGCTCAGATTCCGGTGATCGTTCCGGCCATTGCTCCGGCTCCGATGACTCAGGTCACAAGTCACAGTCCAATTCACAAGTCACAGTCCAAGTCACAACTCAATTCACAAGTCACAGTTCAGGTCACAACTCAGGTTACAGGTCACAACACAGATTCAAACAACTGCCGCCCGCACCTCACCACACCACCGGACCATCGCCTGCATCACACCACCACCATTAAAAAAAACACCGCCTCAACTGCCTGCAAGCCGGCACCACCTCACCGTCAAACCGCCCTCATTTACAAACCACCACCAACTACCGCACCACCACGTAAACACTATTAAAATCACAAATTGACATGGGGGAAATGAAATTCGCACACAAACGACGGTGGGTACATATTTAATTGACCCAATTGCTGCTCAATTGCCTCGAAATTTGATCCCCAAAGTCGCGACTAGGGCAGTTCCGTTATTTGCAATTGGTGGCCAAATTACACTGCATCGATCTTCAGGGGGTGGAGGCGAAAGCGCTGGAGAACAGATGGATCGAGAGTATCAATGCTATCCGGAGGAGGAGAGAGCTGCAACTGAACGAAATCAAAAATTTTGACAAAAATCGACAGCAGCGTCGCAACGATGCTGCGAATTAGGGCCGTCAGCAGAAGGGGAGGAAGGGGGAGGAAAAGGGAAGGGCGGGAGGAGAGGACTCACCGGGGGCAGAAGGAGGGGAGGAGGAGAAGGGGAGGGAGGGATGGAGGTGAAATCTGACTTTTTATAATTTAGGTTTTATAATATTATTATTAAAATTTAATAAAATATAAAAAACGTGTATCTATATTAAAAACATCCGACTTTTGAAAAAAAAAAAGATGAAATCTGATTTTGGAATTTGGATTTTCAAAAGTAGGGGAGGGTGTAATTTCCACTATATTCTCTTAACCTCCAGCGCTGTACCGAGGCCCCATTATTCGAGGCCTAAACACTATCCGAAGCCCAAGGAACGTATACGGATCCGAGGCTCTCCAGCAGTCGGTGACAACCCATGTGCGGAGATTTGCTCATGATGAAAATCTTTATTTGAGTGATTGATGTGACTTTTGTGTAAAGTGTGTTTGTATCTTGTCTTGTTAATATAAGAGTATTTAATGTTTTGTAAGATTAGGAGAGTCAACCGAATTACTAAGGTTTGATGTCTGGGCCGAGGAGATGAAGTCAGGTGTAAATTAATCCAAATGTCACCATTTCGTTTGTAACACTGTAAATACCCCTACCATGTAACATGTAAAGGTTAATGCAATTCTAACTACTTGAAGTTATATTATTCTCTCATCTATTATTAAATTACAACTACAAATTTTGTTCTTTATCGATTAATTTCTTATACAATCGCGTTCTGTTTATCTTGCCAGAAGTCCGAACGGTGACATCTCGTGTTGTTGAGCTCCTCCCACGTTTTGATTCTGGAGCTATCTTGATCGTCGATAGGCATTAACGTGTTGGATTAAGTTTACGCATACATGAGTGGACTCGACATTTGTTGGCAACATTTTTTGAGGTCAACAAAATGAATTAAAGAAAATAAAATTTACAATCGTACTCTCCAAATTCAATTTTTATAATTTATATTTTTTGTGATGATGAAATAATATAAATGAGCAATCTTTTTATATTACATTTGATACATAATAATTAATTATTAATACATGAATTTAAACACCCATTAAAATTTATAGATACATGAATATAAATAAATTCATTCATAATAACTCTAGATTCATATAGATCAAGATTCATTGAGTCTAGATTAATGTCAATATTAATTGATTGAGAATTAATGACAAGAAATTCATTAATGACCATGGATTTTGTAATACTTATTATATATTGAAAAACGAAAATTAAGGTATTATTGAAATAATTGAATTGTAGTAGGGTTAGAATCGTCAAAAAATGATTCTCACTTAATGTGATATTTAAGACCATGTTTGATAGGTGCCATTTTCCATGGAAGTTTTAATATATTTTCCAACTTTTCACTTTTCGTCATGTTTGTTTGATACGTAAAATATTTCATGAAATTTGGTTTCCCTTCAAACCTCATGAGATTGGCTTTTCTTTTTTTTTTTTTTTTTTTT
>OU503038.1:29914955-29929413 GCA_912172775.2 Fraxinus pennsylvanica
TTTTTTTTTTTTTTTTTTTTTTTGAGGAATTGGTTTTCCCAGCCCCTCCTTTTTTTTTCCCTTTTATTTGCAATTAAAGCAAATTTTATTGACAATCAAAATTTCCTTTAATGGACAATTTTCATGAAAAATAAAGTCTAACAAACACCAAAATATCCAAAATTTCAACATTTTTAAGTGAAAAATTATACCAATCAAACACAATTAATTGACAATTCTCAGGAAAACAATTCTAGACAATTCATTTCCCTATAATTCATTTTATTTTCACCCAAATTCCACTTTTGTAATCAAACAGACCCTAAAATAGATTATAGATTTTGGAGTTCATGTCATTTTTATTGGGCCATGGTAGTGCGTTAAGGGGTTTTAATAGACTAAATTCGGTCCAATACCCTATAATTAAGTAATTTGATTAATTGGGGTGGGTTGAGCATATCTGTTTTGTTTGCAAAGTTGAAAAATAAGTGGAAAGAAAATGAATTATAGAAAATTGAATTGTTTAGAAATTATTTTACTAGGAATTGTAATTAATTGTATTTGATTGGTATAATTTTCCACCTGAAAAATGTTGAAAATTTGGTGTCCGTTTGACTTTATTTTTCATAAAAATTGTCCATTAAAATGATAATTTTTCTACCATTGGGTCTAGAATTTGTTTCAATTGTCAAAAAATTAAAAAAGATTACAAAAAAAATTTACTATACCGAATATCATTTGTTTAACTTTGTTTTGCATGAAAATTGTCAATAAAAGTGATAATTTTTTTTTTACCATTATATCTATAATTTTTTCTAATTGTCAAAAAAAATAATGGAAAACCATTTTCCCACCACTGGGAAAATGATTTCAAAGAAAAGCAAGAAAATGTGAGCGTGCAAGGAAAAGTGGAAAAAACATTTGCCTAGAAAAAACATATCAAACAAAGGAAAAGTGGGAAAATAGAAAACAATTTCAATTTTCCATGGAATTGACTCCCTATCAAACACACCCTTATTAATAAATTCCCTAGCTACTATCACTCCTCCAAACATGTTGCATAGACAACTCAATTATAACAAAAAATCCCCAATTCATGGTTCAATCATTATATAGCAAAATCACAAATCTGAGCTTTGTCCCCCCAAAAAATCCCCATTCCATTCCATTCCATCCCATAGATCAATATCATTAATATTCCAATCTTGTTTTAACCCATATTTCATGTCAAGAAATTCGCTTTACATACTACAATTTTGCAGCCGATGATTCTCTCGACTATATAAAAACCCTATTAGAGGTTGAGGCAATCACAAATTTACCTCTAGATCATACAGAATTCACAAATTTGAAATGTTTTTGTTACTTTCCAGCATATTATCCATGAAAATTGTGGTTGATAATGATCGTATTTTTTTTTCAAAAATTAATAAGATCAGACTAAAAGCAACGGGCTATGTCTACATCCAAAGTTAGATCGGTCAAGCTATTGAATCTGTCATGTGTGGTACATATTATGGAATGTAATATCCTCCTAACTGAAATCGAGTGCCTATGAAATATAAACAATTTGGAATAAAAAATTTATACTACCCACATTCTCCACGATTGGTAGTTGAATCTCAGATGCAAACTCTTGAATTGTTGGATATACTGTAGATGACTATTTCAGTCCTTGGGATATATGGAAATTTACTTGTTCAAAGAAAACTCTAGCATCTGATGTAAGTACTTAGGATTATTGCCGTAAATGTTGGAATTTCCCAATTCTGTAAATCTTCTAATCGACGAGCTTGAAAATGGATTTAATTACAAAGTTT
Source organism: Fraxinus pennsylvanica (assembly GCA_912172775.2). NCBI lineage: Eukaryota > Viridiplantae > Streptophyta > Magnoliopsida > Lamiales > Oleaceae > Fraxinus > Fraxinus pennsylvanica. The sequence continues at coordinate 29,916,755 of OU503038.1, forward strand.
GCTTCCCCAATACGAAATACATACACAGGAAATCTTCTACGACGTTCTTCATGCACCTTCCGATATTATTTGGAATTGCAACATGTCGATTTTGGGAGTAAATTTTGGAAATAGTATTTATGGTTTTATTATGTATATATAGTATTTTCATTTTTAAGTGACGTAAATATGATTTTTTAAATAACATTAAAAATACTATTTTCCTATAATTACTCCATCGCATGTTTTGTAACAAAGCAAACATGCCTGCATTAATTATATTTTCATATAAAAACCATTTTAAGAATACAATAATAAATACTTGTTATTGTAACAAAAATAATCAAAATTACTAGAAACTAATTTTTAGAAATAACCTAATAAAAAAAATAATATAGAAATATTTTTATTATTCTAAAAAAACTTCATATTGTACTAAAAATAATCAAAACTAATATTATTGGCTATTTTGGGTTAACCAAAATGGAATAACATGAAAATATTTAAGTCTAAAATTGATTTGAGTTCCAAAGTACAAAGGCTAGATTAGAGAACACAAAATTTTCACACATTTTAATCAAAAAACTAAAGATCATTTAACTACATATATATCGAATTATAGAATGACAAATGAAATATGTCGTGTTACATATCCAAGTTGTGGTTTGTAAGGGACGTGTTTATTTATAGTATATAGTTTATCACATTAAGTGAGAAACATTTCGTGGACGATTTTAACCCTGCTACAATTCAATTATCAATAATATCTTACTTTTCGTTTTTCAATACATAATAAATAATACAAATTCCTTATCGTATATGAATTTCGTGTTATTAATTCTTAATTAATTAACATTCACATTAATCTAAATTCAATTAATTTTGACTTGATAAATCATAATCTATATGAATCTAGAGTTATTATAGATAAATTTATTTATATTCATGTATCTAACATTTTTAATGGGTGTTTAAATTCATGTGCTACCAATTAATTCTTACGTACCAAACGTAGCATAAAAAAATATTGCTCATTTGTAGTATTTTATCATCACAAAAATTTTGAATCATAAAAGTTGAGTTTTGATAGTATAGTTTCATTTTCTGGAATTTTATTTTATTTAGTTTGTTTGAAACTCATCAAATCCTCCAACAAATTTGTATCAAATATTACTTTTATAGCACTTGTAAAGTATTTTAGAATAACATGCAAAGTGCGTTCAACTCGGATTAGTATAAATTTCGTGCAATTAATTCTCAATTAATTAATATTCACATTTATCTAGATTTAATAAATCTTGAACTACATGAATCTATAATTATTATAGATGATTTTATTTCTATTCATGCATCTAGAAATTTTAACAGGTATTAAAATTCACGTGTTAGTAATTAATTCTTATATACAACATCCCAAAAATTTGAATCATATAAGTTGAGTTTTGAGAGTACGATTTTTCTCTTAAATTTCTATTCTAAATTTCATTTTCTTTAGTTCTTTTGAGACTCGTCAAATCCTCTCAACAAATTGGCATCAAATATTTTTTTTACAACATTTATAAGGTATTCCACAATAACGTGCTTCAACTCCGATCAGTATATAAAATATTTGATGGTAAAATTTATTAAATGCGAAGAAAATTAGATGAAATTATAAGATGTTACAATATCAGTTACATGCCCAGCAATCTAGCACCTCGGTTTACAATGTTATTACATGTACATCTTTGTTTACATCCTCACTTACCGAATTTATATTTAACACAACCTCACACGATCTTTCCCATCACAATCTTGCTACATGTACATGTACCTTCATTAACTCTAAATTAAGAATTACTCTAATGGAGTGATTTTTTGTTGCAAACCAAGAAAGGCGAGTGTTTGAGGTATCCATAACAATAAATCTTGTCTTCACAAAAAAATGGTCTAAGGTATCAAATGTTAGTTTCTGGAATTGCAGAATAACATTAGATGTTGCAATTTAGTGGGAAATTTAAATTCTTTTGATTTGTTAAGAACTATTGTTAATCCATAACAACACATTGAAATTCATTTAATTTCGATGGGTACCTGTGTAAATCTATTAGGTACATTTAGCACAACCAATGTTATCATTATTAGAGATAATAAGTGGCAGTTTATCCCATAATTCATTGTCTAATGAAATTATTATGCAATTTAATGCTTAAACAATGCATCTGAAGAACCACTCTAACCTAAACTAGTAATGATGCTTATTATTCTTGAAATATTCATATCTAGAGCATTTTTGTACTGAAAAAAAGTGAACTTAGGGGTTGAATCGACACAAAATAGTTTTATTGCTAGTTTGGGGTTTGACTCGACCAATCAACTTACAAAATTCAACCAACACACTGATTCAGGGACAGACGCAAAACTTTAAAGTTAGGGGGCACAATTGAACTTGCAAAAAAGTTGAGACAAATTTTACAATCGAAAATTTACATCAAAAGAAATCATACCCCCATGTAATTTTGTATCTGAAAACTTATATGAGATATGACTTTTTCGGATGTAAAATTTAGAACATTTTTAAAGTCATATTCCGTATAAAATTTTCTAATAAAATGATAAAAATTACATCGAGATATTTGTATCACAAAAATAATAAACGTTAATGAAATAATTGTTTTTTTTTTTAAGAAAATGCGAGTTAGACGATTTTCTTTAAAACTCACGTTTAATGCATCTTTAATTATTTTCAATATTTGTTTGGACTATTCGATATGTCTATAATATAGTTCTTGTAATAAGCATTGAGATGACAAAAGCAATTTGTAGATTCGATTAGCGTACGATCGTCGGAGAATTTTTAAAGTTGGCATGTTATTGAAATTTTCGAAATACTAATTTTAAATGGCCTACTTTGACAAGTCGTAACATCTGCTACGATTGATCCTTTCGTACGTCATTAATGATATAAAAATTAGACTGTGAGCACTTCGAAATAGTATTAAGAATGTAATATTTCGATTTCGTTTCACATCCCATAATGACTTTAAAAATTGGAACAAAAACACAGAAACTTCAATGATAAAAAAAATTAAAAAAAGGAAAGCAAAATTGGAGGGTCACGTGGCCCAGGCTACCCAGCGTTCGCCCATGGACTTATTCAAGTTAAAATAAGACATGAAAGAACCCTAATGGTTAAAAGACAAAAAAATTATTCAAGAATTCTTGCAAAATTGCCTTTCTATTGTAGTTAAGCTATTATGCGACTACTAACTTTATCAAAATAAAGATTAGTTCACTTTCACTATAGGATTTATTGAAACCTATAACACACACATAAATTCATAAATTATGGAGCACCGTTTGAAGAATTTTGTTCTACTTTTGGAATTATTCATCAAACAACGGCGCCTTATTCACCTCAGTCAAATGGCGTTGTTGAACGTAAAAATCGAACTCTTAAAGAGATGATGAACGCTATGTTGATAAGTTTTGGTTTGCCTCAGAATTTGTGGGGGGAAGCTATCCTCTCTGCAAATGTCATTCTTAATAAAATATCTCAAAAGAAAAAGGATGAAACTCCTTATGAGCTATGGAAATGTCATAAGCCTACATATAAACACTTAAAAGTGTGGGGGTGTTTGGCTAAAGTAGAAGTACCTAAGCCTAAACAAATTAAAATTGGGCCTAAAACTATTGATTGCATATTTATAGGATATGCTCATAATAGTAGTGCTTATCAGTTCCTTGTTCGTAAGTCAGACATTTCAGATGTACACGAAGGTACTATTATTGAATCTAGGAATGCTGCATTTTTTGAAAATATATTTCCATGTAAGGAAAAGAACGAAATAAGTTCAAATAAGCGGACTTATGATACTGCAAATAATGGACATCTAAACGATGAAGATGAACTTAGACGCAGTAAAAAGACTAGAACTTCTACATCTTTTGGTCCAGATTTTCTAACTTATATGGTAGAAAATGATCCAAAGACATTTAGTGAAGCAATGTCTAACCCATTCATCACCCAAAAATAAAAGGAACCCGGTCGAATTGGACCGACTTAATTTTGATTACTTGAAAGTATGGTTGGGAGTACTTTTAATTAATTATATGTGTTAAGCAAATCACAATCAAATATGTGAACAATAGCAAAACTTCATCACGCCGCTTAACCATACCATTTGAATCATCGTCAAGATATAATAAAGCTGCTCATTCAATTTAACTCAGGTTTTATCAAGCAAAATTCATTACATTCGGAGAAAAAATCCTTTATTGAAAATTTGTTTGACTACATTGGAAAATAAAATCCTTTTATTTTTTTAGATTTTATGTAGTCAAAATATTTATTTTTTTACGTTTTAGAATATCAATTTTATTTTTTAATTATAATTTTTTTGAAATTTCATTTAAATAAAATATAATTAAAAGTTTGTTTTCCATGTTTTAAGTATTTTAAAAATTTCAGTGGAAACACTAAAAATGTCAAAAATGAATTTTGAGATTCATATTATAAGTTTAACTTTATTTTCAAAAATACATTTCTAGTAATACGAGATCAAACAAGTTTACAACATTTTACAAAATTGAAAACAGCTCAAAAAATATCAAATCAAACGCACTCTTAATTGCCGCTATTATCAAAACATTATTCACTGCTGTCAACTTCTTTGTTGAACGTGGAAAAGTTATATGAAAGATAACAATATGAAAGTAGGAATATAAGATAGGAAAAATTGCAGCCATAGTACCAAGTATTTAATTTAGTAGCATACTTTGCACAAACATTTCATTTCTGTCGCACACGATACCAAACATTTCAAAATGTCGTTGCTGAAGTCCAAATGGAAGGAAATTGTTAGTTTGACCATTAGTTGACAAAAAATAAAATAAAATTTTGACTAATTTGACCAAATTAAAAAGGGTAAAATGGTAAAATTATATTTTTTCATACAAACACAATTATAATAATTAAATAAAAAATTTGCACCCCGCACCCCAAACTTCATCATCATCATCATTTTCCCCACCCCACCCCACCCCACCAACTGCAACAAGCAGAACCAGTGGTCACCACCACTTTTGATTCAAACATAGACTGATGGGCAATGTACGAGGTCGAATCGAGGTCGTCAACGCGAATGAGAGACTGGACACGGTTGTGGAGGTTGAGGCGAGAACCAACAAGGGCATAGGTAGAGTCGGGGAGACAATACTTATTGAGATTGTTGGGTTTTGGTGGTGCGAGATTGGAATGCAGCGTCGGTCGTTGGTAGTGGTTTAGGGTGGGTGAGATGTGAGGGGTTAGTGAAGGAGAAGATGAATAGTGTTTATTTATTTTTATTTAATTATTCATAGATTATAATTGTGTTTTTTGTTGAAAAATGTAAAGTTACTATGTTATCATTTTATAATTAGTTAAAATTATGGTCAATGTTAATTCTTTGATCAACTAACAGTTTCCTTCCATTTGGATTTCAGTTGTGACATTTTAAAATGTTTGGTGTCATGAGTTGCACAAATGAAAAGTTTGGATAAAGTCTAACTACTAAATGAAAAGTTTAGTACCGTAACTGCAATTTTCCCTATAAGATAACACAATCTTTAATATCTTGTGGATAGGAAAGGAAAATATTTCCCAATACTGCTCGACCCCTAAGATGAAAACAATTTGCCTTCGCTGTCTTGAAAACATTCCCCACCACTATCGACTCCTTTGCAAAAAGTTAAAACTACAACATTAGGCATACAATAACCAAAAAAAAAACTCTTAACGACTTTAGCCCCTGAGAACAATTATTTCAATATATATATATATATATACTCATTTTCAACTATACATTCAAATAATAAAATATTTTGCTCGTAAATCCAAAATTTCGTTTACTTTTTAATTACATATTCTTCAAAAACTTACTATTCAAAATTCTGTTTTATCCAATTGATGATTGTCAAACAAGACATCTTGTCGAGGGAAAGAGAAACAATAATAAGCAATTGTATTAGTAAATATAAATTAGGAGCTTAAGCTATCTAGCTATATCAATCCTGCTGTACAAACAGGGTCAGGATTTAAAAAAAAAAAAAAAACAGGATTAGGAATTTTAGAATCGGGCTTAGCCCCTGTCTGGGAGGGCTTTTCAGCATCAGCCAATTGATTTTTGTGCCGTTGGTTTGTTACCGTTTCTCTCCAAAAAGCAGCCGCAATTGTGGAAATGCTACCGTTGCTGGGTCCAACGGCTGGAAAATCCCTATGAATCCATATTTTTAGCCACACCAGACAAGCCCTTAGTGTACAGGAAAAAAAAGACAAGCAGCCTACAGAATACACACAATAGATGCGACCCTTTTTTACAATATTTAATTCACATGGGCCCACACCATGTGAGTACATGCAATTGTTCTGTACAAAATTTTACTGTACAAACCGAATTTTCCGGAATTTTATTGTTGTTAAGTGTACCATATTTCGAAATGGGAAGTGCTACATGTACATAATCACATCCCATAATGACTTCGAAAATTGGAACAAAAACATAAAAAATATAATGATAAAAAAATTAAAAAAAGGAAAGCAAAATTGGGGGGTCACGTGGCCTAGGCTACCCAGCGTTCGCCCATGGACTTATTCAAGTTAAAATAAGACATGAAAGAACCCTAATGGTTAAAAGACAAAAAAATTATTCAAGAATTCTTGCAAAATTGCCTTTCACTAATAATAAGTTAAGCTATTATGCAACTACTAACTTTAACTTATCAAAATAAAGATTAGTTCACTTTCACTATAGGATTTATTGAAATCTATAACATACACATAAATTCATAAATTTTGTTTGACTACACTGGAAAATAAAATCCTTTTATTTTTTTAGATTTTATGTCGTCAAAATATTTATTTTTTTATATTTTAGAATATCAATTTTATTTTTTAATTATATTTTTTTGAAATTTCATTTAAATAAAATATAATTAAAAGTTTGTTTTCCATGTTTTAAGTATTATAAAAATTTCACTGGAAACACTAAAAATGTCAAAAATGAATTTTGAGATTCATATTATAAGTTTAACTTTATTTTAAAAAATACATTTCTAGTAATACGAGATCAAACAAGTTTACAACATTTTACAAAATTGAAAACAGCTCGAAAATGGCAAATCAAACGCACTCTTAATTACCGCTATTATCAAAACATTATTCACTGCTGTCAACTTCTCTGTTGAAACCTGGAAAAGTTATATGAAAGATAACAATATGAAAGTAGGAATATAAGATAGGAAAAATTGCAGCCATAGTACCAAACATTTAATTTAGTAGCATACTTTGCACAAACATTATATTTGTGCCACACACGATACCAAACCTTTCAAAATGTTGCAGCTGAAATCCAAATGGAAGGAAACTGTTAGTTTGACCATTAGTTGGCAAAAAATAAAATAAAATTTTGACTAATTTGACCAAATTTAAAAAGGTAAAATGGTAAAATTATATTTTTTCATAAAAACACAATTATAATAATTAAATAAAAAAATTTCACCCCACACCCCAAACTTCATCATCATCATCATTTTCCCCACCCCACCCCACCCCACCAACCTCAACAAGCAGAACCAGTGGTCATCACCACTTCTGATTCAAACATAGACTGATGGGCAATGTACGAGGTCGAATCGAGGTCGTCGACCCGAATGAGAGACTGGTCACGGTTGTGGAGGTTGAGGCGAGAACCAAGAAGGGCATAGGTAGAGTCGGGGAGACAATACTTATTGAGATTGTTGGGTTTTAGTGGTGCGAGATTGGAATGCAGCGTCGGCCATTGGTAGTGGTTTAGGGTTTAGGGTGGGTGAGGTGTGAGGGGTTAGTGAAGAAGAAGATGAATAGTGTTTATTTATTTTTATTTAATTATTCATAGATTATAATTGTGTTTTTTGTTGAAAAATGTAAAGTTACCATGTTATCATTGTATAATTAGTCAAAATTATGGTCAATGTTAATTCTTTGGTCAACTAATAGTTTCCTTCCATTTGGATTTCGGTTGTGACATTTTAAAATGTTTGGTGCCATGAGTTGTACAAATGAAAGGTTTGGATAAAGTCTAACTACTAAATGAAAAGTTTAGTACCGTAACTGCAATTTTCCCTATAAGATAACACAATCTTTAATATCTTGTGGATGGGAAAAGAAAATATTTCCCAATACTACTCGACCCCTAAGATGAAAACAATTGCCTTCGCTGTCTTGAAAACATTCCCCACCACTATCGACTCCTTTGCAAAAAGTTAAAAACTACAACATTAGGCATACAATAACACAAAAAAAAAAACTCTTAACTGCTCGTAAATCCAAAATTTCGTTTACTTTTTAACTACGTATTCTTCAAAAACTTACTATTCAAAAATGCTGTTTTATCCAATTGATGATTGTCAAACAAGACATCTTGTCGAGGGAAAGAGAAACAATAATAAGTAATTGTATTAGTAAATATAAATTAGGAGCTTAAGCTATCTAGCTATATCAATCCTGCTATACAAACAGGGTCAGGATTTAGAAAAAAAAAAAGCAGGATTAGGAATTTTAGAATCGGGCTTAGTGTACAGGAAAAAAAAGACAAGCAGCATACAGAATACACACAATAGATGCGGCCCTTTTTTACAATATTTAATTCACATGGGCCCACACCATGTGAGTACATGCAATTGTTCTGTACAAAAGTTTACTGTACAAACCGAATTTTCCGGAATTTTATTGTTGTTAAGTGTACCATATTTCGAAAAATTCATTACAGGGGGGCCTAGCGATATCAAGTAGTGGACTTATAGGTAGCCGTCAGATATTTAGTGGGCCCCAATAGAAATCTTGGGTGTAAAAAGCAGTGGTGGAGATCGGTTTACTGCAAACGTGGCAGCTCGTCAATGGGACAACGAGGATAAGGTACAATTTCGTATGGATTCTTTTACAGCGTGTTAAGATTATAAACAGTACTCTGTCTGCAGAGGAGTTCCAAGTGCTCTGGACCTCGTTCGAGGAAGTACAACAGAGGAGTCATCAACTGCCCGAAGCTATCTGGGAGTCACGTATCCATTTCACTTGTGTTCCATACTTCCATACAGGTATAACTCAATCAGGCAGCCTCTTCAAGTATACATGTTTTATATATATATCCCTGTAAATGTATCTATCTACGTTTTTTGAGGATGTCTGTTTGAAATTGTCTTTGCTGATGAATATTATATTGATGATAACGTGTTTGATAAAATGCTCGATTGTAAATTCTATCTTCTTTCAGTTCGAGTCCTGGTTACTGGTTACTCCATTAGCTGCAGACGTGCAATCTCCTTTATTTTTATTTTTTTTTCACTTTGAATTGAGCTGTGTTCCAGTTATTAGCATGCATTTGTTTTAGTGAATAAATACTGATTCACCTTATTGATGAAGATATGAATAAATACTGATTCACCATTTCGGAGTCTTGTTGTAACTCGTGTTGGAAATGTTTCATCAGTAGAGATGCTACTATGGGTTCCGCTTTTCCTATGGTACTATAATTCATATTCCGTTCATTAACTCTTTGGTCTATCTAATCTACATTCCCTGAAATTCAAACTCTCCCAAGAAAGCAAAAAGTGGAGTCTTGGTAAGAGCAAGCTGTTCTATTTTATTACCAGTTTTATAAGCCCCGTTTCGTATGGTTTCTGCTTTTGTTCTGCTTCTTGTAGACGAAGCATTCCTATAAAAGCTCTTCTAACAAGACTAAGTACTTCTAAAAAATTATTCGAACATATTTAAAAGAGGCTTATTAATCACAGAAACTGTTTTTGACATTTCAGAAGCCTTGCCTTATGCTGCGTGATGATGGAACTGCTATGTTCTTAATCAGGACTATAAATGAGTTTAGTTTCTGGATTGTCTTTTATGGAAACTTGTTGCTGACCGAATAATGAAGATTTGCTAGGAACTGGTGGAGCACTATTATGTCATCGATTTACTTAAGCTTTACTACCTTGATACACCTTAATTAATGTGGATTACAATTAAATAATTGCATGAACATGTAATTTTGATTAGTTTACGAATGCAATTTGATGCTACTTACTTTCTTATTCAGGAATAGATGGCAACAGTTGCAAACAGCCATCAGTTGTTCTGTAGAGATAATAATTTTTTGATTGAAAAAGGCAATAGACAAATCAAGGAAAGGCACATGTTATTTGATGCCGTCAGTCCACCAATGAAACGAAAAGTTAACAATGAATGTATGCTAGACTCCATGGCGCACGATGCATCCGTTCTTCTCGGGAAACACAAGCTCAAGCACCGTTGTACCTCTTACATTATTCAACGAAAGGGAAAACTATGCACAAGCATAAAATCATTGAGTTCTGCTGAGAAGCATCTGGAATCTTTAGATACTTTTCTCAGAAAAGTGCATAACGATGCCAGGCAGCCTTCTTTGAGTAGTTTGAACAAGATGACAGATTCAGTTACTAGTATTGATAAATTCAAAGCAGAAAATCGTCTCAGATCCCTAGAGGATTATCTTGGCAAAGTTGATGAAGGTAATAGCTCTTGATAGCATGAAATTCTTGCTTCTCACAATAAACTTGGATTCTGATACTTCTTCACTTTTCCTCTTTATTTCCCATTTCAGACGAGACTTCAAGAAATCATATATCATCTGCTTCTGACGGTGAAAATTTACAGGCATCTTCAAATACTTCTTCCAATGGAGACTTTGAAAGTGTCAGAGACAGACCGCTGAATAATTATATGGAGTTGAAACTAGAGGATACTGAGAGGGGTCAGAAGTCTGCAGATAATGTCTCTGATTTTTACTTAGTGTAAATACATTGTCCTTCTCAAAATACATAAATAATGCGCGTATACTGAATTCTCATGCAACCAATTTTTAGCTTACCATATTGGTGGCTTCTAAAATTTTACAGTCTCTTATGCTTCGTTTTGTTTATTGTTGCAGAGGTGTATTGGCTTCTATAAACATAGCAGTCTTTCTAATTGAGATAGCAACTCCAATAAAAAACTCTAACTTCGAGCTGTTTTCACTCCCTTTGGTCTATGGAGCGAAGATAAATAACTTGATTCTGATGGGAGAATGGTGGAGACTAGTGACACCAATTTTTCTGGTACAAGAACAATCACTTGGTTCGTGCTTCAATTCTATCATTAATTTAGAACTTCTGAAATAAAAACTGTTGTGTCAAAAATTAATATTATTAATGGATAATGCAATATGTCCCCACTTCCTCAAGTTATAAGCCAATGAAGGCGTAGAATTAACTTTCTGCAGATGAGCATTGCCATAATTGAAGTTGCAATTGTTTGGAATTAAGGACTGAAGAAAATTACCTGAGAATGAAATATTAGCTAAATGCATCTACAGACGTAACTCTATTTATCTAAGTTTGATTCTAGAAGACATGTGAATACATGTTCACACTCAAATATTATCTTTTGCATGAAGGAATAATTAGTCAGTGTATTTATTATTTGTTTCATTAAGTTGTTTTTTTCACACTTTCTCCTTTTCTGATTTATGTTATATTAGATTTGTTACGTAATGTAGTTTTGTACTTTACCAGTTATAGCCTACATGCACACATTTAACATGTGGCTGTAGCAGTACAAAGGCAGTGGGATTCATTCCTCTTCATATTTAAGATATCCCTAATTTAATTTTTTACTTTTATGAATTTTTATTATTTACAGCACTCAGGAATCTTTCACATAGCCCTTGGTAGCTGGTTTCTCTTCACTTTTGGGCTTGAAGTATCTCGAAAATATGGTTCATTTACATTTTTCTTGATCTATATTCTTGGAGGATTCTCTGGAAACTTGATCAGCTTTCTGCACATACCAGAGCCAACTGTTGGTGGAACGGTATGATGCTGCATGTTACACATATATGATTGTCAATTAATTTCGTAAATCTCGTTTTTTTAATTTCTGTAAATCAAGGCATGCCTAGAGTGCATCGTGACTAACTATTCGTCAAACCAAATAAATAGACATAGATCATTCGTCTCAAATTCTTTCTTTATGATCTTTATGCAATTTATAGCTACTGTTTAATCGGTTAATTCTTGCTTAGGGACCTGCATTTGCTTTAATTGGAGCTTGGCTAATTTATCAAGTTCAGAACAGAGATGTTATTGCAACTGAGGCTTCTGAAAGCATGTTTCAGAAGGCAATTATTTTTACAGCTCTCAGCTTTGTTCTAAGCAACTTTGGTCCAATTGATGACTGGTGAGCAACCAATTATGCAGGTTACTCAGAAAGAATAGAAGTACCATTACAAACTCATAATCTTTTTCATCGAACGGAATTCAATTACGCTCATCATTAGTAGAAAAATTATTAGGTAATCTGATTTTCTCTGAGGTGATGTTCACCGAGTATGGTGCTTGCAGGTCACATTTTGGAGCAGCTTTTACTGGTATAGTTTATGGGTTTTTCACATGCCCAAGTCTGCAAGTGAAAGATGCATCTTCGGATACTGGTCAAGAAGAAAGAATGACACTTGTTAGACGATATGCTGATCCTTGCAAATCACTTATGTACTTCTCCTTCTTTCTTTTGCTGTTAAGTTCTTTACTTCTTATTATTGAACCTCCACTCTATCTGCTATAAATATACTGAAGATGAACAGCATGCTAGGTAACTTTTTTCATTGATACCGTGTAAG
>OU503038.1:29945676-29961741 GCA_912172775.2 Fraxinus pennsylvanica
CAATTCTATCATTAATTTAGAACTTTTTAAATAAAAACTGTTGTGTCAAAAATTAATATTAACGGATAATGCAATATGTCCCCACTTCCTCTAGTTATAAGCCAATGAAGGCATAGAATTAACTTTCCGCAGATGAGCATTGTGATAATTGAAGTTGCAATTGTTTGGAATTATGCACTGAAGAGAATTACCTGAGAATGAAATATTAGCTAAATGCATCTGCAGACGTAACTCTATTTATCTAAGTTTGATACTAGAAGACATGTGAATACATGTTCACACCCAAATATTATCTTTTGCATGAAGAAATAGTCATTAGTCAGTGTATTTATCATTTGTTGCATGAAGAAATAGTCATTAGTCTCCTTTTCTGATTTATGTTATATTAGATTTATTACGTAGTGTAGTTTTGTACTTCACAAGTTATAGCCCACATACACACATTTAACATGTGGCTGTAGCAGTACAAAGGCATTAATTTCACTGCTCCTTTTTTGTGCTCCTATGTCCACTTAAATCAAGATTGTGAACTGAGTTAAACCTTACAAAACAATATGAACTCTTGTTTATAAAGTGGGATTCATTCCTCTTCATATTTAAGATATACTTAATTTAATTTTTTACTTTTATGAATTTTTATTATTTCCAGCACTCAGGAATCTTTCACAGCCCTTGGTAGCTGGTTTCTCTTCACTTTTGGACTCGAAGTATCTCGAAAATATGGTTCATTTACATTTTTCTTGATCTATATTCTTGGAGTATTCTCTGGAAACCTGATCAGCTTTCTGCACATACCAGAGCCAACTCTTGGTGGAACGGTATGATGCTGCATGTTACACATACATAATTGTCAATTAATATCGTAAATCTCGTTTTTTTTTTTATTTCTGTAAATCAAGGCATGCCTAGAGTGTGCTTGAAGTTTGCATCGTGGCTGACTATTCATCAAACCAAATAAATAGGCATAGATCATTCGTCTCAAATTCTTTCTTTATGATCTTTATGCAATGTATAGCTACTGTTTAATCAGTTTATTCTTGCTTAGGGACCTGCATTTGCTTTAATTGGAGCTTGGCTAATTTATCAAGTTCAGAACAGAGATGTTATTGCAACTGAGGCTTCTGAAAGCATGTTTCAGAAGGCAATTATTTTTACAGCTCTCAGCTTTGTTCTAAGCAACTTTGGTCCAATTGATGACTGGTAAGCAACCAATTATGCAGGTTTACTCAGAAAGAATAGAAGTACCATCACAAACTCATAATCTTTTTCATCGAACGGAATTCAATTATGCTCATTATTAGTAGAAAAATTATCAAGTAATCTGATTTTCTCTGAGGTGATGTTCACCGAGTATGGTGCTTGCAGGTCACATTTTGGAGCAGCTTTTACTGGTATAGTTTATGGGTTTTTCACCTGTACAAGTCTGCAAGTGAAAGATGCATCTTCGGATACTGGTCAAGAAGAAAGAATGACACTTGTTAGACGATATGCTGATCCTTGCAAATCACTTATGTGCTTCTCCTTCTTTCTTTTGCTGTTAAGTTCTTTACTTCTTATTATTGAACCTCCACTCTATCTGCTATAAATATACTGAAGATGAGCAGCATGCTAGGTAACTTTTTTCATTGATACCGAGTAAGGATAACTTTTATAGAATGTTACATGTACATATATACGTGAAAACACGTCTTGACGTCAAATCATTTACACATTCATATCATTTTCAAGTGCATGTATGCCACTTGTCACTGAATCGTGCATGCATGTGCCGATGTGCGCACAATTTATGTATTGACATCTGTTCTACCAAAGACAAAAACCCATGTAATTTGCCTGAAGTTGCGTTGGCAATGGATAAAAAGGCCACTGAAATGGCTAAAAATGGCAAATTGCATTGCCATTTAACTTCATTATCGATAGTCTTGTTTCCAAGTAGATTATAATGGGAGGGCATAGAGAAATAGGACTCTTCTCAAGTGTTTGTTTCTTTGGTTCTCGTGGGTTATAATTTTTAACGAGGGTTGAATTCAAATGATGTATGACAGAAATCATTAAACTTAAAATAAATTTGATCCTCCAATCCAATACATATTGCTCAGTGCAACCGACAAATAGAGTACAAATAATAATAAATAAAATAAAAAACCATAACAAATAAAATACGTTTGCACGCCACCTCACTGCCTTATCACCAATCGTATGTTCTTATAACAAAAACATTTCAAGATTCAAGGGACCGTTGCACTCAACATACCAAATCCCTCGAGTCTTGCTACAACAGAAGAAATTCAATGGTAGAACAAATGTTGCTCACAATTCTACATCGCTACTGATTTGTCACTGCTGTTCCTCACCAGATTCAGGTTTCGAAGCGTCCTTGATCTCGTCCCCAGCATCATCCTGATAGCAAAAGAAATAAACACAAAAATGCAGAATTATAAGTGACATGGCATCTTATACATGAATGTTTTCAGGAACTAATCCAAATTCAATCCATATTTAATGTGACCGTGTAAGAAAACATTATGAACAAATAATGTCTTAGAAGCGTTGGTTTATGATGAGGATTGGAGTATCTGATCAATTCTCTCGTTCTAAAAGAACTAATCTACTCCTCAAAACCACAAATGTTGAGACTTATACAACAAACGTAATCTATTAAAAGTTGTATACTTTGCCTTAAAATGGAATAATATCGTGGCAGCACATGAAATCCAGGGAAAGTAGAGTTTATATGAACGAGGGAATCTCAGGGGAGATGGAGTAAGAAAGTGATGCAGAAAATTTGTGGAGGTTTTGGGATATACCGTTATATCAGAAGTCCAAAGAGTGAGATTGTCTCGAAGAAGTTGCATGATCAATGTGCTGTCCTTGTACGATTCCTCACCCAATGTGTCTAGCTCAGCAATGGCTTCATCGAAAGCCTGAAGACAAGTATTATAGACATGAGAGTCGAGCAGGTTTATAAACGAAAAATCAGACTGGTGATACATGGCAAAGAGAGAGAGTATAAACACAAAATGCACTGATCACCAAAATAATAATAAGTAGAACAAAAATATGAGGGAATGACAAGGAAAATAAAAAACACAGAGAGATATGCCATGCTCTCAGGCAAAGTTGTATAGTATTGTATCAATACCTAAGACATCTATAATCAGTTCAACAGTCATACGCTTAATCTTCTGAATATCAACTGATTGGCATAACACAGACAACATGGACTGACGATAAGATTGTTGGCAAGCAGACAAACATTATAAATGCAAGTAAAGGCTTCAAATTTTTATATAGAGAGATATTTCTCAATGACAAGACAAAAATAAAATGAGAAATAGTCAAATTGTTTAGCACCTTTAAATGGAGTCCCTGTATTAAATAATAATAAAATACACTTCTCTTCAACTTGTGAAAAATTTTCAAGTCAGAATGCATCCTCACGTCAGCCAAGTCAACGCCAACCACCATTCTAATGGAATAATTGGCTAGAGAAGGTAATTTAAACAAACAAATAAAAAAGATATTAGCCTTCTCTAACTGAGAAAAACTAAAAACATCACTTTGGCCGTTAAAAGAAGGTTATTTTGAAACTTCATCTTTTATCTACAGAAGCCAAACCTGCATTTCACACTATCATGTCCTTAATGAAGCTCCAATCGTAGAAGTTAAGTTTCGTTTTTTACCATTAATTTCAACACGGGAAATGACCAAAAATTATAACTATACACGTCCAAAGGCACTCCAAGACAATGACACTTACTAAGAGAAATAGTCAAGCTCATAGTTATCATAAGGTTATAAAGAAACGACCAAGCAATGAAACAATCACAGCATGTAGAAACATTCCCAAAATACCTGCTTAGCAAGGTTGCAAGCACGATCTGGTGAGTTAAGGATTTCATAATAAAAAACAGAGAAGTTCAGTGCAAGTCCCAGCCTGATTGGATGAGTGGGAGCCAAGTCTGCCAATGCAATATCCTGCATTATACAAATAAAGAAAAACTCAAAATGGTCCACGTAAATAAATCCATGAGCACAAAACCCATCATCTCAACACAAATAAATCACCTGAGCCGACTTGTATGCTACCAAAGTACTCTCAGCGGCTTCCTTCCTCTCAGCCCCTGTCTTGAACTCAGCCAAATACCTGTGGTAATCACCTTTCATCTTCAGGTAAAACACCTTGGACTCGGCAGATGAAGCTGAGGGAATGAGGTGGGATTCGAGAAGGCTCAAAATCCCATCACAGATCTTGCTGAGCTCAGCCTCAATCTTACCCCTATACTCCTTAATTACATTGACATGATCCTCATTCCCACGACTCTCTTCTTTCTGCTCGATGGAAGAGATGATTCTCCATGAAGCCCTTCTAGCACCAATAACGTTTTTGTATGCCACAGAGAGGAGGTTCCTTTCCTCGATAGTCAACTCCTCCGTACTGATTGTCTTTGCTACCTTCTCCATAAACTCAACCATTTCCTCGTAGCGCTCAGCCTGTTCGGCCAATTTGGCCATGTATACATTTTCCTCGCGTGACGAATCAGCTGGCGACATTTTGAATGTGCTATATAATACTCAAATCTGCACAAATTTTGGAGAACCTTGAAATGTCGAAATACTAATTAATATGCCAAAACATCGATGAAGAAACTAACTTACAATACTATTATCTAAGATAAAACCTCAGCTTTGTATTTAACTGCACAATTTTAACTTTGATTAAAATGCTTTTCATTCAACAAACTGCATCTTATAATCCTAAATTTTCAAATAGCAAAAATATAAATAAAATCAGGATAATGAGCATACAATAAAATTAAAAAAGAGGAGAATCGCATGATTCCCAATAAAAAATCATCCATAAAATACAAAAAGAATAACCCGAAAATTTATCTAAATATGCGCCCATCAGATTCCTCTACTCTATTACTATAATATGATTTGAGGTAAAATCATAGCACGCAACTCACACAGATTCAATTATTCCTACCCATAATATTATTGGTGTAAACATAATTTATAAAGTTCCGATTGAATCATAAAAGCGTAATAAGAAACACAACTATAAATGCCATATTTCACACACTCTATTTTATCTTCCGTTTCATTTAATACACGCCATTTCAATAACACACAAATTCAGCAGACAGAAGATCTCTCAAACAGTAAATCAAACGAAACCTGTTGTAATTAGAAACCTCAGATCTGTGATTCTAAAATACGAAAATACAAAATCTACGAAGAACAAAAACAAAGAATCAAATATATATATTGAATCCTCACAGTTACATGAATATAGATTATACGGCTAAGGAAAATTGAAATTAAATTAACACATACCTCTTGGGTGTCGTTGAATCGGAGTTTTTTGTTCTGCTAATAACCTATGAGAAACAAGGAGGAAGAGACTAGTGAAGAGGTTTAAATAATTAATAGGCGTGAGCGAAGAGATTGGGCCGTCCAATCAGGAAATCACGGTTGGTGGATGGCGACACGTTGGCAATGCCTCGTCAAAGCCCTTTTTTTGTCATTTTATCTATGAGTTTTGATGAGCCTGGCTGGCATCAAGGCTACGTGACAATGGACGAGGTCATACGGAATTGCTGGATTGGTCCTTTTTTAAACCACTGTTTGGTTTGGGTAAAAATCAATTTAAAATCTCAAGTCGAAGACAAAAATTAATTTTAACCACATATTTCATAAATCAATAAATTTTCACTCACACATTTTATCAACTTTTATCAAAATTTACTAAAAATCTGATTTTAATTTCTATCAAACAAGGTTAAGTGTTTATAAGTAGCGAGCATTATTAAGCCTTTATTGGATTCCTTTTTTTCTTTTTTTAAAATACAATTTTCTCTCTTTTTTTCAATTATATATTCTTTAATAAAATAATATTACGCTTAAAATGCAAAACTTTTTTCTTATTTTTTAACTACACATTTTTTATCAATCTATTATTCCAAAATACATTCTCATCGAAAAAGGGGCTCAAACATGTTGTAAATATGTGCATATTAAAAGGTGGTTTCACAAAGGTTTCGGTGAAAAACTTTAATAGATTTTTATAAAAGTCGTTAAAAAATGTATGATAAAAAAGTTATAAAATGTGAGGTTAAATTTAAAATTTGACCGTTAATAAAATTTAGGGAAAATTGCACTCGCGGTACCAAATCTTTCATTTTTTTTTTGCAGACTTTGTCCAAACCTTTATTTTGTGCCACTCACGGTATCAAATCTTTAAAAAATTGGTAGCTACAGTACTCTTTGATGGTTTCCGTCCGTTTGACCAAGAAAATCGTTAGTTAACCCCACAATTCAAAAAATTGCCCTTGTTTCGAAAAATCCATTAATCAAACAAAGGTTTGATTAAAAAAATTAATCAATTTTTTTTTTTTTGAATTCTGGGGTCAAATAACGATTTTCTTGGTCAAACGGACGGAAACTGTCAATGAGTACTGTAGCTGTAAATTTTTTAAAGGTTTGATATTGTGAGTGGCACAAAACAAAGGTTTGGACAAAGTCTGCAAAAAAATTAAGGGTTTGGTACCGCGACTGCAATTTTCCCTAAAATTTATCAAACAAACGCTAAGTGAGTAGCAAAATTCTACAAAATGTGTAAATACAAATCACATTTGACCAATTTAAATTATAATTTTTAAAAAAAAAACGCGCTTTAAACCTCTTCAATCTTGCCGTATCGCTGGAAATTTTAATGAGATAAGTTCAATTAAGAAATAATTTAAAATTTATAGAATAATTGGCACAAAATATTCATATCATTTGATTTCTTTGATAAATCGTTTCCATCGTTTTAATTTTGATATTTGGACTTTCAGATCGATAATTCTTTTCACGAAACATCCTTATCTTCCATTTCATTCGTTAAATTCTTGTAAAATGACAAATTTAGCTCGTGTTTGACAACTAATAAAATAAATATTTTGGAGGAAATGAATTTTAAAATAGTGAGTTTTTAGAGATTGTGTGATTTAAAAGTAAGAATTTTTTTTGAATTTACGTGCAAAATACTTTATTGTGAAAATACATTATTAAAAAGAGTTTTGTTTTAATGATTCTCAAAAGGGACTTACTCTCCTCTTAACAACAAACAAAACAAAGGAAGAAATGAAGAAATATTTGCAATCAAATATTTAAGTATAAATAAGAACTTAAAACAATTTAAAATATATTAACATATGCAGCCATAAGTTATATACGAAGAATTGCATTGAATTCTAATTGATCTTCAGTTCATTTCGAATTTTAATTTGATGTTTCTATTCAGCGGACGTGGTTATTGGCAAGAACTTAATGAAACCATCGTTAACGATAGGAGGAATTTATTCTTCGAAAGGTGGGAAAAAAGATAAAACGAAATAATTTGTACAGTGATTTTTGACAATGTTATATATGTCAAAAAAGTATTGTTTGGAAAGAGAAATTATTTTTTGAACTGTCAAATGATAACATTCCAAGTGATATGTTGTCAACAATATTGTAAAAAAATTGTATATGAAACATGATTGTACAATCAAATGCCCAACCACACAAAAGTAATGTATATTCTTATTATTACTCAAAAGTAATAAAATATGTTTAATCTATTCAAGTTGTATTATGTTGGTATCAAACCAACGTCATTAGTCACTGAATGACGTGGCATAAACTAACGTCGAAAGTATATTACGTGCATCTGACATATCGTCAAGTCTGTCAACAACTAGTGATTGATTGTATATAGCGGTGGCAAACGAGCCGAGCCAAGCGTTGCACACGAGCTCGAGCTCGTGGGCGAGTTCGGCTCTGCCCACTAGCTCGTACTGTAGCGAGCTCAGCCGAGCGGCTCGGCTCAGCTAGTTTTTTTTGAATTTTTTTTTTAAACTATCATTCTCAAAAAAAAAAAATTTTAAAAAAACGAGCCGCTCGTCAAAAATGAGCCGAGCAGGCCCGGCTCGCCTACCGAGTCGGCTTGCTCGGCTCGTGCTCGGGCTAGTTTTTTTACGAGCCCGAGCGGCTCGTGGGCTGCTACAGTACGAGCCGAGCTGTCGAGCCGCTCGGCTCGATTGCCACAACTAATTGTATAGTTTTTTATTAAATTTAATGAACTCAAAAATATTTTAAAGGTTAAACGAATATTAGAATATTTTGAGAAACAATATAGTTGACAATTAGGATATTTAGCCTCTATTTGATAGAGATTAAAATTAGATTTTTATTAGATTTTGATAAAAGTTAATGTAACGTGTGATTGAAAAGTCGTGGAGCCTACAAAATGTATAATTAAAATTAATTATTGATTTTGACATAAATTAATCAAATTTCAAATAAGTTGATAGTAAATTTACGTACCCTTTCTACAAATATGTAAACCCCATAAATAAAATTTGAAAATAGTGGGGATTGATTACAATTAACTGTTTTTGTTTACAGAGGAAAAAAATTGTCTCGGAGGCCAAATCCCCAGCACACAGAGCTGAGTCCACCGAAGAGATTCGACAGCGGAGTGTTCAATTAATCGGTACAGTAATGGGACACGTAGAAGAAGCCAGAGAAAATATCGTCAAGAAGAAAGTTGAGGAAGGTAAAATTATTTGATTAATTAATTATTCATATATTCCTTAAGCCCTATTTCGTGGTTTTTATGTTCAAATCACATGACGTTGATGCATTTCATTTACTTCTGTGAAGTGATTTATTGGATTATCATTTGTTCTCAGCTCTTATTGCATGAAACGGGTCACCAATTCCATTGAGATAACTGTAGATATCACCAATTCTATTGAGAACATAGAACAGTACAATCCAATTCAACAGTACAGTAATCCTTGGATATATTTGGAAAGAGCTTGCATCTCCCTAGATCAGTTGGCATGGTCATCTAATTGTTAATATTCACCATGTTTCGCCTTGTTTTGGGGATTATTTAGCTGTGATGACTGTCTGCCATCAAAGATTATCTTATTGTGTTATGTATCCACCATTGAATCTGTTTTGATGTGTACGGTTATGTTGCAAAGAAGATATCACCACTTTGCATAACTTTGCATGTCTATATTGTTGAGTTCATGTGTAAGATGCAATAATTCATTCATAAAAAAACCTCAGCTTTGCGCAGTAAAATGAAGCAGAAGGCACTAAAGGAATGTGAAAATTATGCAGCAAAATATGCTGAATGTGCCTCCGGGAGAACAATGTCAGTTGTTTGGAAATGTCGTGAACGAGCTAATCAATTAAATCAATGCCTTCATCAGTAGTAAGTTTTCTCATATGTATTTTGAAAGACTTGATGAGCTTGATATTATGCTTGTAGAAATGTTTACAAGAAAACCAGAAAATTTTTGAGAATTTTGGAAAGGTTCTTCTAATTTCCCAAGGCCACTGGTCAGTTGACAAAAATTGAAATATTATTTTATCTATCTCTAAATGGGATTTGATGCTGAAATACAAAAAAATAGTAGTTTTATTTATTCCTCCTATGTTCAATTTCAAGGTCCCGTGAAAGAGGATTCTCAATTGAGCTAGTATTAATATCATAAGAGCAAAGTATGAAATTATCCTCAAGCAAATTGGGCATATTATGCTAATGTCAACTTTGTACACGTAACTGCACTCATTAATATGTAGAGATAAAGAACATCACAATGCAGTTCTATCAATCCCAGATTATTAAGTAGGCAAAAGCTCACAAGGAAGCTACCTAGTGGTCAAAAGCATTTTAGACTATAGAGACGAACATGCATCTATAGCTAAATGTGATGGCATATTGGAAGGCTATTTTATTGGAATGAAATGCTAATGTAATCCAAATCATTTCCACATGCAGCCCCATCCACCCTCAGCCCTGCAGGAAAAACATATTTATATGAAAGAAGAGAAAAAGGAAAAACAAACCAAAAAATGCTAGCACTGATAACTTCCATTGAAGATAGTTATTCGTATATAGTGAGGCTACATAATTCATGATGTAGGCTACATAATTCATGATGTAGTAGTTGCATACTTGCTATTTGCAGAAAACTGTTGCATTTTACAGGTTATTTTCTTAAGTTGTTGATCTTTCTATCACTGATTACATAGAAAACCTCTTAATTTAGTTTCTGGAAGATGAAAACTTTATAAATATGGAATTTGTTTCGATGATGACATTTTTCTTTGTGCAGCTTTTTTAGATTTTAAATAGATGAGAAGTCCATTACTAATAATTTGCCTTGAACCCAGTTTCACAAACTACATTCTTGTACTAAACTCGAAATTTCACTTAAATTGTCTAACATTCGCCTTTTCTTGTTCTCCTGTAGCACGAACGACTATGTCTTGGAACAAATGAAGAATGAATACATGATGGGAAGGGATCTCTAAGAATCTGAGTTTTTGCTCTTAAATGATTGCCAACTATACCCATTGGACAAATGTGTAGAAAGTTGGAGCAGAATACGTAGATGAGTGTGATTTTTTGGCTTAATGTGCTAGGTTGTGCATCTAATTTGTGCTTATATTATCTTTAGAGAAGATAATTTGGCATATCATCCAATTGTGGTCTACAGTCTAGACAAGACTTTTCCCTTATATCAGCGTTGCTACACTTGAAGGAATCTTCCTGGTACAGATTGAAGTGGATATCTGATTTTCTTTTCGTGGATGTTTTGGTCAAAATGACTATAATAGAATGTCTAATAAGCGTTTGTATTCAACATGACATGCGCCGGACATGAACATGCAAAATCTAGTGGAAATGTTCGTGCGACAGAAAATCCAAGTTATTTTGCTTTATATTTTAAAACAAATTTAAACAAGAATTTGGTTTTCCGCTAGTAATCCAACACCGATCCGTGTTTTGCTTGTGTTCTCACATCTTTATTTTGTATCTACGGATATAACACCAAAGCTTAGCCAGCTGTCGAGTAATGATATATAGTATTGTTTGTGCTAAAACACTACTCAATGTGATAACACATTATAGGTCAAATTAAATGGATCTCATAATACTACATTTAATTGAAATTATCATTTATTGTCAATTATTTGCTTAACATTATTCCCAACTGATGGCCGTGCCGATGAAGGTACGAGGTCGAGGTTCATAAACTACATCGCCTCAAGATCCTTGTAAAACATAAAAAGCTTTTCTTTTTTTGCTCAAATGAGTATTCCACGTCAATATTTATACATGGCTTTTGGCTTTCATGCCCTGCAAAAATTTAAGCAAGATTTACCTCGTGGTAAATGCCATATCCAAGAGGAGAAGATAGTCAAAGCTGATTACTTTCAAGCCTTGTTTGGCACAATTTTTTTTTTTAGAATCACTTTTCTACAAAATCATTTTCAACCATACATTCTATGAAACTCACAACTTCCCCCCACCCACATGTTTTGATCACACATTCTTAAAAATAAAAAAATCCTGTCAATCAAGCTTTAAATATATCACAATCATGTTATACAAAACATGAAGCATGCAAAAAGTGCGTGCTTAATTAGAAGGAAAAAGAAGAAAGAAAAAAACACTAAAGGCATGTGACTAAGCAAATATGCTAGAAAAGAAGCCAAAATCTTCAGCTTCTCTTAACACCTTGACCATTCATACTGTCCAGAAAAGATGAATTTTTCTTTTTATTGATGTAGACACAGCAAAACGGGCTGTCCTTTTTTCTTTTTGTGGATTAGGAAATAGAAGATGAGTATGAATTTGAACAAATAATACTAAATTCAGATCACCCGCAGACTTAAATATTCATAGTTGGACAAAAAATTGTCACTGTAATCTTCACCTAAAGACAGCTAAGAGTAGTGTGATGAGATAAGTACAAGGGCTGCTCATCAGTTATGTTAGGCAGCTAAATGCAAGAGCTAATTCTAAGATCACAAACATTTGAGACTCGGAAACTATTACATAACACAATCAAAATATGACACATTGTCCAAATTGGGCATCAATATTGATAAGGACCTTGAGTACTTGGATTCTGGTAAGGACCCTGCTGCGAGAATACATTCTCGTACACAGCTTGTTGAGGATTAGAGTCATAATAGGGGGCTTGAGAAGGATTCATGTTTGGATATGTCCCGTACTGAGAATTATAGCTCTGATAGACACCTTGATAATGACTGTTATTGGGTCCAGTAGAAGAAGCAAATGACAGGTGTGAACTTTGTGAGGCATTGAAATGCTTGGAAGCCCCAAAATCAGCACCACCAGAACGGGGATCCTGGAGCTTCATCCTTGTCCCAGCAATCTAGAATTTTAAAGGAAAAATTATCAACTACATCAACATAAACAATACTTGGAATAATAATTAGTTTTGCCCCCATTCTTGTACTAAAGATAACATGTCACCACTATAACTTGAACATACTAATAATTGAAACACCCGTAATGTGATTGCATATAAGCTTGACATGCAAATAGCTGAAAAGTTAGATACATGTCTCAGGTGAGAAAATACGCACAGAGCTGATTGAGGAAATGTTTTTTTTTTTTGATAACTATAGATATCAGGGCCAGCTTACGCGCACCTCGACTAATCCAACGAGGCTCTGAAATTTACTGTAGGATACTCACCTCAGTAGTCCTGAGGAGACTTAAACTGATGACCATTGGGGAGCAAACCCAATGTATGACCAATTAAGCAACCCCTCAAGGTGACTGAGGAAATGTTTAACTTAAGCGTGTAAGTGCATAATTCTAATATTTTGGAGTTTAGTATGCAAAAAAGCTACAAAGGATGGCTTTGGAACTGCTGATGCCTGTCCCAAAATGCCCTATTAACTGAATATTGGAAGCACGAAATGCAGTGATCTGTATGTTTAGGTGTCATGGTTACTACTGATGCCTGTCAGCAAACATCTTTCACCAGTAACTTGAAACAGCGAACTCCACTATAAAAACAACCTTTATTTAAGCTCACTTTGAGTAAAAGGTCTAAACAGGTATTGAGCATTTTGCCATCACAGTCAAGGTGCATTGAGTAAGCCATAAAATGAATACTCGAAAATTCATAAATATAATGAGAAGTATGAATTTTCAAAATATAACCCTACATTAAATTCCAAACTAAAAATGACAAAGTATGTTTTCAAAATATCATAAAGTTACCCCTGAATATGAAATCCCATAGTTGGAAAAGCAATAAGTTGAAGCCAAGAAATAGATCAAATATGAGGAAAATTAAAAAAATTGTTCATATCATAGTAACTAGTAGAATCTTTTACGGAGTTGAAATCATATTTTATCCCTCAATCATCCATGTTATCACTAACAATGTCCTCTCATTCCCTTCTTTCTCAAGGCCTAGTACTTCATTGCCTAAATCAAAGAATAATAAGTTAAGTAAAATAAATACAATACAAGGATAAACATACAGATATTGGCTTAGATGCTAATTGTTAATGTTTCTCAATATTTCTATTAGTTTTAATTTTTCTTTAGTTTTTATAAGCAGTTCGGTGCTCCTGTTACTAATGGCATGCTCTTGTCAACAACATTAAGGTCTCTGTCACTCTCTCTTGTTGCACTTGCTTGATCACTCTCACAATTATCAACAAAAACTCATTATCTAGCAAAAGCTCATCCACTAGCCAAGAACCCCATCTTCCATAAGTGCCTTCGACTTCGTAGTTTTGTCCTTCAATTTTGTGTTGCACACGTATGCTAAATTGTTCATCTCAATGTGCTTAAGCGATTCTATTCCATTATGTACTTTTTGAATGTGCCACCATTATGTTCACATCCCGACACACTGACACTCAAGAAGTATGATCAAAAACTTTGATAGTGAATCTGAAGTTCCTTTGCCGTGCGTTCAAAAACAATACCCAAAACCTAAAGTAAATAAAAATCCCACTAAAACACAAAAATCCACTCTTCGCAGATAAATCATAATGCTGTTTTTCGAAGTCTCAAATCCAAATAATACCCACACCCTAAAGTAGATACATAAACTCAATGTTAAATAGAAAAAAATCCACTGTCCAAGCCCATTAAAATCGAAGCACGACCATCATAAGTCTTGAGGTACAATGTGTCAAGTAGTAAGCCTCGCATCTGACTGTACGAGGCTTAAACCTACGCGTCAAAGATGCATGAAGCACAACAAACGCCTTCAAAAACAATGCATTCTAGCTAATAAAAATTATTACTGGCTAATAATAGAGTAACCTCATTGTAGTCAAAAGGTAACGACATTTAAAGTGTGAGCAACTTGACTATTTCTAACTAATGATTTTTGTACCCTAAGATCATCAATCATTAGAAAGTTGATAGTATACAGTTGCATCATAAGAATTGTGTAATAAAGGGAGCTACCACCTTCATAAAATTTAGAAATAGTGTTATCTAGCACCAGTGGTGATAGAGTACCAGTCTAGGTGTAAATATGTGATAGGTCATAATAAATGAGTTATAAATTTTTGTATTTAATTGAACCTATAATTTAATGACACAAATGATACCTCATACCACTTAGATCAGTATTAAACAATGGTGGTGCTAAATAGCATTACTCAAAATTTAGAGTTATGGCTCGATAAAATTGTTGAGGCCATGATTAGATTGTTATTGGGGGATGTTCGGGGTTGTCCATAACAGAAACTATAAGCTAGTAATAATAAGTTACTCATTTTAGCCCTTGTTTGATCCTTATTATTTACAAAATATTTGTTTCTCTCTCTTCTTTTTAACCACATTCTTCAATAAAATAATATTAAACGCAAACCCAAATTTTTTTCTTATTTTTTAACTACACACTCTCCATCAATCTACTATTCCAAAATGCATTTTTAGCCGAAAATGGGATTCAAAAAGGCTCTCAGTGTTTATAACACAAGCACATTGCTTATAAGTTCAAAAATTACAAAAGGCAGACTAATTATTTCAAATGACCCCCTTTAGAAACATTTCCCAGTTCACCGAAAATATAATTATTTTTGAGTTATTCCTGTTGGTGCTTTCTAGCCCTCATATAAATTTAAATTCCCTGTTATGAGTGGCTTAATGTTAATAGATGTCAAACAGCAGAGTATATTCGAGATCAGAATTTTATCCAATAATCCCTTTATTGCTTCTATTTGATGTATAGAGACAAAGTAATACATCTGCATTACCTTTTGTTTCGCACAATATTGCAATTAGAGTTGTAAAGACGTCGGCCCACCACGTCATGCCAGGCCATGCACAAAGCCAGACCGGTCAATTTAAACTTTTAATAGCATTACATAGTATATTTCATTTTTCTCACACGAGCTATGCATCCACCAAACAAGTAACTTGAGCAGAACTTGTTGTATTGGAATTCATAATTTCATCCTCAGCGGACATATAGATAAATCATAAAAAAAGAACCAACAACCATGCAGCACAATTCAACATCTTTTAAGAATGTAAGACAATAAAATATTCAAAGAAACCCCAAAACTTCCCAGCACGAATCAAAATGCAGAAACAGAGAGGAATAGTAGAGGGGTCCAGCACAATCCCAGGTGAAAATAGGGATACAGGGCCAAAAAGACTTCCTTTAACGTAAGTCAATAAACCTCACCTCACGGACATAGCTACCTCCAGTTCCCATGACAGAACTAACAGCATTGTTTGAAATTGAAGCCTCCATCGCATGGCTGACACTCGTGTAACTAAAATATAGAAATTAAAAGAAAAAGCACCACCTACTTCATCAGGCTAAACAAAAATTTGAATAAGTGGATGAATTAATGTTAATAGTGATCATTACCCAGTCGAGCGTGGAGGAACCGGAAAACTTGGAGGTTCATACTCCCTAAAACCAACCTGACAGTCAGTACAAGGAATGCTTAGCACAATTTCAAACTAATGTCAAAATTGCAAGATATGAATGAACCAGCAACTTTATATGTCAACAAATTAGAATATAACATATTTAGCCCCTGTTTGGTACCCATTAAAATTTTTATTCTCATTCTTCTACTCATTTTCAACCACACATTCTTCATTAAAATAATATTTTCCATCACATCAATAACTTTTCCTTCTTTTTCAACCACACATTCTCCATCAATCTACTATTCCAAAATACATTCTTCCAAAATAAT
>OU503038.1:29979161-30026227 GCA_912172775.2 Fraxinus pennsylvanica
AAAATATTTCTTTCCTTCTGGATGACTGTTAAAAAGGTGATTTTTTTTTAAAGATTTCTACATATAAGCTTTAATATTGTGCGATCCCCGTATCACAGATTTGGTATGGTATGAATTTCTTTTGTATTAGTCAACTGATGCAAGGATTTTCGTTTTCTTGTACTATCTGATCCTCACCTTATGATCCAGTTAACTGTCATTTTTTGTTTGGTTAATCATGGAATAGTAAAGAAACTGCTAATATCGTGCTCGGATCTTAGTTTACTTTTTCTTTTGAAGTGAGCCACTTGTGGGGAAAACAGAACTGGACCAAAATGGTCAGTTCTGGTTCGACTAGCCTTACGATTGTTAAAAAATAAGATAAAGGATGCTCAGATCTGTATTTTGCCCACCCCTACTTAATGAAGTATTACTGCTTATTTTACTCTTAAGTGATGTATTAATTAAACGAGTATACCAACAATCCAAACTTGTTATTTCGACAGGATGGACAACTGATCACGATTCTCAAAAGGCTACAACCTGGAAAACATGGTTTTGCTACCATAAAAAGAGAAATCAGATCCAGATCTAGTTTCGTTTCATTGTTTTGGTGGAAGGAAATGGCCAAACTATTCTTCATTTTCAAGAAGCTTGGCATTTTACTAATTGTGGAGGGTAAATTTTGTTTCAATACGACTGACCTGATGCTTCATTTGGAATTTGTTATGAAAAATGATCTTGCTCAAAGCAAGATAGGTGGAAGACTTTGTGATCTTGGTATGAGCGGTATAGGAAATATTATTCTTGCTCTATCTCCAAGGTACGAAATTCAAAACATTCTTTTAGCAAAATACTATAACTACTTATTTTATTTTTATTCAGAAATTGGGCTTGGCATGAGTAACCATCATGATTTTTTTTCATGATATTTACTGCATTTGTTAAAGTATTGTTGTGATTTAAAGTTTAATCTATTGGTGAAGGAGGAAATAGTGGGAAGAATAATGCCAGTCTCTTTCACAGTAAGCTTGACTAGGACTGGGCTTGAAACGCATAACCCGAAAAATCGACCTGGTTTCGGGTCAGGTTGGGTAGGTTTAGATTTAATTCCGAGTCGGGTCGGATAAAAAAAAATTAAAATAATTGTGGGTCGGGTCGGGTTTGGCCCAAAACCGACCCAACCCAATGAAAACCCTATTATTAAGCTCTTTCATCTTTCAAAATTCCGGCAGTCCCAGTTCCATTCTATACATTCCACCATCTTTCTCAGCCAAGTCAACGACTTTATTCAGTTTTATTTCTTTTGGCATCCCCTTTGGTTTAACTGGTTCAACTCCAAGAGTCAGCTCCAGCTCAATCTCACCTTCATCGACTCGGTTATTATCATAATGAGCCAACTCGGCGGGACCAACGGAAGCCAAATTTTCACTCTCCCTGCAGTCATTATCAACAGCCGCCTCGGACTGGTGGCTCAACGAAGACTCATGACTAGGAGACCTGTTTACATCCTCACGACCCGACCCGACTGACAACCGCCTCTCCCTGGACTTCCCACCCGATCGCTTGAACCGGCACCGGCTCCGGACACCGTGTATACCGGCGAAGTTCTCATTCTTATTCACATGTCTTAAATCATATGCCTTAAAAGGAGGTCCATGTTTCGTCTCAGCGGCATCAGATGCTATCTGGGTTATCGGATTCCCTTTAAGAACAGCCTCTACTGCGTTCTGTACCAGATTCCAACTTCCAGACCACACCAACCCGATCGACCCGTATATTGGGTTCACAATTCTCCCACACGCCTCGTATAGTAGAGACCTAAATATAGCTGCATTAAAATTCGATAAAAATTGTTAAAATTCAGAAAGGAAAAAAAATCATAAATATAAACGCATATGTAGAGATGGGTACGGACCAGGACGGAGGTGTTCAGGACCGGCATTAATGAGGTTGGTGAGGCCGGCGCGGCCATAGAACTTGGCAAGGAAGACAGTGGCGTTGGCTTGGGATTCGGGACTTTTGATCCATTGGAGGCAGGGTTTGATACTGCAGTTTTCACTACATCCCTTACGGAGGACTCGGCATCCATTACAGCTCAACCGCATTTTAATTTGCTTTGATCAAGTATTTTCAGTCTATACGTTTTTGGAAACTTCAGAGGAATTAGCAATTTGTGGGTGGATGATACTTTTTTGTGTGTGTTGTGAATGGAGAAAGTCGCATGTTTTATATGGTGAGCGAGAGAGGATGGGGATGCATAGATACCAGGGTCGCATGCAGTTTTTGAGTAACAAACGCGGATACAGCGTGGTGTTTTGAGAATACCGGGTTTCCACATTCGTGGAATTGGGGGATGCACCACCTCGGAATTTCATTAGAATATTCATCCTCTTATTAACGTCAAACCATGAAACGACAAGTATTGTTTACTTCCGTTCGTAACGCGTGAAAATCAATGCCAACCTCGCCTTGAAAACTTCCAATCAATGGCAATAACTTGATAAATGTTACCGGCTCCGTTGGCGGGCCTTCTTTGGAAAAATATTAGTATTTTAAACCGTGATTGTTTTGGAGAATGTACGATAAATGTAGAAAAAAATTTAGGTTTACGTGTAAAATATTTTATTGTATGAATATATGATTTGAAATGAGTATGTAGAAAAAAAAAATTTGAAAAAATGGGAGACAAACAAGATTTTAATTTAAATCAAAGTGAATAGTTAATTTTAATTATATATTTTATGGAATTTACAACTTTTCAGTCATATATTTCATCAATTTTAATCAAAGTTTATTAAAAATCTTATTTTAATTCTCATCAAACAAGGGCTAGAACGGATAAAGTTTAATACTCTATCTATGGAGCTGTAAAGTAATTATTACATTGTTAATGAAGTGAATTTATTTTCACTTTAACTCCTATTTGATATGTGTTAAAATCTAGATTTTAATCTAAATCAAAAATAATAATTCATTTCAATTACATATTTTATGAGTCTTACAATTTTTTAATCCCACATTTCATCAACTTCTGTCGAAAATCTACTAAAAATATGATTTTAATCCTCACCAAACATTATCTTAAAAGCATTCTTGTATTATTATTATTGATGTTACCAAAAAATTGTACCTGCTAGATCTCGAATTTGATGCTTGAATATCGTTGATTTTCAATACCTGAAATGAAGGTGTCGAGGTCTGTCCTCGTCGCCCCTCCGACATTTAAGTTAGCGAAATGGAGAAATATAAGTGTATGGTTATAAATCGAATGTAAATACATATCCGAATAATGAATTAGAACTTGTATTTATAGAGGTAAGTAACACACTTTTGATAGGATTATGATACTTGAAACCTTAAAGATTTAAGAGATATAATGGGCTTGAGCATTTCAATATGAGTAGAAGATGTAAGTTAGTTAGAATCCAGTTTTATCGGAGTTGGATAAGTTTGAAGATGGAAGTAGAATTCTGAATTCTACTAGAGTATGTCTTTTGAAATATAGAAGGGGACACTGATAAAAAATTGAGGTGACATGGAGCCCAAGGAGGATACCTTGGGAAAACTTCTAAGATGACCCGAAACAACCTCAGACATTGTTGTTCGAGGCTGATCAAAAAATGACCATATCAATTATTATTATTATTATTGATACTATGAATAATGCTATCTAAATTCGACGACGATGTTCAATGTAATACTAAGATTCACAATTTATAATTAATAATTAGAGAAATTTGAACTTTTGAACTCATTGTAGCATGTGGTGTATAAAAGGCTAAAAATAGGATTTGAATACCTTTTTAAGATGAAATTCAAATATTATGATATCGGACAACATTGTTCTCAAACCAAATATTGACTAATATATAATAATTTGGTTTGTTTTTCTTAATAAGATTGACTTTGAGATTAATCTCAAATTATAATTTTATCCATTGAGACTTGTAAAAATTTGAAGTTAATTTTATCGTCTAATTACGATTTATTTGTTTGGGTTTATGAAACGAAAGGTGCCACGGGAAGAGGATCGAGGAGCCATGTTGTGTATGGTGACATGCAAATGGGAATAAAATGGGAGGCGCGTGGTTACCACATGAAGGTGTCAGGATGCGGTCGAATTGCCACGTTTCTTGGAAGTCAAAGGGCCTAATTGCTGGTATGGAATGGGGCCCAATTAACCTGCACTTGCTCCTGGTTTTCTGGAAACCGGTACAAGCAAAAACCAAAGCGGGCCCCTTATTTCTGGTTTTGTGGGACTATGGGCGCCTACCTTGCGTCCTATGGGCCATTAACAAGTACAAATAGCCCAGTTGTCATCCGTTCTTATCCCGCAAGCTCGGAATTGTCAACATCTTTTTCTAATTAATGATAACGAAAACTACCGTTCTACTTAAATCTGCGAGAATGATTAGTTGGGGAATGCTCTATTTGCTCGAGACTTGGGACCATTTTTAAAAGTCTTTTTATTTATAGAAAGAATCATACTACATGAACATAATGGTTGACATAATTATTGATATAATGTCACGTGGCAACATATTATTGGATTGTTTAAAATTTAGTCAACTTTTTCAACCAATCACATCTTGCCAACACTTATTTTGTCAACCATTATGTCACATTTAAAAGGCATCAATAAATTTAGGACTTATCTGGGATAGCATTTTTTATCCCAAAAAAATTATTTCTGACCCTTTTTTTCCATCGAATGGGTCCCATATAGAGATAGAAAGTCAAAGACTTCGGCTGCAAGCCATTCCAAATGTCCGAGAAGCAATGAAAATTGGCTAAAAATTGGAAACAGACAAAGACTTAGAAAGTAAAATTTTTTAGGTACTTATCATACTTTTTATATTTAACACTTAATTACGTTACTTCGAAAAATATTTATTATTTTTCTCCATTTTTAATTTTCATTAGCTCCAATCCAAATTATCTTATTATTTTTTCATTGAAAATTGAAATACTTTGAGTGTATTTAATTATAAAGAGTGAGTTTGACTCTCTAAAATATACTCTCCAGATTAAATTATTAATTTAAAGAATTTTTGGAACATAATTTTAAGTGTCGACTCTTTGAAATAGATAATATTTTATATTAAAAGTCTTTTTAAAATGTTGTAACGTTACCAACCAATGGGGGAGGTGTTTGTCCTCCATTTGGCCTGTCAATAGTCAATGCAACCTTATCCTGTAAATGGATTTTCTAGAAATTTTTTGTACTGTAAGGGCATGTTGGGTTAAATTTAAATAATTTACTTGCGAGGAAGAATAACTATTTTAATTAGTCAAAATTTAATATTGCAAGAAAGAGTCTTAAATTTAACATGTCTAGTCATGTTGGGCCTATTTATAGAGTCGAGTCAACTAGTTTTGGAGCTTTAAGCAAAAAAATTTAGAGCATAAAATTCGGTCATTTCTTTAAATTAAGAGTGAAAAATGATAAAGTTTCAATCAACGACCACGATGATCTCTCAACAATGATGAATTTTCAATAATATATCATTCAAAATATAGCCAAACAACCTACCACAATCAACAACGAAAGACGATACTATGATTTCCAATTCCATCATGAATTTGCCAAAAAAAATAAAAATAATAATATGATATGAAGAATCTTTTAGAGCATGTTTGGTTAAATTTAAAATCTAATTAAAATTGAAAATATAGTCGTTATTGGGTCTCACTTATCTAATAAAGGTCAACAATAATTGCTAATTTTTCAACTTTAATCTCTACNAGTTTCAATCAACGAAAACGATGATCTCTCAACAATGATGAATTTTCAATAATATATCATTCAAAATATAGCCAAACAACCTACCACAATCAACAACGAAAGACGATACTATGATTTCCAATTCCATCATGAATTTGCCAAAAAAAAATAAAAATAATAATATGATCTGAAGAATCTTTTAGAGCATGTTTGGTTAAATTTAAAATTTAATTAAAATTGAAAATATAGTCGTTATAAACGCACGTGCTGTAGTATAATTAGTTACGTAATAGCGTTGACTGATTTTTGGTTATTTTTGAAAACATCACTGATTAAATCTTATTTAGCAAAATTTCTTCAATAGAAAAATTGAAAGTTTAAACGACCAATACAAAAATAAACAAAAAAGAATTTAGAAACAAAATGGAAAGTTATTCATCATAAAAAACCAATATAAATCAAAACAGATGAATATCAATCATAAACCACACTTCAAATACTGAGTTCCCAGAAAATCAACAAGCAACAGAACACCTAAGAAGCTCTGTTGCTAAAGCCCGTATCTGCTAGTCATAATCATTTTGAATAGAGAAAATCCAATATGTAAAAGTTTAATATATTAACCTCTACTGAGAACTGCAAATCATTACTGGTGCTTGTCACCAACTTAAATTCAACACGAGCAAGAAGACACATTATGATCAACCTGGAAAAGAATAAATGCTATTTGACATTTTTTCTTGCTAGTAACATATACATTGGATCTGCATCTTTTTCCAATCTCTTGGAGCGCATCAATAGACAACGAAGGCAACACTTTCATTTTTTCACTTTCAGGTTTAAGTTCTTTGTTATTAGTTGTCTTTATTTTTTCACTTTCAGGTTTAAGCTCTTTATTATTAGAGGAGACTTGGTTTTGAGAAACCCCAAACTCTACCAAGAAGAGAAACCAGTATCACATTTAGAAGCCTCCAAAATCGTCTGACGTTACAAGGAATAATTTTCATTAATCACCTTTTCATCTATCCATTTTTTCCCCATTTCTCAAAGAAATTGAGGGCAGAAGTTGGTGGTCAGATCCATTGTGACAAGGAACATTTTCATCTATTGAGTTTTTTACTGAACATTGCACAAGAATATTCATAACTTTCGTAATAGTTCACCCTCAATGGATAGATGGCTAGAAAGATCATTATGCAAACTTTAAAGAATATTTTCTGTTTGATATCTGTCCATGTAATATGACAAAACATAGAACATGAAGCTGTTTATAGATCAGTCAAAGATCTCAGGAAATTGATGTTCATATGTCAGATAAACAAATGCAACGATAGGAAAACGATAATCCATGAAAAAAAAATTTCAAGGTTTTGAGAATCTGTTGAATATGAGCTTACAAAAGTTTGTTGAATATGTTGATGGCTTCTAACCATGACCTTCTTTAATAACTTGCTTTGTCAATTTCTCATGAAGAACTGCAACATCAGAATGAACTTTGGGGGGACAATTTTCATCTTGAGGAGGTTCTCCATGCACAACTGAAGCACCTTTAGTGATGATTTCATCATTACCATTTTGATCTACAAAGCATAATTTTATTTTATTTGTAATTAATCCAGAAGGTTTTCCCATCTCAAATTCAATAACATTTCTATTATTCATCCATAGAGGAGAACACAATAGCATACTGAATCCATCATAAACACCACAAAAAGAACTACTTTACAAGTTCCAAAACCATTTTTCAGCTTAGTCTTTATCCTCTGAAGGTAACCCAGAAAACCTGCCAATCGTAAAAATGATTCAAGTTTGATAATAATCTGCAGACATTTGTGTTACTTGTTCACATTGCAGGGTTTTCACAACACAAGCGGTCTATATTTCATTTTTCTTTTGTGCATACAACATCCGTAGCTCTTCACATTGTTTAACTTATGGACATAAGTAATGTAAAAAAGAAAATGGGCAAAACCATATTATAGTTAAAGAAGGCTAAAAGTAAGAGAAATTACCTGCTGGTGGAATATGTTACTCTTCCAATTCCACCATTATTTTAGATCTTGCTAAAGTTTTCTTGAAACCTCCGAGTTGTAACAGCTTGTTATTATCCCTCTGAAAAAATAAATTAGCTCACAATCAAATGAGCCAACATATAATTAATAGGAAAAATGCAGGACTGTCAAAAGAAAATATCAAAACAATAGTTTGATGTCAATCTGGGAGGCCGTATTTACAGGCTTGGATGTAGTTCCAACTCCAACATATTTTGTGATGATAAAATTTATTAAAGTAGCATACTGCAATCAAATAAATTAGAAAATGCATCGTTAAAGTTTGTTGAAAAGTAAAAAAATTGCGCGATTATGAATAGCTATACTTCATTTCCCTACACTTCTGATTACATATAAAGAGAATAATAGACTACTCATAATCCTATGATGTTCACACAAAAATCAAAATTGAGTTTAAGAAAACAAAATGATGACGAAATGGAATGACGATGGCTTTTGAAACCACTTTTTCGGTAAAATACACTAAAAGCTAAAAAAATAGAAGAAATGGCCAAATCAAGCAAAACCCACTATTAAAAATTCGATCATTTTTCCCTTTTTTCCAAAATTATAGGCATCAAATAATTCGATCATTTTTCCCTTTTTCCAAAATTATAGGCATCAAATGGGCTCTTGTACTTAATTTCACCTGAATAAACCCCAACTTGTTCTCCGATTTCCCCAAACCAAAGCCTTGGAAACAGATTTTGTACAATAATTCCACAAAATAATCCAATGAAGAAGGCATCAAGTCGTAACTTGTAGAGAACAAGTGGCAAAAAAAAATAAAAATGAATACTTCAGATTAGTATTGACAAAACTGAAACCTCAAAGAATGACATGGGCAGGAATCAACAAGTGAATCGTCTTCTTTTTAGAAGCTTCTTTGCCATAAAGTGAGTTCCATCAAATTGGTCTTTGTAAATTATATAAAGATAATTGTAATCTCAAAATAGAAGTAGGAAAAAAAAAATTCCCTCCACGGAGCACGGAGACACGGTGCGGGGACACGGGCACGGTGTCCGCGTCGTGTCCGGACACCGCGCGGACACCGTGTCTCCGTGTTGCACGGAGGATTTTTATTTTTTATTCTTATTATTTTTTTAAGAGTGCTATATAATACCAAATTGAATAAAACTAATTATTAAATCCTACCATTTATCAAACACATTCCTTACACATTATTCTCCAGATGGCATCGATCTCTCCATCCGCCTGCACACAACCTGAGCAAAAATCAACCAATTAAACATACTCGTGTTTTCATGTCAAATAGAGAGAAGGAGATACCATGATTTTACTATTGGCAATGGAAATTTAGAAATATCTGGGTATAACTCATGAAATTTGTGCTCAATTCTCTATTATCACAAATTATTTTCGGGACAAGGAACTTCCTTCAAGACCAACAGAAGATCAGATTCACCATAAGTCCATAACACAAATTGGGTGACAGTTTTTATCCCCCATTTTCGCCAAATAGTTTCATCAAAATTCAACAAGAAGAATAGTTTTTTTGCCTTCTCAGGAACAATGAAGAACAAAAAACATTCATCATTTCTCAAGAAAGACTGATCAAATCTCCCCAACTCACTATATCCCAAATCCATTTCTTATTCTGCATAAGGTGAATTTTCCTATAAATAAACACTATCAAGCTTCTCAAGTTTCTCATTAAACTTCATCCACGAAAACAAGATTTTTCATCACGTCTGGCTTTGCTTAAAATTGAGGCAAACTTATTTTCAAGTTAATTATTTCGTCAAATGTAATTTACAAAGTTAATTTTTTACTAACAAGACATTTTTTCTACTCTAAAGCATAGTCAAACATGCTCGTCCAAGAGTTTAATTGTGAATTTCATATTCATGGTCCCGCATCATTTTCATTGAGTATTTACATTGCTGCTACTAATTGATACTATCTTGAGCTATGAATTCAAGTCATACAACACAAAACAACAATCCCAGAAGAAAAAAAAAGCTTTTTCAGACATTTAATTAATGAATGTTACCTGAGAAGATTCTCAGGATCAGAGGGGAACCAAGTACTCCTCAAAGCCTTGCGGCGATCGCCGGAGGAGAACCCGGTTTGGATTCCGACAAATCCATGAACTTTTGGCCGGTCAGGGACGCCGGAGTCTCCAGCAGTTTCACCACCAAGTTGGCCTGAGTAGGATGCGCGAGAGGTGTCCTCGATGCGCCCTTAGCGGAAGACAGGGGTGGGTCTGAGTCAGAAGACCGCGAGGAAAAAGAATATAACTCCGGCGACACCTATGAGTATAGGTAGGATTTTTAAATCCAGACTAATGGCATTTTCGCTTTGTCTACTTTGTAGGCTCCATTGTTTTAGAAAATCACAATTCGGCGAATTCACAAGTATAAAACAATAAACAAAGAAAATAGATTTTTGTCGAATTATGTGTAAAAAATACAGAAGAAACGACTAAAATATATATATCAATAACAATAAACTCACCTTAGAGACCTCATCAATTAAGTAAAAATATCAAAATCAATTCAAGATTCAAGGGCAAGTAAAGAATAGAAAGGTGTTTCTATTGATTCAAAAAAAGAAAAAGGGTTTACGTTATTCAAAATTGATGCTTCGTTGCAAATTGTAATTGAGAGAATTATTTCTTTGATTATAATCCAAAAGACACTGAAGTTTTCAAGAAAAGAAAAAATGGTAAAAGCTGGAGTAGAATTTCAATTTGTTGGGCTGGGTATACTTATAGCTAGTTGGATTTTACTTTAAGCTTTCATTGTTATTTTTTTTCCTCAATAAAAATATTAATCATTAAAAGAGAGAGAAAAAATAAAATATATAAATTTAAATACACTAACGAATTCCCGTGATTCTCCTACCATTTTGGGTTTGAAAACGATAGTACTATGAACATTTGTTTTCATCGAATGCTCACAATAATTGGCCAGCATCCGAACTATTCATCATTCTTCCCGAAGTAGTGAAAGGCGAATACAAGAATAGAATGTCCATTGCGAAATTTTTATGTTTAAAATTAATCGTCAACTTTTGTTTATATTTTAATTCACTTTTTTTAGCTGAACTAAAATGATTCTATTTGTACGTAAATTAAAGACAATTATTTGTATATTCTTATTTATGATCAGATACCTTTTTGCAGCCAAGTTGCTTTGAAAGCTGTATAGTTTATGGCTCAAATTAATTAGTTTTCCTCGATAACTGAAGAGTTCATGAGTGAGCAAAATAATTACTTAATCCCTTTAATCGTGAAATTAACTTATCTCCTTGCATGCATAGTTTTTATTCTCCCTATTGCAATGAGCAAAATAGAGTTTTTAATAGGAATTGGAGCATTCTTTAGGAATTTATTATGGTCTTGAGCCAAATTAGAATCAAAGTTTGTTTTGCATTATTTAGCCTGTTAGGATTCAGACTTTTTTTATTTATTTTTTTGGACATTGATAGTATAAAATGAGGAAGACATTCAAGACAAGGTAAAAAAAAAATGAAAAACTGATGCTGCCCAGGATCGAACTGGGGACCTTCAGTGTGTAAGACTGACGTGATAACCACTACACCACAGCATCAATTTGCTTTCCTAAACTGATTTTTATATACTAGGATACTATAAGAATTATAAGTGAGTACTGGGTTGTAAAATATCAGTGTCTAGATTTCGATTTAAAAAAAATGAGAATATACGTTAATAGTTAGTCGAGATCGGATTGAATGAAGATAAACTAAGGAAATTACGAATTAGCCAATTAGGTATATCGAGATAGAAGGGAAACAGTAAACTTAAATTGAAATAACATTTACAGTTGCTACAAAACAAATCTAATAATAATCCCCTTGTTCGATTTTGATTAAAAAATATTTTTTTTAGTAGTTTTTGATAAAAATTGATGAATGTATGGTTGAAAAATTGATGAATATTATGAATTTAATGAAATACATTGTTAAAAATGATTATTGGGAAATGAGATCCAAACATACATTAAAAGTGTGTTTGGGACACATTCTTTTGAAAGAATGTATTATTGAATAGTGGATTGATAGAGAATATGTGGTTAAAAATGAATGAAAAGTTATTGATGTGATGAAAAATATTATTTTATTGAAAATGTGTTATTGAAAATAAGTAGAAGAATGAAAATGAAAAAAATAATGTGTACCAAACAGAGTCTAAATAGAGTGGAGTGATGAATTAAGAATAATGTGGCCGACCGCATTTTATTATATATATAAAAATTTAGTCATGCTACGTGTACATAATAATTAATATACACACGTATGGCTAGGGGTGAACTGGGTTGGATTGGTTTTGAGTCCAACTCAACATGTTTGATTTGACAATAATTCAAGGGAACAATAAATAAATAAGGTCTTTAAGTATCACTATTTCAAAATTAAGGTTTGAGGTTTTAAATTTCAAAAATCAGGTTTTCAATAAAATTTATTTATAATTTAATTAATTAATTATATATTTTATTCATAAATATATAAAGGTCACAAATTTATACAATTTAGTCACAATTCAAACAATTTAAGGTCACAATTCAAAAATTTTATAGGTCATGATTCGTTCATCGGTCACAAATTAAAAATTTTAAAGTCACAATTTGTTTATTGGTTACAAATCACAAAATTTATAAATCACAAAATTTATTTTATGGTCACAAAACATCAAATTATAGGTCACAAATTATTTTTATTGGTCACAAATTAATAAATTTGTAGGTCACACACTATTTATTGGTCACAATTTATTCTTCGTTGGTCACACAACAACCAATTTATTGGTCACAATCAACAAATCATTTGTGACCATCACCCATACAACACCACAGAATCGCACCACGGCCGCCAACACCAACACCACATAAACGCACAACCGCCGCCAACACCCACCACCATCACCACCACTTCCCAACAACAAAATCAAAGTTTCAAACANCCAACAAAAAAAAAAAAAAAATCATCCGGCTTGCTACAGGCGATCTGCAGCGCCCCTCATACCTTTATCGTCCCTCACGTCACAGACCACACCATAACTGTCATCTCCACCACACCATACCGCAACCACCAACCCCACAACAAAATTCCCAATCCGCCCCTGCCACCACAAATCACACAAATCCACACATTACAACCACAAATCCACCACACCGCAACAGTCTCCACAAGTCCACCAGATCCTAATCGTGATGGCGGCACACCAAACTGAAGAAGTTGCAGGTTCACATCGCCACACTGCGACGGCGCAACGTGACGCATCGTGTCTCCAGTAACTTCTGCTCCTCGACAACGACAACGACAATTGCGACTTTGGGTAGGCAGGGTAGACGAGAGGAGCAGTAAGACGAGAGAGTGAGTAGGGGGAGGGAGGGGGGAGAGATTAGGGTATGTAATATTATTATGATTAATAAAATATTAATTTATAATTAAATGAATACCTGATTTTTGTATAATAAAACTTTCAATCTGATTTTTGAATATTGATTTTGAAAAGTAGAATTTTGTGTAATTTTCCCATAATTCAAATCGAATCCAGTCCATTCACGGTTGAAACCCAATCCAATCCAATCCAATCCAAACCAACCAAATTTGGGTTGAGTTGATTTAAACTTGAGTCTAATTCAAGTTGGACAATTTTTTTATGGGTCCAATGGTTAGGACATTTTTCGTTGAATTTTAACAATTTTTAAATTTGATACCATTTCAATTTGGACAATTTCAGTTACATTAAAAATAGTGATTTGAAAGGCCTTAAATCGATTGAAGTTGGATCAATGGTCCGTGGGGTTAAGTTTAATTCCAATAGAACAACATAAATTAATAAAATTGTAAAATTGTTAAATAGATTATACCATGATCAAATTAAATACATATTAAATCAATCTAAATACATGTTGGATACCTGCATATTATACGTATTGAATAAAATGAATTCAACCTAAATACTAAAATATTAAATCATCCAAACTCAATACAAAATCTCCTCATTCAGTTCAAGTGTTTAGTCAGAAACCACGTCAAAAAATTGAGTCGAGAAACCAAGACACGAGCATCAATGAGAAGCAGAAGAGACAAGATGCAGAAGATACATGTGGCAGAAAAGAATTTTGATCATTAGGTTTTAGGTTTTTAGTTTTAAGTACTAATTTTCTTTTTAATATTTTTTAATTTATTGGGTTGGATTGCGTTTGATTGAGTTTTAATAGATAACTCGGAACCTAACCTAAAATTTGATTTCCTAACCCGAACCCAACTCAATCCAATTGAACTAAAATACCAATCCAAACTGGTTGGTTTGGGTTGAGTTGATTGATTTGACCGATTCAGATTGATTTTTGCCCAACCTATACACATATGATGTGATGAGCTATGATTATGTCGGAGTTTCTTCAACCAAATAAAAAAATCCACTCTTTTTTTGACATCTCACTTGTATGTAAATCATTATATAATTTCTTATGCACAAATAATATTATTCATAAGATTTAGCCTCTATTTGATTTTGATAAAAAAAATATTTTTATTAAATTTTGATAAAAGTTGATAAAATATTTGGTTGATTTGATAAAAATTGTGAAAATCAGAAAAATGTATAATCGAATTAGTTTGAAAATAATAATTTTTAAAAAAATTGGCCAAACAAAGGCTTGTTAAAAGTAACAACCCTTATCAATTGAAACGATGCGCAATTGTGAGCATAAACAAGAAAGTCAAAAGGTACTTGGTAGGGGCACCCAAATTATCGTCCTAATGTTTATTAGATTATTCTACCCTCAGTTGTCATGATAAATTTTTTTCACTACGGATATAACAAGATAAGCATACATATGGTTATCTCCGTCTCATAAAACCAGAAGTATGGTCCTCTAACCACATTGATGGTGAGAAGTTTTATCCTACTCGCGGGAAGCAAAAGATCAATTTCACACAATTACATGCATTACAAAATTTGGTCAATTTCAAAGAAATTGTAAAAGAAAATAAGCAACATTTTTTTTAAGAATGAATTTTGATTATTTGTTTTTATTTAAATTTTTTTCCTTCTTTCTTTAAGATGATTAAAAATTAATTTTGTTATGTATGATCTCACGATGTTTCAATCACTGACCACGTGGCAAATTGCTAAAAAGTCACACAAGGTTCACACTTCACATTACTTGCTTGTCTAACCTAGACGAGGCTGTTGAAAAGAGGAAATCGAAGTGAAGCCTTCATATTAGTCACGTTGGCATGTCGAATCCCTATGATTGAGGTGAGGTACCATGATCTGATATAGCCTATTTCGAAGCAATAAAGCCTTTGATTCCACGAGGTGTCTTTCATAACTTCGCCTCATTCAAGAGAGATTCCATACAAGATTTTTTCATACGATTTATTGATTAGCGTTTTTACAACATTTGTCTTTCAGTCAACTTGTCAATCTATCTTCGAAATGTTAGACCTAGATCATATGATGACCACTTTTTAGAATAATTAATAAATGGATTGCAGAAGTGATACCTATGAGGATATGCATTGGTTGTAGAGATGAGGAATGCATCCTAAACCAGAGATAACGACTTCACATCCTTCACTATAAAAACTCATCTAGCATCATTTATAGATAATGCAAATTTTCATTTTCAATAATAATCTTGTTTGGTATTCTCTATTGAATCCAATATTTGTACATATCCTTGCGACTCACGTCTTTTGTTAATCCCACATCCAAATATATATCTGCAATTGATTAATTTGATAGTTGCTCGCATCTCCCCCACCATCGACAAAGGCCATGCGTGTCTAATGATTTGTCCAACCATTTATGAGTCTTACACGTGAACATGAGTAAAGCCATACCGTCAAGCCAGAAATCGACGTCAACAAATTTCAAGGAAAAAAGAAAGAATACGTAGACTCTCTCTCCACCCAACATTTCCCCCACCTCGGATTTAAGAGATTTATTGAAGATTAATACGTCGACATCAGTGTCTTCTTTCAAGCTTCAATTAACTTAAGTTGTAGAAAGCCAAAAGCAGGAAATTCTTGGAACCAATCAGAACAGCCTTCGTGCTTTAACAAGCCATTAAGACCAAAATCACTTGTTCACTCTCAAGTATAGGAGTTTATAGATGAGCATGAAATTGATACATATATTTAGTATGTAAATTGAGTTTATTTATTTAGCCTTTGTTTGTCTCAAATTCTTTTAAATTTTTTTTTTTACATATTTATTTTAAATCACACA
The DNA here is from genome assembly GCA_912172775.2 of Fraxinus pennsylvanica. NCBI lineage: Eukaryota > Viridiplantae > Streptophyta > Magnoliopsida > Lamiales > Oleaceae > Fraxinus > Fraxinus pennsylvanica. The sequence continues at coordinate 29,995,153 of OU503038.1, forward strand.
TTCATATAACAAGACATTCTACACGTAAGCCCAAAACTTTTACCTACTTTTTAACAACACATTTTCCAAATATTTACTATTCAAAACAATATTTTTCTAAAAAATATTACCAAAAAGGGGCTTAGTATGTAAATTGAGTGTAATTGAAAATTTGTAAGATGCTTTATTTATAATTGATGGAGGTTTTGTGATGTTGAACATATTTTATATAAAAATTCTATGTCACATTCTTTATTCTTAGCACTAGTTTATGTTATAATAGATTTTATCCACACATTGTCCGATTTGTCAAAATATATTTTAACTTCACTAGAAAATGAATCAGATCCAATGTCACTTAGCACAAGTGGTGCTACTTATAATCATGTCCAGGAGTGATTAAATTAAGTGAGAAAGTAAATGTGAGTCCTACAAATGTACAGATAAAAATTATGTTTGATCTACTTAAGTAACAACTTAAATAATGCACTTAAATAAAATAAGTAATAATATTCACCATTACAACGAATGATCAACGATTTATACGACAATGAGGTACACGATAACTTATGCTGGTGCTTATCATCACTAGGGGGAATAAAATTATTTAAAAATATATGCATTAAATATTCGACCACATTGCGGCATATATATTGTTCAAAAATGTAACATACACCTAGTGGTGGCAAATGAGCTGAACCGAGCCGGCTTGGCTCGTTGCCCACGAGCTCGGCTCGTTACCCACGAGCTCGAGCTCGTGGCTCGTTATAAAACGAGTCGAGCTTCTGCTCGCTCGTTTGCTCGTGGGCGAGCTCGGCTTGGCCGTGCTCCACGAGCTCGTATTGTACCGAGCCGGCCTGCTCGGCTCGCCTACCGAGCTGGCCTGTTCGGCTCGGGCTCGCGCTCGTTTTTTGACGAGCTCGAGCGGCTCGTGGACCGTTACAGTATGAGCCGAGAGGTCGAGTCGACGAATCGTTCGGTTCGATTGCCACCCCTACATACACCCCGTGCTATGGACCGCATGTATTAAATAGCCTTAGTCAAATGCACACGCATCATGAATATGACAGCCACTGTATATTAATGGTTGACCAAAATTCCAATAAATTCAATCACAAGTAGGAATAAAGCAAACACATACACTTGGCGATAATTCATTGGGAGATGGAAAATTTTGAAAAAAAATCGTCCAATCACAAGCTGCCAACTCTATCTGTTTTCTTTCCCTATTTGAGTAGAGTAATTCAGGAATAAATCCACTAAGAAACCAACAAATGCAGCCTATCTTGGCTGGTCAGCCCCCAATTTTGCCTCGCTCTTGAATCTGTGCACCCCCATTCGCCCAGCTTCTTTATTTCAACACATGTAATTGTTTAATATTATATTCAGTTATATCACATGTACTGATGTACACTTGTCATTCAAACCTCGAAAGCTTTAGAAAAGGCATCCCGTCAATGTAAACACTTCAGAAAATAAAAGCATTTATGCTTTTGAAGATTCATTATCCTATTTGTCATCTCCCTGTTCTCTGTTCTCTCTCTTCTTTATTCTATTCTCTTTCTATTTTAATCTTTTTTCATTAAATCTTTGTGGTTTATTATTTATATTAGATTCGTTACTTGTTTATTCAAAATCTAGAATTGAGGGCCAAGAAATTTTTCTCTGAAACTCATGGGGAATCCCGGGAAGTTTCCTGGAGTAAGCAAGGAGTTGCAGAAGATTCTGGATGCTGACATGGAACAGGTGGGCCCCAGGCGTCAGGCTCGTGAGGCTTTCAAGGACATTCAGCTCTCTATCGATCATGTTTTGTTCAAGGTATTTGTAATGTTCTGCCTACGTTTTGTTGTAATGGAAAAAAAAGTTTTGATTTTTTACCCATTTAGATTTAAAGATCGAATCTTTGAAAAATTTGAATAGAATTTAATCGGGATTGCTCATTTGATATATTTGGGCTTTGACTAAGCGTTTAAATGAGAATTCAAAGTTTAGATATGTTCTGATTTGACTTGTGAGCTCAAGAGATTGTTGGCGTTTGCATTTAAATTTTTTTTTTTTTTTAAATCGATTTTTTAGTTGTAAAATGGATTGAAATTGTCCAGGAGTCCCCTGTTTGTGTTGTTCTGGTTAGGGACTTTGCTGTTCGTAATGGTTCTGTCTGTTATAGGATTTACGGTAATTTTACTTCGCATATGAAAATTTGATGGTTGTGGAAGCATGGGAATAAAACTGAATTAAGGTTGACTAGCAGCAGGCCATACACGCGAAAACGAGAGCACCGCTGGTTCTTAGCACACTAGGTGGAAGTGGAGCCCACTCATTGTTCGATGAATCAAACAATAAAGCATATCAAACAATAAGGCATATCAACATCATTAAACAATAAAGCATGGGACGCACTGCTACCTTGACCGGTGCTAAACACCCTTGGTGCTATACAGCATTATACTGCAAAAATGTGAAGAGTAATTATGGGGAGTCTAGTGGAATAAAATGAGGACGATGTTTATGATTTTCATACGAATACAATAAGGTAAACAGAGATCAGAATATCAAATGCGTGGAATCAATTTTTTAATATTTCGACAGATTTAATTATGTTAATGAAAATGAATATCACGTTTTCTCTCATTTGCCATGTTGTCTTCTTTATGAATGATTTTGAATGAGAAACTTGTGGTATTTAGTTACTAAACTGACTTCCATGTTATCTCAGAACCCATACAGCTTGGTCTTAGCCACTCGCAGCATTAAAGCTGCATCTATATCAGACAACTCCCATGCTTAAACTTTTGCAAATTTTAGAATTCTCCTTTTTTATAGATAACATATAACAGAATACGTGTTGTTTGTCTTTTCATTTACCAGAGAAACATCATTATATCAAATTTGCTTTCATTTTAATTTTTCCTCTGCTGTTAGGTGAAAGCCACATTTTCATGTCAGACTTCTGACCATTTGCTTCATCCAAGTGAATCACTAGACACATGTTCTGCTTGTGTGTCTCTAAGCATTCTCACGATACATCCCTTTGTTTTTTATTTTTCTGGAATTTTTATTAAAAATATCTTATCTTGCATAAACATTTTTTTAGTTTCCATGCACCTAAGTCGATATGTTCTGCGTGTACTAAAATTAGTGTTTACCTGTTTTTGCAGATTCCGGGCGATGGACTAAAAATGGAGGAGGTAACCAACTTTTAGTATTTATTTATTTATTTTTGTGCTATTGACTCATTCAGCTTGAATCCTCATTGCCCTCTCTCAAATTAGGAGATCAACAATTTTATTAAGAAAAAATATCTCAGTTTTTGGGATGGATAATACCCATTGAAATTCTGTAAAATACACTGATGGAGTGTAGACCAAAATTAACATCAACTGATGTGGTGGTAAAAGAAATTGATTATATTGTACCTTTAGTAAAGGTAGACTCAATCTAAAGGAATGCGAAAAAGGATAATTTATTCAACGCCAAGTTTATTGGGAATAAGGCTTGGATTCAAAATATTAGTGATCTAGCCCATACATTCTCAAATAGGAATTGTTTTATAAATAAATTCTTCTTATTTCAAACGATTTAATATTAACAATGAATCTTCATCTTGTGCAATGGTAATGGATTATTGAAATCTCACCAACTTTCACAACAAATCTTGTTTGGACAAGTTCCATAGGAAAGCATCAAGACACGTGGAACTCAACTTTGCAGTTCCTATCTCCCTTAATCTTCATTACCCCTTGGCCTTGGCCTTGGTCATAATTTCTGCTTTTTAGCCTATATACAATCAAGATTCTTCAGTAGAGCAAATCTACTCGTTCATAGTTATAGATAATTCAATTCCACCCTGGGAAAGTGATGGAGTTCATGAAGGTCTTCTTCACTTTTAGCGTTCCTAGATTGTATCAGGATAGTTTACCATAATGTTTAAGTTTTCCAATATTGATACTCAAGTAACTCATTCTAGATTTTTTGATGTAGTCATACGAGGTGAACTCTAGAGGGTTGGAAATTTTCTCGAAAAGTTGGCTTCCGGAGAGCAGTTCCCCAAGAGCAGTGGTTTGTTTTTGTCATGGTTATGGAGATACTTGCACATTTTTTGCAGAAGGCACGTGGCTTGTGATAAAAACATAAATTTACAACTTATTTTAGAGAAAAGTGAAACTAATGATTTTCTGGCGTTATTTATAGGAATTGCTAGGAAGTTAGCATCTTCAGGGTATGGAGTTTTTGCCATGGACTACCCAGGATTTGGTCTATCAGAAGGCCTACATGGTTATGTTCCAAGTTTCGACAAGCTCGTTGATGATGTTATTGAACATTACTCAAAAGTTAAAGGTATGACACTGGCTGATTTATTTCATAAAAATTTCAACAACCTCTATGATGAATTTGTTTTGGGTTGGTTGGTTTGACTTTTAAGTTATCAAAACTTAAAAAAAAATACTTCCTGTCTGGATTCGAACATCCTCTTTTGAATTGGCACTGAGATTTTTGCGAGAGTTAGAAAATGAGTATTTGATGTAACTTTTCATTTTCCCTTAAATTAGTGACTAAGGCCCATTTGAGCCACATTCTCATTTTCATTCTCATTCTTCTACTCATTTTCAACTACACATTTTTCAATAAAATAATATTTTCCATCACATCAATAACTTTTCCTTCTTTTTCAACCACATTCACAATCACATTACAAAAAAATGCATTTTTTCCATTTTAATGTGCTTGCAAACACACTCTAAACATTAAATCAGTGACTAAACATGTTTTTAAGTCACATTGTGTACTCTATGGAAGATACGTTTGGAAAGAAAAGTACCATTTAGGAAGGACATCATTCAGGGAACCCAAAAAGATTGATGTCATTCAATTCTGGACTGAAAGGGTAATAATATGTGGATCTGGATATAAGTCAAAGACCTTGCTTTGACATTGATTTGCATACCTCGTTGGGACATTGGTTTTCATTCTCTTTGTTCGTAAGAGGAAAATTGCTAGTAATTCTTGCCTGCATAGAATCTGCGGAGCAAAATTGCAACTCTCACCTTTTAAAGATATTTAGAGGTTTTTTGTTTCCAACAATTATTTTTCTAACTTCAAGGAAGCTTAGAGTTTTTCCCTCTTCTAAGAAGAACTTGTCAGTTAGGATAGGACTATAATGTTCTTGCTTATTAGCCTCACTTTATCGAGAGATTCTGGGCTAATGCTTCATTAATCTAGAAGTTGCTGTTTGTTGCAACGGCAAAAGATCTGTATATCAAGTATAGAAATGTCAATTCTATGAGTTACAATTTATTTTTAGTTTCTAACTATTATGCCGTCTTGTGTCCAGGTTATGAGAGAAATCTGTAGTAGTGATTTATGGTTCAACCATGATAGTCAGGAATTTCTTTGCTGATACTTTTTATTTGGAGAAAGCATTAAGCTTCTGAAATAAGCAATTCAATAAATTGATTGTTCCCTATTGTCCATCGCTTGAATGTATATGCTTGTGGTAACTATGCTAAAATAATCAACAGACTTAAAATCAAGGTATATTTTCTGTAAAAGCATGCATATGACTGGAATAATTAGCAAAAGGTATGTAAGACCTAATGAGGGCCCATATAAAACAAAATGATAAGAAAAAAATCATTTGTAAAATGTTGTGACCGCTACCCTTTCAAAATATTCCCTTTCCTTTCAAAAGGACTGCAACAGAAAATTGCAATGGACAACTTAGGAGTCGCTATGTCATGCAGGAATGCATTCTGAATATCTGACCAGCGTAGAACTTGATGATGTGTATATTTGTCTATTTGCACAGGGCTTCATACCACTTGCATTCTTCTTATTAGTACTTGAGAAATCTCTTGAAGAGAGTAATTTAAAGTTGGTAGTATTTTCACTTATGAAAGGGAGAAAAGGTTGATTTTATTTTCTGCAAGGGGAGTCATTTATTTCATATGAGGGTTTTGGAATCGACCTACCACTAGATAAAGTTTTGGTGGATTGAAGAAATTAGTTAAATTCTGCCAATTCGAATCTTTTTAATTTGGCCTTGTTATTGGCCTCAAACTTGTTGCTTTCATTCTTTTTAAGTAAAATGCATTTCTTTCTTTGGCGATCACAATAATAAGATGAACTATGGGATGCAGAAAACCCAGAATTCCATGCTTTGCCAAGTTTTCTGTTCGGACAATCTATGGGGGGTGCAGTGGCTCTGAAGGTGCACCTGAAACAACCTGATGCATGGAATGGTGCCATTCTTGTTGCACCTATGTGCAAGGTAATATATCCATATTGTTTCCGATGAAGCATTTTATGATTCATTTGTGCACTGGATTAATGGAAGCTTTTATCTAGATTGCAGAGGACATGGTTCCACCATGGCTGGTGACCCAAATTCTAATTGGAGTGGCAAAATTACTTCCAAAATGGAAGCTTGTTCCACAGAAGGATTTAGCTGAGTTGGCATTCAGAGATGTGAAGAAGAGAGAACAGGTCTGTGTTTTTACTTCGAATGGACAAATCTCTTTCAAGATGAAGTATGGCTAGACATTAAATTTTAAAATATGTCTAGGGTATAGAAATATTGCATCCCTTTAGTTAATTTTTGAGCTAAAGAAAATGGGAAGGGAATAGGTTCTTATAAGGGGTATCTAGTCCATTTTACCCTGGCTTTTACCTTTTGACACACTTAATAAGAATGTGATAACCAGATATATATCTCATCTTCTTGATTCAGGCTGCCTACAATGTTATTGCTTACAAACATAAACCACGTTTACGAACAGCCTTGGAGATGCTGAACACCACAGAAGAGATAGAGCGACAATTGGAAAAGGTATCAATTGCGTCCATGAAAACCATACCAACTTCTCTATTTCTTTGTTATCTGATAGCTTGTTCATCCGTGATCTGTTCTATATAAGGATTACAGAATCCTGCATTTCCTGCTTTTGGTGATATTTGAAGATTATGGATATTATGAAGGTATTACATTTTTCCTATTATATTAGGAAAAACATTCATTTAGGCCCTGAAAACGGAAATTTTGAAGTGTTATGAATGACGCAAAAAAATTGTTGATACAGTTACTGACATTGTTTAGCTAGGTTCAGTTAATGCCTACTAAAATTAAAATATGTGTTTGGAGAGGCACGTGAGTTTATGTTTCGTAGAAGAAGGAAAATAAAGAAAAAATGGAAAAGATTTAAGTTTCTGAGACAAACTTGAGCATGATTTTATGAGGGATTTTATAATGTATCTAAGATTGTAAGAGACCCAATGCCTGTCTTTTGGAGTACTAGAACATTAATTCTAGAACTAATGTTTGTGTGTATATGAATCTGTGTGTAGACATATAAAACATAAATTCACACACAAAAAAAATATGTAAGTGCATGCATGTTTTAACATATGATATCTCTATATTTTCTTTCTCATTCCACCATAGCTGATCTATAGTTTCGAAATTCCTTTTCTTGCTGGAAAGATCTAAACTGCAATGTCACGTATTGAGCTCAAGTGAGAGAGTCTTGTAGTGAATAGATCAACTAGTGACATCTCTTAGGTGGTAGATGTAGGCTAATGTAAACCATTCACATTCTTCCATTCTTGTGGTACGTATCTCGACTTTGTGACTTGGGCGTTGTGAAGAATATTATAAATTGTATTGCTGGAAAGATCTAAACTGCAATGTCACGTATTGAGCGCAAGTGAGAGAGTCGTGTAGTGAATAGATCAACTAGTGACATCTCTTAGGTGGTAGATGTAGGCTAATGTAAACCATTCACATTCTTCCATTCTTGTGGTACGTATCTCGACTTTGTGACTTGGGCGTGATAATCATGCAACTTGAGCGGAGAATAATTAGATGTTTGGAACCAAGTGTTGAACCCCCCCACATGCACATGCACTAAGTTGTACGCCTAATGAACATAAGGAGAGCAACTGTTACAACTCAACAAACCACCTTAACAATTCTGCATTACCTGAAAATCCTTGATCATTTACTCTCCTGCAAAGACGTTGGGGTCTCAAATGGAATTGATTGTGATGTGCTACCTCAGTGCTTAAGTAAAACTCGGAGGTTCCCGAGTGTTCGCCAGTGGGTGAACTTCTATTAATTTGGGATTACTTTTGGGAGTGGTGTTGTATTCCTAGCTCAAGTGTTCAGCATAGTCATATGCAGGTGTAAGAGCGGAAGCAAGAAAGAGAGGGTGAGAGCATTACTTGAGAGCTGGAGTGCCTGAGAGCATGGATTAAAATAATAAAAACTGAGATATTTTTTCACGACATAAAAGATGCCTGTTTAAGAGGTATTATCAAGGGATGTCACAGGGGTGATCTGGGATCAAAACCTGCTCTCTACTATATTCAAAATCTCTGTTTACTTTTGAGCTTTGACTTTTATTTTTAATCGAGTTTTAAATTTGACTAACCCATCGTGGGTCATGACGTGTCTGAAGATCCTAATAACACTTCTGATTCGACCTGCCGCACCTTTCTGTTCTTTATCTCTTATGTTCCTGATGTAGGATGCAATAGAACAATTGTAGGAGAAGGGGAAAGGGAAAGGGGGGAGAAGAGGGGGAGAGGAAGAGAGAAATAGGGAAAGAAACTCAAATTATTTCATAATCAAAAGTTGTCTTATTACATCGCCATAATTCCCTTTATATAGGGTTTCAAAAATCATAACAAAGTAGAGAAATGCCATCAAAGTTAATTAAATCACACTCTAATCATGTTTCCTATAATGTATCTCTGAGACATTGCATCGGTTCCTTTTCTCCAGTCCTAAGCTGCTTGGTGAAGGTCTCTATCCTCACCATTCTTATTTCTTCCCCCACTACTGCTTGCCCTGCATTCCATCTTCATGCAAGCCCCATGACAAGTTGATGGTTCGACACAATCTAATTGCCATCATCCATTACCACTATCCCCAGTAGTGAACAACCATGTCACCACCTGTTTTATTTCAGTTTCTTGGAGGGCGATTTAAGATTTACTGGAGTACAAATCAGTATTTAGTAAAGCAGTTTAGAACGGCACTCTTGCTATAAGAGCATCAGAGCACAAACAGATCGCTGACTAGCAGATCATGGCCAGCAAACTACGTGACTTAGGCGTTAAGTAGACCTAATAGTTAAGACAACATCCTGTCTAAAGAAATTCGTGAAGCTCCTGATGCTTGACAAAACAGGTGAAGATTTCAACTATTTGAAGTTATATTATTTTGTAGAATGAGCTTAAGATGCATTCATGCTTTCATACCTTGTAGTTATGTAATGTGGTATGAATTGAATATTTGCCTAGCTCAATAGTATCAAATGGAAACGGTGGTGACTACTATCTCATGATATAAATCTAAGAGTAGTCCTTCGTGATAAAGAAAAAATTATGGGTATATAACCCTGCTAAGAGCTTCAGATGTATACATTTAAGTATTCGAACATTCTATATCTTCTTAAACACAGGCTCAAAAGTTTGTCTAAGTTGGTTGATGAACCATCCTGCTGTAACGAAAGTTAGCGCACCTTAATCATCTTATCCAATGTAAAAAAAAAATGATAAAAGTATTAAGGCACACTAACAGTGTTGTCCTAAACATACTACGGAATTTGCACTCGTAACCTTTGCCTTTTTACGATTTGCAGGTGTCTCTGCCATTATTGATCTTGCATGGAAAAGCTGATAAAGTGACCGATCCATCTGTGAGCAAGGCATTATACGAGAAGGCAAGCAGCCCCGACAAGAAGCTTAACCTTTATGATAACGCCTATCACTCTCTTCTCGAAGGGGAGCCAGATGAGATGATTCTTCAAGTATTTGATGATATTATATCTTGGCTTGACGCGCATTGTTGAACATCTGCCATTCTTACACCCTTTGCACATTTTGCCTCTCATTCTTTTTTTCCCCGAAGGCGGGGAGGGGTTGCTTTAATCAAATAAATATATTCATGAACATCATAAGAAGTATATATACTGTTGCTGAAAGGAACACAAGAAAGGAGGAAATTATTGTTATTGCATTTGATCTCAGTATTGTATGACTCGTGAAATACAAAGAATCAAACATCAAGTTTTAATTCTTTTCTCTGGGAATGTAGTTGAAATGGAATAGGATAGGGAGGCGAATTGTTAACTATATGCATATTTGATATACGTGGTTGGATGAAATATATTCCCGTTCTTTAAAATATGTACTTTCTAAAATCCAGAAAACAGAAGGATTTAAGCCAAGATGATTTCCGAGAAAGTATAGTTGCCCCTTTGGAGAGACACGTGTCCATATCGGTGTATCATAACTATAAATAGTATGTAGAGGAAGTATATATGCCCCTTTGGACAGACTTCGATCCTATTTTTCATCTGGCAACTTCTTCATGTGGTTTTCCACGTTTGCAATTGACAGTCCATAACATTTTGGCGTCTCAAATTGAATCTAGGAATTTTAACATCATGATTTGAAACAGACAAACTAGTAGATCAAAATTTTGACCTTTTTAAAACTCTTTGTAGGTGCTTTTCTCTTGCAAGTTTCTTGTCATTTCTCAACGATGTCTAATAACTAAGGTGGCGTGTTCAAATCCAAGAAGCAGAAAACATTATTATGGTTTAGGATAATGATATCTAGCACACGTGGAGCTCAACTCCGGCTAAGGTATCATCGTATCGTATGTTTTATTAAATAGATTATAAATTATTGTATTTAATTAAGTATCTTGGTATATGTATATCAAATGTTACATAATGATACATGACACTATCATTTGTAAGTTTAAAACATAGTCAACTTGTCCATCCAACTTTTTTTCTCCACATCATGTTATGTAACCCATCGTGTACAATTTTGATGTACAAGTAGCAAACTCATTTAATTAAATTTGTAATTTACTGTCACAATTGTGGGCATTACTCAAAGTTTGAACTCAATGGATCCCCTATATCAGTTATGATAGTGTTTTTTAACCCTTCAAAATACCGACCAAAATTCCTCCATAATACTAAAGAAATTTCTTCAACGGACCAATCATTGCATTGAATACAGGGCTCAATTTGAAGGCCCATTTTTTTTTTAAGGGAAATTACAAAAAAATCAGGCATTTAATTTTTCAAATTCAAAATTCAGATGTGAATTTTATTTAATAAAAAATCAGGTATTGAATTAATAATTAAAATTTTAGTCACCCACCTAATCCTTAACAAACCCTAAATCATTTTTCTTCTATCCTCATTCCTCTCCTTCTCTTTATATTCTCTCTTTCTCTACCCTCACCCTTAGCCACAGTTGCCGATGAAGTGCCCGCCGCCGGAGACACTGCTTGACGTTTCCCCCTCACAGCCGGCATTGTGAGAGCCGGCAGAGGCATCGTCGTCGCCGCTGCTATAGTATGTAAAAGCTCCCACTGCTACAAGGCTAGTGTTGAACTATCTCTTCACTCCGCTTGTTAATGTTACAGCAGTTGCAAATGTTGCTGTACGATCAGCGACTGAAATTTTGTGCGGGTATGAAAGATAGCTATTAAAAAGCATCTTCCTTCCCCTGTTTTCCCTCCTGGCATTATTTACGTCCATGGAATTATACGTTACAGCCAGCAGAAATCTGTCTAGAGAATCGACCATTCTCTTTCCTCCATGGTAGAGTTTCCAGAATTACAGCTAAATTTTTCTCAACCACTCTTCTGCAAATCTTTAAGTATGATCCGCTTTGTACTTTACCTTTGTTATCAAAATGCAATAAAGGATATGAACTTTCATAAATAAAAATCATCTATTTTTGCTGTGTTCTATTAACTTTGTCAAACTTTGGGGTGATGTTGGTCTTTACTGTGGATGTGGAGGTGAGGTGGAGGTGTGGGCTATGGGCGCGTTTATGTTGGAGATGTTTGGCATTTGTGACTTATAAAATAGGTAATATGCTAGTGATTGATGGTGGAGGTGGTTGTCGTAGTTTTATTGGTGCTGTTGTCGCGACGACGACGAGGTGAAGGTGGTCGAAAGTGGTAGTGGCGGTAGTCTGTAACCAAATGTTTGGTAATATGTGACCAAATGTTTGGTAATTTACGATCAATTGCTCAACTGTGACCTAAAAATTTAATAATATGTGACTAAAAAATAATCCGTGATATACAAAATTTTTGATCCTTGACCGTGAAATAATCTGTGATAAATTAATTTTAAAATATGTGACATGTGACTTATAATTATGTATATGCGACCATTAATTATATAACTGTGATTTTATTATATTTAATTAATAAACTAAAACTTGATTTTTGCATTAGTCAAACTTAAAATCTAATTTTTGAATTGTGTATAGTTAATCCCTGACTTTTAAACTCTTCCCTTTTTTTAAATAATGCCCTGAAGCTGCATTTCGCCCAATACCATTCAATTCAATCCTTCACCATTTACAATGATTTCGCCCCTGCTTACTGTTTCCAGTGAATCCTCAATCTCCCTCCTTCCTTCCCGTCCTCCTTCTACATCTTCTCTTTTTCCTAGTCCCGGCGGCCGGCTCCACTCAGTTTTCGCCTCTTCCTCAATCTTCCCGCCACTCAATTTCCGTTGCCTCATCCTGTCATCAGCCTCCGCCATTCGCCATTCCCCCCAGTCGCCTGCTCTGCCGTGCCTCAACCGCTGTCTATTCTTCGGCTGCAGCAGAAGAAGAAGGTGAGTAGGAATTAGGATTTAGGTGAAGGCGTGAAGCCTCGCGGCCCTCGCCTGCTCCGCCGTGCCTCGTTTTCCCTTTCTTATTATTTTTTTTTAATTTTGATTTATGTAAATTGTAATAATGTTTGATTTTGTTTCTTTTTAACATAATGCTCTTCAATTGATTTTGCCAGACTTCAATTTCCAGTGTTCCAGTTCCTTCCAGTTCCAATCTTCAGACTTCTTGTTTTGCTGCCTCTGTGACTGTGAGTTTAACACATTTATTTTCAATTGATTTGTCAAGTTTGAATTGCACAATTTCTGGTGGTTAGTCATTAGTGATTTGATATTGCCCTGTGATTTTTGAATTGCAGTGTGAAATGTGAATTGAATATAGCCCATGTTTGGCCTTCATTATTTTACATTTTTGGGGGTTGAAAATTTTTAAAATAGTGATTGATGGGAGAATGTGGTTGAATTTTTTTGATTTGTGTTTAATATTATTTTATTTGATGAATGTGTGGTTGAAATGAAGAGATAGAAAAATTTAATATAATGTAATGTAATTTAATGGGGGCCAAACAATGGCATAGTGTTGCCTTGTGACTCTGTGAAGTGTGAATTGGAGTTAGTATTGCCCTGTAAAGAGATTTGCTTTGACTTCTTAATTTGAGTTTATGCTAGAATTTTACTGGTTTACATGGCACTAATTGTTAGAGGCCCAATCCACCTAGGCAAGGGCCTGGGGCCTCAAAATTGTGACTTGGGCCTCAAAAAAAGGGTTAATTTACCATTTTTCATTTTATATCAATGATTTTACCAAAAACCTAAATTGAAACGGTTTCAGAATTCTCCAATCTCCTCCTCTCCAAACTTTCGACTTCCTAGGGTTTCACTTTCAATTCCATTCCTTCGATTTTAGCGCACTTCCTCCGCTGTGAATTTAGAAGAAGGGAAAGTGTCTGAGGTTAAATTTTGTGGACAACATTATATTGTTACTGGCTGCCACTGGTAATTTTTTGCCTTCGCTATTTTTCTTTTTTCTCTTAATCGAAGACTCCGATGCAGAGTATTCTTGATATAAACTGTAGAATGGTCAATGATCACACTAGTGCATCTGGATTCTGGAGTATTTATTTCGAAGGGTGTATCAAGAATTTGGACGTGATTATTGAACAGGGGATTTTTAGATTTCAATTTCTGAATATATATTTTTAGATTCCAATTTCTTCTCATCATTGGTTGCTGCTAGCTCTCTCTCTCTCCTTTTTTGTTTTTTAGATCCTATGGCTTGACTAGAGTTTGTTCTCAACTGAGATCTGCAGGTGGTTTGTTGAATCTACAACGGAGGAAGTCATAGAAGTTTTCAGCAAAATTAGACAAAAGGAAGTGTAGCTGAATACCAGGAATTGTTTGAAGATCTGCAATCCCAGGTTATGCTTTCATTGCCTCACCTTCCGGAATCATATTATATTTCTATATTCACCAGTAGATTGAAGGAAGAGTTTAAATCCATATTTAAAATTGTGAGGCCAAACTCTGAATCCCAAGCGTTTGAGTAGCCCTATTGCAAGAAAACACCAGTACAGCCTTGAACAAAACCTCCAAATTCTAAGCCAAACCTACTTACCAACCCAAATGGTCCAACATCCCTCAGAAAGCTCCTGAAAATACTCCCAAATACCTACCTAACACCACTCATGAATCAAGCCAAAAAACCCAAACCCACCCATTGAAGTTCAAAACTATCACCCCTACTGACATTCTGACAAAGGGGAGTTTAGGATTATGCTTTAGATGTGATGAAAAGTATATACCAGGGCACATTTGCAAGAATACGATGTTAAACTTTATGCTAATAGATTAAGAAGAAGCGATGGAACCGGCTGGAGAACGGAAATGTTTATCAGATACCGGTGAAGATGAGGAAGAGGAAGAGGAAGAGGAGGAAATTAGGAGATTTCCATTAATGCTCCTTCTGGGAGCCTCAAACCTAAAACCATTATAATACCTGGTTAGGTGAAAATGAGGAAAAAATCTATCCTCATCGACAGTGGCAACACCCATAGTTTTATTGATGAAAAACTGATACAGAACATGGAAGTTCGAAATTTTGAAAATAGTAACCAGAACACGTGAACACTAAAATTTACTTATCACATCAGTGCTCCATCCAGGAGTGATACTAGATATATCTTAAAAAATGTCTAATCAATTCAGAGTTCTGCATAACATCAGACAATGTCATGCCTAAGAAAATCTCGAAGTTTGCCCCAATCGTGAATCCACTTCGGATACTCCTCCTGTCGTGGGAAAATTATTGTTCTACACATGGGACAACGATTTCTTTCAAAAAGCGCTTATGTGATGCAATTGACATGAAACTCATGTTCGCAATAGTACAATTGAGCAATTGTTTCTTTAGTCTTAAACTTCTCGTATTTATTCAATCATCATATTAGATAATGAACAACCAAATCTCTAAAAATTAAATATTAACGAAATGTGCATAAAAATAGTTAAAATATATAAAGCTAACTCTGCACACCATGCAAATAGTATATGCCAAAGATTCATCTTTGGGTTCTCAAGTTCACCCACTCTAGTTTTTAGAAACCTTAGAATTATCTCCTCTTCTAACCGTGTTCCCGTTGCTAACTCATCATCGAGTTGATAGCTATTGTCATTTTGTTGCAAAACGCGTTTTTATGCTTTCAAACTCAAGGCAATGTTCCTCTTTTCGTCTATGGTAATCCTCAAGGAACGCATTAAGGTCCTACAAAACGTGTATTTTCTGCTACTGATTACATTCTCAAGGTTGCATTCGATAGAAAATCCGCAGATATTGAGAACTGGCCAAAATGTCAATTGATGCCTACTTAAATGCTGGAGAAGAGGCAAGGTTCTTTCGTTCCTGTGATTTTATAATAAGAATTGGTTATTTGGGGATTAATAAGAATTTATTTTTTGGTTCCACAAGGCCGTAAAAGATTCTTAGTAGCAAAAATGATGGTGCACAGTATGTTAAGACTTGAGAACTACATTAGAATGTTGCGCCATGTGTGGTTAAACAAAGATGTTAGTAACGAGGTAATGATCAATTATAAATTATAACGCATTAAGGTTCTACAAAACAAATAATATGATGCGCATTAACATGGTTAAACTCCTCCTTTTCTCAGTCAATAACGCATTAAGGTTCTACAAAACAAATAATATGATGCGCATTAACATGGTTAAACTCCTCCTGTTTCTCAGTCAATAAGTTATAATTGATTATTACCTCGTTACTAACATCGTTGTTTAACCACTCAGGGTGCAACCTTCTAATGTAGTTCTCAAGTCTTAACATACTGTGCGCCATCATTTTTGCTACTAAGAATCTTTTACGGCCTTGTGGAACCAAAAAAATAAATTCTTATTAATCCCAAATAACCAATTTTTATTATAAAATCACAAGGACAAAAGAACCTTGCCTCTTCTCCAGCATCTAAGTAGGCATCAATTGACATTTTGGCCCGTTCTCAATCGCTGCGGATTTTCTATCGAATGCAACCTTGAGAATGTAATTAGTAGCAGAAAAGACACGTTTTGTAGTACCTTAATGCGTTCCTTAAGGATTACCATTGACGAGAAGAGGAACATCGCCTTGAGTTTGAAAGTATAAAACGCGTTTTGCAATAAATTGACAATAGCTATTAACTCGATTATGATTTAGCAACGGGAACACAGTTAGAAGAGGAAATAATTCTAAGATTTCTAAAAACTAGAGCGAGTGAACTTGAGAGCCCAAAGAAGAATCTTTAGCATGTATTATTTGCATGGTATGCAGAGTTAGCTTTATATATTTTGACTATTTTTATGCACTTTTCGTTCATATTTAATTTTTAGATATTTGGTTGTTCATTATCTAATATAATGATTGAATAAACACGAGGAGTTTAAGACTAGAGACACAATTGCTCAATTGTATTATTGCGAACATGAGTTTCATGTCAACTGCATCACACAAGCGCTTTTTGAAAGAAAATCGTTGTCCCATTTGTAGAACAGTGGTTTTCCCCACGACGGGTGGAGTATCCGGAGTGGATTCACGATTGGGGGAAACTTCGAGATTTTCTTAGGCGTGACATTGTCTGATGTTATGCAGAACTCTGAATTGATTAGACATTTTTTAAGACATATCTAGTATCACTCCTGGATGGAGTACTAATGTGATAAGTAAATTTTAGCGATCACGTGTTTTGATAACTATTTTCGAAATTATTGAATAAAAATTCCTTTATACACCTAAAGAAATCGGCTACGGTATGGGGAAAATGGGTAGAAATAAGAAATGATGGAGAAGCTATCTACGAAATGGCGAAAATCTCGCCGACCATCTCACTTCGACGCTGATGACAATTTTTCTCTACCCACTCGCGATGATTGACGTCTCATTGAAACCCAAGGTACCCAATTTCTTAATGCACACAACACAAGCTCCTGTATTTTAATTTTGTGTATATATCAATAATTGATTGTTTAATGAATTTCTTATGTATGAATATTTGTAGAGCAAGAGCAGCTGATTCGATCCTTCGAGAAGAATCTCGCTCAGCAGTCTCTTCTTTGGAAGGTATGAATATAATTGATTATTCTAATATTTTATTTAATCTATTTTTGGTTTACTGAGTTGCTACTTGTTTAATTCTTGTAGACCGTCTTTGCTGGACTGCTGTTGTGTTATATGTTTCCGTATTTTCTCAATTTTTCAACATGCTCATTATCCCTGGGAATTGGTATAATCTTTAATTTTTCATTGTTATACAACTCTATGCAATGGACTCTTAATTGTTTTATATTTATATGTTATGCATACAGATGAATTGAGATTATTTAGGATTTATGAAAACTTGCCCATTTTTAAGTGTATATTGATGGATTAATTAAGGTTAATGGATATTAGGGGTGCCAATCAAGACAAATGGGTCAGCTTTTCTTAATTCACCCTCATCTTGAAGTACTGCGAGCTTTTAAATAATGCTACAGACTCACTCAACTTGGTCTAATTCGAAATACGCAAGTCCTACATTTTAAAGTAATTCATGAATTTTGAATACGTGAAAACTTACCAGCACAACCAAGTCTTGTTTGCAACGTGAAATACAATATAAAAACTTAATATTCACAAAGTCGAAAAGGGATTTCTGTGTTCTGAGAACATGAAAATAAGTGGAATAAAATGCATCGACTCAAGTGGACTCCTACTTTGGACGTTGTAACAGAAAGTATGATGGTAACAATGGGTGGAGTGAGTATTAATTAAGTTAATGCTGGTAAACTGTTGAAATGGAAAACTCTGTTTTTTGTGCATTTAGTCTAGGCACATATCATTTCAGATTTAACTTCCCTGACAATTTTGAGATTCTGGAGTTGTACATGTACATCTGAGTTTTCCAGATATAGAAGTGCAGTTTAGGATCTTGTTGTCTTGCAAATTTATTCTTTAATATATTGCTTATTTGCTTTACACCGAACTGTCTCTCCTTCAATATATTGTTGGAAATTGCAAGCCAGTCCCATCTTGACATTGTAAGAAGCTTGAGTTCACCAAATTGTGAGAGTGGGGTGTAATCATTCACCTTATTGACTTCTGTAATTTAACCAGTTGAAATTTCTGTTATGCTGAACTTAGCTATCTTTGACTTGTGTCTCAGTAAGGCAGGGCTTCTTGGTTGAATATAATGAGAAGAAGATATTTGAAATGAAGTTGAAGGAAATGAAATCTGTGCTAACAAGCCAGATGGCAGAGGAAGCTGATATATTGAAGTCGTAGAAACTGTGAAGCAGCATGTCAAAGATGCAAAATTGCCAGATATTGAGGTCGTCAGGATTCTTTGGGATGTGATGATGGATGCTGTGCAGTGGTCTGGAAAGAATCAGCAGCAGAATGCTAATGCAGCTCTTCATCAGGTATGACTCGGAACTCACTTGTGAATGCTTGGGCCAAAAACTTGTATTACTTGGGCTGTCATTTTTATGCATTCTACTAGCGTAGCTCTTGTTCATCACTTTTTCACCTCTTGTAATGACTTTTTCAAAAGAAATACTTGGGCACGTGCCAATGATTTATATTTATTTCACCTCTTGTAATGACTTTTTCAGACTCTTTTGTTCTTTATAATNAAAACAAACAAAAGTATTTAGTTATGTAACTGAGAGAAGAAGGTTAGAGTATTTATAGAAAAACCTTAGTGGGGGGGGGGGGGGGGGGGGGGGTTATAAAATATTTACTCAATTTGATATATAATCTCATGCATAATTTTTGACCCAGCCAAAGAGTGAAATTTCTTGCTTCTTGCTTCCTTGTCCGTGTTAGGGTGTTTGACAAGGTTTTTATGAAGTTAAAAGTTGCTTTTAAACATATTAGGATAATTTTGTGGAAGTGTTTTGTTTTGCTAGAAAGTTAGTTTAAGATAACTTACTGGGGAAACTCTTTTACAAGAAACATGAGCAAAATCAAAAGTTTTTTCAAACATGCCATTAATCTTATTCTATGCCTTTATGTCTTTTAGTATGAAATGATTAGCTATTTAATCATTGTTTCCTTAATTTTCTTGTTCACATTGCGTGTTGCTAAAATTTTGAGGAAATTGTATGCAAAATCTTCAGTTTCTTCCAGTCTTTTTCTCATTAAGGGTTTAACGTTTTGACAAATGGTTGGTGATAACATTTGAAGTTGCAACTGTAAACTCATAAATTAAAGATATTTATTTATTTATTTAAATGAGTTGCGTACTCAAACACGTCAAATGGTATGCTCTCTCTCTCAATCATGATTCATCATATAATATAAATAATGAGCTATTAAAGTCAAGAGAAATGATATTACCAAAAGCATGCGGCAATAAGCATTTCCAACGGCTACAAAGGTTGATTCTATCGGCTTAAATCATGCCAAATGTGTTCCTTACTATTTTTAAATTTTCTATTGGCTTCATTTCAAGCTAAATAAAAAAGTCGCACTTCTCTTGTTTTAATAATTATAGCAAGTATGCAAATAAATTAGAACTTAGTAGTTATTATTTGTTATGCAAGATTGTTTACTTATTTACAACTCTTTTGAGATTTTTGAGGTTTGTTTCACATGGTTCAATTAGGTTTATTCAAACTGTTGTAATGAGAATTTCCCTTTTACTTGTTAGTGTAGAATTAAATAGTTAATTACATTTTATTCTTTGCTCTTGTCAGCTGGCAGTGTAGTTGACATTCAACTGATACACTTGGGACTATTTCTAGCAACAATTCCTTTGATGCTTTCTAAAAGGCCTTTTTTGCTATCGTTCTTCTTTCCATTTGATTTTTATTTGGATTTTTCTTGCAGACTACTCAGACATAACAAAACTAAGTAATCCGAGTGCAAATTTTCTTTAATCAAATCACAATAGGAATTCAGAATTGAGGAAGAATCATTGTCAATGGAGCCCCTTCTGTTCGAAGAAACCTCGCGTTGTAACATCTGCAAATGTAGCTACGCCACTTTCCGTTGTTGGGTACTCTTTTGGTTCACTTCTTTAATTATTTCAATTGTTTTCGGCTTTTTGTGTAATTAATTATGTAGCGTGATTCTGATAATTCTTTGTATATCGAAATTCGGATCACTTGCATCTGGATTCTCTTTTCTTTTTCCTTCTTTTAAGTTTCACGCAAATCGCAATGCTATAAGGGTTTAGTTTTTTGAGTAGTTTAGAATATGGCAGATGTGGGATGAATGTGGAGGAAGATGAAGGGGCTCAAATGGTGGTTGAGAATTTAACTAACGAAGTACGTTGAGGAGAGATGAAGTTTGTAATGGTTGTTAAGAAATGGAGTCTGTATTGATCAGTTGTTGAAAATGGAAGATGCAAATTACGTGCTTGAATTTGAAAAGGAAAAGTGAAACCCTCAACTCTTCGTTGATTTTCTTCTTTTCTTTAGTTGTATTTTTTTAGCTTCCAAAGACTAAATTTAATATTTTCTTCTTCTTGTTCTCGTCAATATGCCTTCACTTGTTGTAGAAAAATATTGTCTTCGGATCTAAATTTTTTAATCAAAGAGGATTTATGGATAAACCTTGAAAATTTGAATTGTGTTTTTTCTTTTTTCTTCTTGGATTCATACCACTTAAATGATGTTTTGCAAGTTTTGACTCGTAGCCATCTATTGGGATATTTCTGTGTTCGTTTTCAATTTGTACTACCAGCAGGTACGACCACTTACAGTTTGTCATTTAATCTCTTTTACTGTAACTTTATGTTCTAATTATTTTACTATCTTTATCCTACTTGTTTTGTCACAAGTATCTCTCTTAAAATTTTACAATCTGGTTCGTATTTGCTTTTTTCTTTCATTCTTCAATATCATTTTGTTCTCTTCTATTCAATAAAACAGGTTTTGAACATGAAAGGCTCCTTGTCGTATTAGATTTCATGACCCGTTTCAATTTTTACTGTATAATTTCCATTTGAATTTTGTTACATACTCATACGATGATGTTTTCATTTCATCGTGTTTGCTATGAAGGAAGTTATGTGCCTATCCTAAAATCCACTTTCTATTATTTTCCTTTGTTATCAATAAGTTATCTTCATATATTCCTAAAAGTTGCTTGCTTGATACATTCTGATAGTTGCACCATGTTTATGCTAAATAGTGAAACCTCCATAAATTCATTAATGGGAAATCGAACTATCATAGCAAGAATTCTTTACGGTGATTTACTTTTAGATTGAGTATGATTGGCTATCCTTCAATATTTTGGGCTCAGAGAGATTTCATTTCATATTATATTTGATGTGGTTGATTTCCTTCTTCTGTTTTAGATTAGGGTTTTTCCTTTTTGTCCTTCTGAAATGATTGGAAATGTGTCCATTTCTAATGAGTTCGTTTACAAATATTCGTTTTAAGCGATTTAAAATTTGTTGGAAATGTTGAAGTGCGATCATGATAAATATATGATCGATAAATTTTAAATATCAAAAATAATTTTACATTAATTGTGAAACATAAAATCGTGATTGTTTATGTTTCTTTTCAATCTCAACCTCATTTCAATGTTCTTTTTTAGAACTTTATTTTTCTACAATTTTTCATTTGATTCGATATTTCACGATATGAATATCCATTTGGATCAATTTAATTTTTTTTAAAAAAAACTTAAAATGTGATAATAATAAATATATTGTCGATTAAGTTTAAATATAAAAATTATCTTAACTGATTAGGTTTGTACGATCTGAATACTTGTTTCTTGCCTATATGACTGATGAAAGTATTAGGATGTCATAAGAATTTCAAATCCTCCTCGTAATACCATGACATACAGTATAATAAAAAATCAATTTTTCGATATACCTAAAATTACGAACATTATAAAAAATAATTAAAAATCATTTCACGCCATTAAGTAACCAATTAAATTGAAACATGTACATTGCACGTGCGTCCACTAGTATGATGGAAAATAAGTAATTTTTGAAAAGTTTATTATGCTTTTAGTAAATTTTGATAAAAATTGATGAATGTGTAGTTGAAAATTAATTGTTTGCTTTAATTTGAAATTGTTATCAATTTTTAATTTATACCGAACGGGGGCTATGTGTAAGTAATTATCAGAAAATGGAAAAATAAAATATTTTCAGTTTTTAAAATTAAAAGTAGGTATATACACTAATTATTTCAAAATTATTTATAGGAAATAGTTTCATTGCATTTTTTTTAAAACGCGATCACGTGGATATTATTATTTAATGAAACATTGACTCGGACAGACAATGATCAAACAAGAATTTTAAATGTAGAAACTACACTATTAAAAAAAATCTAATAACTTCTATTTTTCTATTTTCATTTCCTTAGGAAGAACAACAAAATCTTTTCTCCAGCTAAGTCGATTCAAAAATTTAAGGAAAATAGAGAAAGAAAAAGGAAGAAAAAAAAATACACTGGTATAAAAAAATAAACCTTTTCTTTTATAATTAAAATCTTGTCTATGAAAAAGACTAACCAAATTTTTACCATCTTGTCTAGGAATATATTGCTTTTCATTTGCTCTATATCCAATTCTAACCAGAAAACCTTTCGGATGATCCTTTTTCAACTTCTGAGAAGCTAAAGCATCTTCCACTTTTCTCTTTTCTCTTTTTCCCCTATAATAATTTGTAATCATTGTTCCAACCAATCAACTTTTAAAGGCCATTAAAATATAATTTATCTTATTTTTTAATATATATTTTTGCTTTCTTTCGTCTAGTCGCTGATCAATAACTTCAGTACAAAGATATGGATTCATTCTTCATACCCGGTTCATCATGACAAACCTTCATGTGCTGGTTAGAAGTCTTTTTTGGTAAGACGGAATTAGACAAAGATGTTTGAAATATCATTGGAAAATGTCGGACCATTTGTATCAATTTTTATTTATACATATTAGACAAGGCAACTCGAACAACCATATTGTAATGAACTCGAGGATCCTATATTTTTAGGGTGCAATTTTTTTAGAGTTAAGAGACATCGAAGGGCCATGAGATATAGACATTGAAAGGGAAGATGTTACATGATGTTTTGAGTGGTTTCTTCAAGTGTTCCTTCACACGGCAAGTGGCCTCACTCATAGACACAACTTATGGTGCCAAATAAGATAATACATCTAAGTGCTAGTTTGGGATAACTTAAAAAGTTGAAGTTAAAGTCAATAATTAATTTTAACCATATATTAATGCATACACACGACAATTTGTTATTTAATGCATAAGACAATAAAAATATCACATTAATACATCAAATAACAAACTGTCATGTATATGCTACGTAAGACGACTATCGGTAGTCTTCACTATGAATAGCATTACGCTAGTTTCGCGCGCCTACTTTTTATCACATATCTAAGTTGACTTATTTTTCTTGTTCTTTCCGAAATACTTTCCAGCTCCATTGTGAAAATTAAATTTCGATTCACGTTTTCCAACTAGCAAGTTAGTGTA
The DNA here is from genome assembly GCA_912172775.2 of Fraxinus pennsylvanica. Taxonomy (NCBI): domain Eukaryota; kingdom Viridiplantae; phylum Streptophyta; class Magnoliopsida; order Lamiales; family Oleaceae; genus Fraxinus; species Fraxinus pennsylvanica. Next base: position 30,018,779 of record OU503038.1, read on the forward strand.
AACGATTCTAACTTTTGAGGGGTACTTTACTCGATAATTTTCTGGCTAGTGATTGGGAAACTGCTACTATTTTTCTCTTTTGATGTAATTATGTAAAACCAGATTAGGTTGTGGGAATCGGATTTGAACAGGGTGGAGATGGATCCGGCTCATCTTTACGAAGAATTTCCATCCAGAGTAAGAACTGCCTCGATACTAAATTACTAATGCATGGGCTTTGGTCTTATAATGTTCTGTTCATTGTCTCGTAGGATGTTTTTTAGTCTGCTTGTGATTTTGCACGACAATATGGTGGTTTGCTGTGGGAAAATTCTAAGAAGATGCGTATTGTGGTGAAAGCGGAAATATATGCTCAAATGAAAGAATTTCTTTGTAGACGAAGGGAATAGTCCATATGCAGAATTTCGAGATCTATTTCATCTAAAATTTGACAAGAACGCCCGATGTTCTTTTTGGTTTCTACTATGGAAATTTTACAGAATTTTGATTTATGTTCCGTTGCTTCTAGGGCTGTCCGTGGGTCGATTCGGTTCGGTTCTGAAGAGATCCGAACCGACCCAAAACTTTCGGGTATTTAATAAATGGATCCTTCGGGTCAAAATATAATTATGGAACCGTTCGGATTCGGTTCCATTCGGGTCGGTTCGGTTCCGTTCGGTTCCGTACCATAATTAAATTTTTTAATATTTACAGCAACACTACATAAATACAACTAATGACATTTCATTCGTAACTTTTACAAATTAACGTAACCCAATTCAAAAACATATAAATAACTAGCCGTCCAATATGATTAATTCAATGCATACAAATACCAAAAAGTAGATATTAATATTACAGCAACACTACATAAAGTATATTCATTTGCTTCAAATTAAAATGGACTAATGAGTTTTAAAAATAATTTGGGTTTTAAAATTAAAATTATGAAATAATCTGATTTATTTAATTAATTTGTTAATTTGTTTAAAAATATATAAAATAATTTAATTAATTTAATATAAAAAATAAAAAAATTATTTAGTTTCGATTCTTATTCGGTTCTTCGGTTCTTGGTCTAGACTCGAGACCCGACCCAAACCCATCGGTTCTCGATTCTAGTACCTGTTCGGGTATTTAATTTATGAAGAACCGCTCGATTCAATCCGGTTCGGGTCGGGACTTTTGGACACCCCTAGTTGCTTCTTGGTAAATAGCATTATAATTTCATAAATGGCAAAAACATTCATGTTCTTCAGATGAAGTCAGTCCAATTACCAATAGATTTCTATTATCTCTGTGTTATTAACATTGTTAGAATGCAAAGTAACCACACCGGTCACCTCTTTGGATCAATGCAAGCTCTTTTCATTTCCCTGTAAAGTGTTTCGATATTGTTGCCATGAGGCTGTTCATTTGGCTTGTGATTATGTGCTATGGGGTTGATGTGGTATGAAAATTTTACAGCCCTGAACTAGAATATCAAAACAACTAATAAATAAAATTCTATTTCCTGCTGTACAGTCTCATCATTTACCAGAACAAAGCTAAAATGTATTAATACAGTAGATGTGAATCACATTTAAGAAGGGTTAAAAGAATGAGAACATCGAATCATATAAATTAATTGAAGAATTGTGAAGATCCTGCTGTCTCCCAGAGTTGAAACACAAATCCGTTAATCCTGAAAAAATAAGATCAAATCATATACACTGATTTCATCAACTTTCCACATTCCAGAATAAATTTGGCAAATGAAAGAAATTTGAATTGCATAAGAAACAGGGAAAAAAAATTAAGAAAATATATCCATGTAAGGAAGTTGTGTGGTGAAGTACCTCAAGACAATATAACGAGTCCCAGATAAATAGCTCCACAAAGAAATATGAAAGATATCATTCCCCTGCAAGACAGGCTCGTCGATAAGAAGAAATCCTGAATATTCACATCTTTAACCGTGAAAATTGAAATCACTTAGCATTAAACTTGCCAAATTACTCCCCATGCAGCACCATTACAAGGGCAGGGGCAAAGTTCTGCAAACTTCTCGGCATCACTAGAGTGAACCCTCCGAGATATCAAATCATCATATATATCTGCATCATAGAAAATTAGCATACTGCATTCTACCATGACAGTGGCTTTATTCTGTTATAATTGAAGTATAGTTCTTACCGTAGACTGAGAACAAACTATTCATAACTCCTGAAGATCAGAGGAACACGCATAAGCAATGAGAAGTTCTGGAAATAACAAAATATAAGGATAATGCCCATACCAATGAAGAGAATAATATAGCGGAGAATGCGAACTTTAGTCATCTCTTGTAGAACCCATATAATGCCAATAAAAATAATAAATCCTAGCAAGACGGAAAATAAATATCAATATCTTGGGTAAAATGGAGTTACGATGCTTATGATTGACTTAACTCACCAATGCAAAGCCCCCGTAGCGTCCACTGCTCAACATTCGAGAAATCAGTAAGATCCAGTCCATTACAAATTTGAAATAACTATGCATTATGTGAAATTGGCTAGTTGACTATTTAGCAGGAATTATTTACTGAGCTTACATTTTTAGCAATGCATAGCACAATAAGAAGAGAGAGAATAAGACATCCAGCAGCAATCCTTGCAGTGAGAAGATTTGTTGATGCAAGGATGAGAACCATACCCCAAAATGATGAACCAAGATCTAAGAAAACGGAGAAAGGAAAACGACTAATTAACACAACCAGATGATAGAGCGAAAGAAGATGGGTGAATGAAGAAGCTAACGAAATTTAACTAATAGATCTATGATAAAACTAGCCTATATGTATATATAAATCATTCAGATTACAGAAGGGTGAAAATTAAGTAGAAAAGAGTATTACATCCAGCCGGCAAAATTAGCCAATACACACCACCGCGTGTTTGCGTCACCCCACCTTCATTTGCATGGACTTGGATACCCTCCACCTGCACGTTTGAGATGATACTAATAACTTTTGCTTTAGCCTAAACAAGAATTGCTGTCAAATAGAAAAACAAATAGTTGACAGATTTGAGTATTGATAAAAAAAAAACTAAACTTTTAAGTATTATTGTGAATATAACATAAAGATATACAAAAAACTTGTATTTACATATCTAATAGAAGTCTTTTCTGTGTGTAATGGAAAGCAACGAGTATCTTCAATCATAACTGCTTAGTAACGGGATAGAAGAGATCGAATCAACAACAGAGAACAAGCCAAATTCTCGGATATAAAAGTTTGCAATTAGCATGTTGAACATAGATTACAGAAAGGTGTAGAATGGATAATGCCAATAGTATATTCTGTATCATATGATACAGATTCGTCTTTTAGAAGTTATAAATTTATGACCATAGATTATATATTACTTGAAAGGACGTCCCCTTGTTAATGTAGCAACAATTCTGGAAATATAGATATGCTTTTCCCTCAATAGAATCATACATTACAGTTTATCCATTGAGTCTCTGCAGTAACTACAAGCATGCTAGCTACCTTTCTCCTACAATTCTCTTTCGACTTCAATGTGCTGAATTGAGGTTCTACCTCTATGCATAGAAACGTTATGGAGAGAGAGATTTTACCTCACCACAAGTGAGCTTACAAGCAATTGCATGACTTGCTTCATGAAGAAATACGGTGATGAGCTTAAAAGGTGTCAGTAAAAATGTCCTCCATAACTGTTATGACCATAGTAGAAATAAATGTTAGTATCAGGAATCTCATCAAAGAACTGAAGTAAAAAATGGCTTACACAAATATACCCAATAAAGAAGACCAAAATAAAATTTCTATGGAGAGCTCTTTTGTTCGCACAAAACATCCTACGACATGCTTGAAATTGAACGGAAACATCTAATCAACAATAACATGGAAAATTGATTGCTAAATGGCGGTAATTGTGAAAAAATTAACAGCCCTTCACGTAGCACATTTTGAGCCTCCCTTCATCATGGATTGCAATTGAGCCGTGCTAAGTCAAAATAGGTTTTCAAGCCTGCCTGGATTATATTACGACCTCTAAAATCTAGTCCAACCGTGGCTCGATTTCTCAACAAACTAGGAGAGTTGAGCTTGAATAGCTTTAGTAACTTGCCAATATTTTCTTGTCCATATCTTGATCTAGCTTGAGAAGTCGACAAAGTCTAACTATAGAAACTAATTCTTAAATGATATTCAATTGGGCATGTAGGATTGCTGAGATTATTGACAATACAGTTCTTTCCGAAAACTAACAACTAAATTCATCAGCAACCTTGACTCGTAAATTATAAATTACATTCCAATTGACTCCGGATCAAGAAACACGACAATGGGATGCATTTACAGAGATTGTATCAATTTATTATCCCTTGGTTCTTCAGATCATGTAACAAGTGATTAGGAAATCCCATAAAACGAAAAGGGAAAGAAAAATTAAACAAATTGAAAAGGGAGCAACATCATGAGTTCATAATTTTTGAAATTTATGCTTGACAGAAATAAAAACAACAAATCCTCAAAAGAGGATTATACATTCAAAAAGCAATGTACTTTGAATCTACCCAAAAGTAACACGATAAAAATAAAAGTTACTAGAAAGGACAACATTAAAAAAAAAAAAAACAACTTACAGCGAGAATGACGACAGTGAAGACACCAATTGTTGCAAGAAAAACTCTTTGATCATGCTGGCAACAATTCGTCAACTCCCAGTTCGGATTCATGCCTTTTTCTTTCTCTCTCTCTTTTTCCTTCTCTGGTTGAAAATAAACGATAAAAAATTAAAAAAAAAATTCAATTGGCTGGGGAAGGAGAAGAGAAAGAGATGAGGTGGAAAAATCAAGAACCCAATTGGCGGAGAGTCGGAGACAGATGGGAAAAGGAAGGACAGTTTAAATTTGAAATTGTCTGAGGATGGACACAAATATAATAATGTGGAAATTACAATTAACAAAAAAGATGGTGCGAAGTTTCTTCGCTGATGTCGTTTCCGATATGGACTTGGTCTCTTGGGTTGGAGTTAGGGGTGGGCAAAATCCAATCCAACCCACGAAAATCGACCGATCCGACCCAATCGATCGGGTTGGGTCGATTTTTTGGTGTTTTTAATCCGGTTTCGGGTATTAATTTATGCTATCGGGTCGGGTTGGGTCGGGTTGTGGGTTAGGCAAGGCAACTCGGTGGAACCAGACCCGACCCGACCCAACCCGATGAACATAAAAAATTGGAAAAAAAAAAAAGAAAAAAGCGACATAAAATGGAAAGAAGCCCTAGAATTTTCAATCGCCTTGCCTCTCTAGTCTCCACTCCCGCCTCATTTTCTTCACTCTAAATTCTTCACTCTTCCCCACTCCCAGCCTCATTTTCTCTCAACTCATGGTGGCGGTAGAGTCGATAAACCGAGGATAAAATCGACGAATAATACAGATTGCAGCACTGAAGGAGCTGTAACTGATATTCAGAAGAAGATGATGCGAGCCGAGAGGTATTTTTTCCTTACTTTTTACTGTTTACAAATTCAAATCGTGCAGTTAATTTCAGGAGTGATTGTTAGGGTTTTAGCAATGGGTTCTTATGGAGGAATTTTTCAGGAGATGGAGGTGTACGATGAAGATTTTTGTGGTATGGAATTCGCCGGCTTGGATGTTTGGTGTTCGGCAGCAGAGAGGATTGGAGAGTCTTCTTTATCACAACAGAAATGCCTGTGTGGTGGTGCTCTGACAATTGAGCTGAATTTCTTCAGTGGGTTTCTGAAAGATGGGTAATTTCTTGAATATGTTTCATACATTTCTCCATTTAAGATTGTGCATTTTGTCTTTAGATCTTCAAATCTATGCTTCCATGTAAGGGTTTGCCTATTTAAGCGATTGCCTATGCTTTTCAGTTTCCTGCAGAACCATGAACCCATAATATTACTATGTGGACAATGTATGTGTTGCTATGGCATTGTCAGTTTGTGTAGCAGGTTTCGATCATGTAGGATTTTTTATTCTGATGTATGATAATCTTAATTTTGGTTTATATGAAAATGATGAATAAGGGAAATAAATCATTGCTATGTGCAATTTGTTCATTCTTGTTTCACAAAAAGATAAGCCTTTGATGTGTGTTTGTGTCTGATATTATCAGTTTGTTCAATATGTTCCAAACTCAAATGACTCCTGGGGAGAGGAGGGAGCAACAGAAGAATGAGGTGGCATTGCACTGGTTCTTAGAACTTCCTCTATTGAAGGTATGCATAAACAGAATCTCCCTTAGCAGTCTTGTGATCTAGCAATATTATGGCCAGTTTGATCATTCCAGTGAACTGTGTGGCATTGTCTTTAACGCAATATATTAATGTTACTTTAAATTTAGTACTTTGGTGACTTTAATATTTGTTGGTAGGTCATCCCAAACCGACCAACCCAACCCAACCCGACCGACATTTGGTTGGGTTGGGTTGGGTTTCAATCTTTACATGGGTTGGGTTGAATTTATGCCAAACCGATCATATTGGGTTGGGTATGGGTTGGGAAAAAAATCGATCCAACCCAACCCATGCCCACCCCTAGTTGGGGTTATGTGCCAGTAATGGGCTACTTTAAGTGGTAATTACAGTTAACCCTACTTTTTAAGATCCAAATTCAAAATTCAGATTTTAAATTTTAATGTTCAAAAATCAAATATTTTATATATACATACAGATTTTTTAAATTTAATTAAATATTAATAATATTATTATAAAAATTAATTTATATCACCCCACCCCACCATAAAATCCATAATTTGTTAGTAAATCCCTCACCCCCCTCATCATGTATCTCTCTCTATCTGCTGCGCCGCCTGCGACTTCTCTCCACCCTACTGCTGCTGTCGATGACTTCTACCTTCTCCTCCCCCTCCCTCTCCTTTTGCTGCTGGCGATTTTTTGATGCTGCTGCCCTAATTCGCGCGGCGTCGATTTATGGCTTATAGAAAGTAATGAGAGAATCCTTTATTTCTTAATCAATGAATATTAACGAGTTACAATACATCCATATTATATACTGTACAATAGATGGGAATAAGGAAAATAATCTACTATCTAAAGTAAGTAAAAATACTTCCTAATTATATGCTAATTACAATCTTCCCATATTAATGAAGATATAAACGGGATTTCCTACACTCCCTCTCAAGTTGGATCATAGATATTGATCATATCCAACTTGTAGATGCATTCATCGAATGTTTATCTCTGTAGTCCTTTTGTGAATACATCTGCAGTCTGCTTTCTAGTAGGAACGTAGATCATACAGATAGTTCTACCTTCAATTTTTTCTTTGATGAAATGTCTGTCCACCTCTACATGTTTGGTTCTATCATGTTGAACTGGGTTGAGTGAGATGCTGATAGCCGCTTTATTGTCACAATAGAGTTTAATTGGAAATTTTGTTGGAATCTGTAGCTCATTCAACAGTTTCTTTAGCCATAGACCTTCACAT
>OU503038.1:30032969-30060901 GCA_912172775.2 Fraxinus pennsylvanica
ATATATATATATATATATATATATATCTTACATGTATTTATAATGTTTGTAAGTGTGGTGGTCCTTAATATAATTGATAACATTTACCCCAATGCTGCTCCCTCTATGCTATACAGTTGGCCTAGTACCAACTAATGCAACAGTGCATGTAAGTTTTGGGACCTTTACTTTTTTAACAATGGTCCTGCAATGAAAGAGTTTTAGTCCTCCTACAGAGTTGAAAATTACAAATACGTCTGAGTACGAGCGCTCCAAAGTCCAAACTAGTTCATTCAATTTTTTCTTTTAGAAAACGACTTATAAGAAAATTATGTCAATTGAAAGATACACTGAACTTGCTTAGAAAGCTCATGAGAAATGTGATCACTTACATGTGTTAATATTACAGAACATTTATTGTTAAAGGATATCTTTCTCATGAAAATGTAAAAGAAGACTCGCTTTGGCCGATCATGTCACGATTAAAATCGACACATTATCATTTGAGCTACGAGTTCAACAGAATCATCCCTCCCACGCTATACAAGCTGAGTTTGTCCAATTATTTATTACGAAATAAAATTTCGTTCTATATATAAGTGGGCTACTTGCTAGATATATACGAATGGTTCCACATAACTTTTTTTGGTTTGTTTTTATCACATGTAATTCAATAATGTCTGTATTATGTCCCATTTCAGCACTAAGCAAAAACACGCTGCTGATTGTTGAACCCTTGGTCCCTTTTCAACGACAGCTTTCTCAAATTTTCCATTCCTTCAATTCACACACACTTAAAAATCTTAATAAAATCTAGTTTCTTCTCCCCACGTCGCCTTTAAAAATCTTATTCAAACAGCTTATAAGTCACTTATCTAAATAATGTTCTTCAATCTTCAAGTTTTCTTCAAAATCCCATGTTCTACTCATAATTTGTCGTGCGTCGGTTCTTGATTCGAAGTACTTTTCCCAAAAAATCAAACTTCCATGCAAATAGTCCAGTTTGACGGTTGGGTTCTTTATTCTGGTCTTTAAATTCTTAAAAGTTATTTCATTATCAATGCTTGTTTTGTGAATTGAATTATAAAACCAGACTTTGGGTCATAATTTAGTCAAGAAAATCTGCTAAGCAATGGCGATTGAAGTTTTTCCAGATAGTCCGAGTCTGGGACCGAGCCCCAGAATCTCATTTTCTCACGATCTTTCTCAAACAGATGTTGTACCAGTCGAACAATACATTGGATCAAGTTCATCATCAAGTGTGGATTTTGATTTTTGTGTTTTTAGGGAAAGTTTCATGCAAGAATCTTCCTCGGCCGATGAACTTTTCTTCGACGGAAAGATACTTCCCATTGAAATCAAGAAAAGGCTGGCCCCGGCTGCACCGTCAAAAAGGGCAGCGCCACAGGTTTCACCACCACTACCACCTCCTCTTCCTTCACCAGTCTACGATCACATTCTCAAATCTAGCAAGAGCTTGAAGAAAATTACTACAGAATCAGATGAAAAGCAAAATTCTTCCAAGTCATTTTGGCGGTTCAAGCGGAGTACAAGTTTAAATTGTGGCAGTGGTTATGCTAGAACATTATGTCCTTTGCCAATTTTATCGAGAAGTAATTCAACAGGTTCAGCATCAAACAGTAAGCGTTCTTCAGTGAAACAATCACAATCTATATCACCAAATTCAAATACTACTCACCAAAGGCCTCCATTGAAGAAAACTTATGCCAACATTAATGGGATTAGAATTAATCCAGTTCTTAATGTTCCTCCAGCAAATCTCTTCGGATTCAGTTCCATTTTTTCTGGTGGCAAGGACAAAAACAAAAACAAAAAGAAGTGATTACAGTTTCTCAATTCTTGAAACACTGTGACAGGTTTGAATTTCTTTTATTTTGTGTGGTTCTTGGTTAATTTGTCATTTGTTCAGGCTAATGAAACACGATTTAGACAACGAGTCTTATCTAATATTACATATCAAACACGTATTAACGAAGGAGGGGTAATGGGGCCTAGGCATGCAATTATTCAAGCCACATGCATGCAGCTTTCTGTGTGACAGAAAACAGGCAACATTTGCTTTCAAGTTATGTCTTATTAGATGGATTTTATTTTTCATGCTTTTGTTTTATGTATGCTCACTCATGTATGTATAGTAATATTTTAGCCCTTTTTCTTTGTATGGAGAATGATTTGTTAGAGCTTTATTTTTCAGTTAAGAGAATAAGTGCTTGTTTGGTTTTGCTGATGAAGTGTGTAATCGTAAAATTAATAAATGTTATGAATTCCATAAAATTTATGGTAGAAATTTATTATTGACTTTAACATAAATTTTTATTGACTTTTCAGCTACATCATAATCTGATCGACTCCAGAAGCTCTAAACATTCAATGTGCCAGTAATTTCTATTTTTCCATATGTCATCTTTAATTTTATGGTGTTTTTTTTGGTTTTTTATGTGTAGAATTGTATTTACGATCCTTAATTGGCTACCATATCTGGTTATAAGACTTGATTTATACGTTAAAGGCAAGACTCATACACAATGATGACCAGTATACGTGTAGAACGAATGAAAATGGTCCACATTTTCGAAAGAAATGTTTGAGTAAGGTATCAAGAAACTATTAAATTTTATACGTTAAAGAGGGTGACAATCATCTTACCTATAAATATACGTTGGAGAAATCCAGGCAAGGCGTGAAGTTGTCCCTAGCTAGGCGCATATTGATATGTTTGACAAATCGTTACATGTAATAAATAATTTAGAAAAAATCGTGACAATAAAATTCATAATAAGTAACATGTAATAAATAATTATTAATGTTTCGATACAAAATGCTTATGATTCGACTATGATGCCTTCCTGACTCAATAATTTTATCAGTCATTGTTGATATATGTACACCTTTGAGTTTTTTGGTTGGTTAAATGATCCTGAAATAATGTCTCTTTTTGGAAAAAATAAGTAGATTCATGAATTTTACTTGGTTATACAAATATTAAAACTGTTAGATAAAAAAACGAGAAACTAAATACAATGAACAATATTTAAGAAAATAAAAATGATCTTATTTAGTATTTGTTAATATTTTTATTTTGTTCCAAAATTATTAATCTATAATATATTAAATATCACATCAAGTGAAAATAATTTTTTTGACGATTCTAATCTTACTACAATTCAATTATTTCAATAATATCGTACTTCTCGTTTTTCAATATGTAATAAATACTACAAAATCCTTGTGACGTATGCATTTCGTATTATTAATTCTCAATTAATTAACATTCACATTAATTTTGACTCAATGAATTTTTATTTGTTGAATTTTGATCTATATGAATTTAGAGTTATTATAAATGAATTTATTTCTATTCATGTATGTAGAAATGTTAATAGAGGTTTGAATTCATGTATTAATAATTAATTCCTATGTACGAAATGTAGTATAAAAATGATGCTCATTTGTAGTTAGTGTTCTAAAAGGCGTAATACGTGGCGATGCGTGGAGGTCAAGCCCAGGATTAGACGAACTTAGGCGAGGCATATGCGTAAAAAACGTAAAAAGACGTTTTCTTATTTTAATTTTTAATCGATTAAAAATAATAGTTACTAAAAATTTAAAACAAATTTATAGGAACTCTATACATTTTTTCAAAATTTCCAACAAAAATATAAGCTTCAAATTTAAATATAAAATAGTAAGTAAATAGCACATGAACTTAAATTTTATCTAACTCTCTATCGGACTCCAATTCAATAACATATTCTTCATCTAATACATCATCCGTGTCTTCTGATACTAAATCTTCTTCGAGAGAGTGCATTTTTATTTTTGAACGTTGGTTCAAATTCGATAAGTAAATAATTTTTTTTAATAACTCGAGTGTCTTAAGAAATTATCGACAGTAAATAGGATTCGATGGTCACTTGATTTTTGGGTTCAAATGGTTGTTTTAATTTTAAATTAGGGCAAATTGAAGAAATTAACGTTTAATAATTTTTAATTTCAAAAGAATTGTTAAAAAAAAAAAAAGTGCGCTTAGCGGTCAACAACTGTCGTTGACCGCCAAATAAGACGCTAACTCATTAGGCTTGACGTTTTGGTCTCGCCTCACGCCTTGGCGCTAAGTTTGGAACATTGTTTGTAACCTTTCATTATCACAAAAACTTTGAATTATGGAAGTTGAGTTTTGAGAGTATGATTTTCATTTCTTAAATTCTATCATACATTTTATTTTCTTTAGTTTGTTTGAGACCCATTAAATCCTCCCAATAAATTGGAAATAAAATATTATATTTACAGCACTTATAGAGTAATACTATTTATTATCATGACGATGGAATATCGATAATATAACAATTCATTATCCCTTACATCTCTTTCTCTCTCTTCCCCCCTGCTCTCATAAAAATTGAACTAGTCGGTCGAATAATTTCACATAGAATGTCACATCACCATAATGATAAATAACATTATTCTTATATAAATTGGTGATGCCATCGTACATGCTTAGCTCTTGTTTGATATAGATTAAAATGTGATCTCGCTATTAATTACGACAATGAATTTATTGCCTTGATCAAGCATTGAATTCAATTACTTAGATGGATCCCAATCGATGCTATATGTTTACATTATTGTTCATTGGAGTAAAGTTACGATAATGAACTTTAAATCTCAAAGCACCGTAATTACGTGCCGTCCCCCACCAGTTTCAAATATGAGGGACAGGACATACAACTTTAATCAACAAACAATGATTTCATAATTGAAACTGATTTATTACCAACCAACTTTAAGCCAAATTGTGAATAAAGATGACCATTTTATATATATATATATATATTTTAAATTTTGGACATTTTATTCCTTGTTGTTAAGCAAATAAATAATCAATATCCTACTCATTTATATGGGTGTTACATGGGAAGAACCAAGCGTATAAGGGTATTACATGGGATGAGCTAAGCATCTCAGCTTCTCTATTGTCAAAGCTCGACTTGGCTATGACTTGCCAAATTTTTCTTTCCGGTTGAAATGACACCTTACTCATTTTTGACAAATTTGTAGTAAACTATTCGTGAGCAGCTGGCTTGCATAGCTAACTCGTAGGAGCAGATGAGCTAGTTAACACGCCTACTAACCAGGGGCGAATTCAACATTGTAGTTCAGTTAGGGCGAAGACTGATGACTGTTAATAGATGATCGTTGACCGAGTCAAGTGTAGCGTCCACCGGATTTATTTTTCAAATTAAAATTGATTTAAAATCAGTGTACACACAGTTTAATTGAGCTCAACATCTTCTCCATTAATTTTTTTCACTTATTCCTAATTTCCCAAATCACAAATTAAAATTATAACTCATAAACTCATAGTCTCAGACAATAATACAACATAAATTCTCATTTCTCACAATTCATAAATCACAAATTCATAAAAACTAAAAAGAAAAAAAACAGAGATTGAAAGTAGAAACCGAACGAAAACCACTCACCGAGTTAGGCGTCGTGTCCACCAGACCACCATCGTCTACCGGTCTCGTCAATCAGGCTAAAAAAATAAGGGCCAAACAAATGAACAATAACAAAGGGAAAAAAAAAATTTCTGGGCTTCTTCTTCATTTTCCGATGGATGGCGACGACGACTAATTGAACTAAAGCTCCCGATGAATCCAGCACAGGCGGCCACGGTGGCTGGCCAAGTGCTGTGTCCGCCCCTGCTACTAGCCCAATATTATGCCCTATGTTCGATAAAATTAAAATCTGAATTTTTATCAGAGTTAAAGTCAACTATTAATTTTATTCACATATTTCATAATATCTATAATTTTTTTCAATTATAAATTTCATCAATTTTTATCAAAATTTGCTAAGCTCAAAAATTTACTCTTTACTGCACGCGCGCATTTTCTTCGGCACATTTTCCTCAAAAGTCTATTGCGTTTGAAAATCGTAGAGAGTGAATATACGTGCTGGAGTATTCCGCATCGATTATCTCTAAATAAACGCTCCAAAACTACGCAACGGTGCAAGATAGCAGAGAGTCGTAGACTCGATGTCACTCGCAGTCTCGCAAAACACTTCAGTTCCCTGTTTTTCATCTTTTTACATTTCTTAAGTCTAAACACTTTTTTGATAGGAATAAAAAATATAATTTTTATTAATAAATAGAAATTTTTAGTTGGAACATGACTTCTCAATAGGGTTGATTTTTTCGAAAAAGGTTATAAGAATTAAGAAATGCTGCATAATTTTTTAATGCGTGCATTAACTTGGAATGCATTTTTTGTAATACATAAGAAATATGATAACTTCATGTCACCTTCATCTTTTTTTGACTTCATACTGATGGTATATTCAATGTTCCAAAATTAATTGAGAAAATTAAATACGTCGCTAGAATTATTTGCGTGACTTAACTCAAGACCTTATTGCACGAGCTGATGATATCTATAAAATTTTACAAATTGAATATAGTTCATTTTAATAAATAATTATTTCTATACTTATAGTGAATTATTTTTGTTGAAAAAATTATTTTAACAAAATACGAGAAAATATTAATGCTAATGTTGATACATGGAGTTGCTATCTTATCCTATGCACCATGCATCCCCACCTCACCACACAGTGAAAAAGAAAAGAAAAATCAGTGACAGAGCAGCAGCCGTTTTCACAGTACATCATTTTCAGCTGCCATTCACAGAAGAACAAACCCAGTTAAGCTTCATTTTCATTTTATTGGGTTCCCCAAACAGAGAAAAAATACTTCTATTCTTGTATTAATTACCGAGAATCTTTATACAAGTGTTTTTAGATGATTATGCTTTTTAGACATTGATTTGATAATCACTCCAAAAACAAAATCCAATCTTTTTTTTACGTCTTTTTCGCTCTCTGTGCATTTGCCGTCAGTTTTCAGACTTGTATGTTTGAATAGTATCTCATTGCGTGACCTGAGCTGAATAATAGTACTGTTATTACATATTAGTTTTTTTCATTTTTTTCTACTTCTAACTGGCTTCTCTTGTCAAAGTTGCTTGCGCATGGCCACAGCCTTGTTCCCTTTGGGTAATTTTTCCTACGCCTTTCGACTCTGTTTCTTGGGAGATAGAGAAAAAGACGCGACTGCTAAAAGGAGAGTTGTTTTTTTAGGATTTTTATTGAGCATTTGTTTAAAAGGTTTTTCCGGGTTATTTTGTTGCCTTTGAACTAAAATGCTTGGTTCTGTGGGGAAGAGATAAATTGATTCAAGAGGGGTTTTGGGAAAACATTGATAGAATGAGCGACAGATTGGAAAAAACAGCGTCTTCTTTGGCTATTGTAGAGAAAAAGCCTCAAAAACTAGGAGGATGTGTGGGCATTTTCTTTCAGCTCTTTGACTGGAACCGTAGATTTGCAAAAAAGAAGTTCTTTTCCAAGAAATTGCTTCCACCAGGTTTGTTTTTTGCCATTGCTCTGTTTTCTTTTTAGAAATTTGGCAAACCATATTGGCATTATGTTGCAAATCAGATCTGGTCTTTATGTTGCATTTTTCTCAGTTCGCTTGAAACAAGCTTCGAACAAATTTGGTGGAGATGAGAATCAGCCGAAGCTTCGTTTGGTATGCATCATGCTTTGTTTTGTTTCTGCATACTAAATAGTTGTCTTCTGTTTTTAATAAATGGAGTTTTAAGCTTTGGGATGTTTCTTTTATTGTGTGTGAATGATATAGATTGCTGATGAGAATAGTGGGGGATTTCCTAGCTCAAGGAAAACGTGTGGGGTTAGTAAAGTTGATCTTGAGCAAAGGCGTGAAATGCGAGCTCCAGGTCTGGTTGCCAGGCTTATGGGTCTGGAGTCCATGCCGGCATTACAGAAAGAGAAGTCGAAGAAAACATCGTTTTCAGGAAATGGGAATGATAAAGCAGAGAAAATTGAGGATAAAATTTGTGGGTACAAGGGGGATAAAGTGAATGTGGAAAAAGGAGGGAGTAAAAATGAATTGAGGCCTCAAAAGCTTCTGAAGACCGGGTCATGTGAGGTAGCTAGAATGGGGGCCGAGGTATTGCATTTTACAAACGTTTTATCAAGATCAAGAAAGCTTCCTCCAAAACTTACTTCTCCAGTGAAAAGTCCCAGAACTCTTTCAGGGAAAAATGCATCTAGAATAATTGGTGCGGCAACTAGAATTCTGGAACCTGGGTTGGCAAGGAGTAGGTCAAAACGTGCCCTTGCATATTCAAATACCTTGCACAATTCTTCTAAAGGAGAAACTTTTTCGGGGATAACGACAGATTTTTTACCAAGCCAAGTGGAAGATTCTAACTACCGTGTTACTCAGCAGCCAAAGGTGCAATCTTCTTGCAGAACTTGTGGGCATTTGCTAGATAAGTTGGATTCTGAATCAAGTGTAGATGAACGGCCGATGATTTTTACTTCGGGTTTCTCACATCATGTTGAAGCCTCTTGTCAAAGGTCAGAAAGGAGCAGCCCAGGAATGCCAACATTTGAGGAGGTTCTAGAGGAATGCCCAGTAACTGCAGGTTCAGCCGAAAAAAGATTTCAACCTCGTGGTGCATTTTCATCAAAGAGGAATCCTTTAAGTGGAGAAACGATGTGGAATTTGAGAAGCCAACAGTGCAAGCCTCAGAAGGACATGCCTCTCTCTGATGGTTTTAGTTACAGGACTCGGAGCCAAAATCAGATGCCACAGGCGAGAAATAGACTTCCTCCAAGGTCAAAGTACAATGGTCAGTTGAACAACAAAGCCTCAGCATCAATTGACGCAGATGAGACGAAGGATTTTGTTTTTAATTATCGAAGCTTAAGTGGGCGTAGGAAACCTGGGCTCTCCACTGGAGCTGATAATGGCAAATTTGAAATGGAGAGGAGAGCTGGTCACGGGCAGAATGATTCCATATTACCAGTGCGAAAGAGAAGGCCAATTAATATCACAAGAGAAAGTGCAAGTCCCGGTTTCACAATTTCTTTCAACAAACAAACTTATACTGGTGCTCATGTAATGAGTAGACAAGAGATGGAATGTAATGTTCAATCCATTAACCGCCAAAGCAAAAATAGATTGGATCTTCATCAAGATAGAAGAACAGTTGGTGTTAGGAAGGTGGATAGTGATGTTTTATTGATGGTTAACTCTCCAGTGAAACAGGGCATTGGAATTCATGCGGGTGTTGTGGAAAGAAGGATTCAAAATGATTCAAGCGACGAGACCACTTCACAAAAATTTGCATTAAATGAAAATGATGAAAATAGAAAGTATAAAAAACCATTTCATTTGAGTGGAGATGCATTAAGTGCACTTCTGGAACAAAAGTTGCAGGAATTGAATCTCCAAGGGGAGGATGAGATGAGAATAGGTGGGAATGCCCCCCGAAGGACCACAGCTATGATTCTCCAGGAGTTAATTTCTGCCTTGACTTCAGAGAGAGTGTTTCGACATGATAACTCGGCTGCTACATCTAACGGGAAAAGTGATTCTCGTGATTGTGGTGCTATATCCTACTCAAAAATATTAGACAATTCCCAGGTCAGTCAATGTCATTTTATTTGCTGACAACTTAACTTAGCGAGCAATAAGGATATTTGAATGTCTATTCAATGAGATTCAAACCTGCTGGATTGAAATAAGGACAAATTCTCACTACTCTGAATTGAAGCGTATGTACAACAATTTCCATCTTTCATTGGTCCTGCATAAATATCAATAACCTTCAAAAAAAATAGTCACTGAGCCCAAAGAACGTGGCTTAGGACAAGGCGCCATTCCACTTGGAAAGAGATGGCATGCTTTATCAACCACAGTTCACTTAGTGAATTTGTTTCTTCCCTCCACCTTCAGCACAAAACCCCCATGAACGATTTTTAGGTGAGGATGAGAACAAATATGCTTGTGTAATAAATTATGCACTTCTATCAGTTTTTTTTTTTTGGGTGAATTTGGGGATTCAACTAAGTGAAAGTTTCCGAGTGTCAGGTCATTTACTGTTAGTTTAAGAATCTGCTAAAACAGTTCAGTCATTTTTTACAGATTGGCATGGCAAGCCTTGTTTCTACTTTGAAAGTTATCACTGTGAAAATGTAAATTACACGAGCTTATTTTTTTCATTACAAGTGGATTTCGAGCATTTCTGTCTTGTCTAGTTTGCATTTTGGTTCATTGAGCCACTAAAATAAATTGGCTTCTATCTTGCATTCATGCTTTGCCCATTTAGTCATTTTTGATCTTATTCTGCAGTATCAATTTTTATTGCCATGTTAATTATATTTGGCTTGATGGCTAATATTTGAATCCTAAGTAATCAATTTGACGTCTCCTTAGGTCAAAGAAAAGACAGCTGAGTTGTTGGTTGACTGTCCGCCTGATAGTGAACACCTTAGCCCAGGATCTGTTCTTGAGGCTTCTTTTTCCAACGAGAGTTGTCTCTCTAGCAGTATGTATGATAGCTCCGGTTAGCATCTCTGTTTTGATTTTGTTGCTTGTGATGACTAAAAGTCCCCTTATTGCACTTATAAATACTGTTACTATCCTTATATTCTAATATTGGCTACTACTATTTCAATTCAGGGTATAAAATGCTCACTGAAACTTTGGATTGCTCCTATGATGATCCACAGTCTCTTTGCCGTGACATTGACCTTTTAGATTCTGCAACCACTGTAAAGACAGCAAAGAGTAGTAGAGAGTACATTATTGATGTCCACAAAAATATTTCGGAAGTTTTATGCTGTATGGAATTTGATAATTGTGGTTTAAGAGAAAGCATGCTCGACTATGCAAAAAAGGTTCTTTTGAATGCTGAGTTGGTGTTTGGAAATGCAACTCCCCCAGGCTCAATTGCAAGGCAAGGTATTTCAATTAAAAACTTGTTCCTTGACCAGCTTGAAACACTAGCAAGTGTTCTCCAGATGAATCTTGATTGCTTTCTTAACATTGAGGACGGGAAAGAGGTGAATCAACTGAGAAGATTTACTTTTGATTCTGTCATAGAATTCTTGGACTCGAGATTCGGTCAATATGCTAAATCCAGGTATAAAGTCTCGACGAAATTGCCATTTTTTGTGAACACGGAGATGTTGATTTTTCATATTGTGGAGGAGGTCAGAAGGTGGGGAGAGTCATCTGTTTTGATATATGATGAGTTGATAGAGAAGGAAATGAGTGATTCATTAGGCCAATGGACAGATTTTGATGTCGAAAAATTTGAAATTGGCATTCAAATTGGCATGCACCTGTTCCAGATTTTAGTTGATGAGATCGTTGTAGAACTTTGGAACTGCAGGCCGAATTCCCTGTCGATTGCACATGGCTTTCACTAATTTTCTCAATTTCTCTATAACTATGCAGCATTCTGCTACCATTCCTCTGTAGTTAAAGGAAGATGGGGTCTCTTTGTACAAGCTGTGTATTTTATAGTTGCTGGTGTTAACAGACTGTCTCAAGTTCCCATTCTTTTCTTTCTATTTGCTTATTTTCTTTTCCTTGACAAATGGAAAACTGTTTAGTTGCTAAGATGTTTCAGTAAATTTAGCAATGATTCTTGTAGTTGATTTCGAATTTACTATGAAGTTTAGTTTGTTAATGCAAAAACAAGAAATTTCCACAGGAATTTATAAAGCAAAAAACTCAAGAGGAGGCTGTACAAGAAAAAAGATTCATCAATTCAATTCTTTAATCAAAAACACATTCCACTCTTTACAAATGAATACACACAGAAATTCTCAAGCCAAAGCTCTGATTGTAATGGAATAAAAAATATTCAGAATCAAATACTAAAGTTAAACCAAATAAAGTCGATCTTGAGAGAAATATCAGTAGTTCTCACATTAAGAAAGTCCTAATTTCTGAACTCAAAACTGTCTTTGCCCAAAAAGAGTTCTACCGATTCTCCCTCCCCTGTTTCCTTCATTGGTAGCGTTATTAGCAGCAGTACCGAATCCTTTCAGTTCCCCCATACTCGCATGGCTCTTCCTGGTCATAATTCCACCACTCCTCTTCTCACTGGAATTCACCGACTTACTCTCGCCTCCCAATTTCCCATAAAGCCCCCAACTCTTTGCCCCTGCCGGTGGTGTCAAGGACTTCTCCGCCACCGGAGTCAGCATTGATGGCGGTTTCCGATTCTCCTTCCTCAAAGCAGATGAAAAATCCGGCACAGATTGAGTCAAAATTGAAGTCCCTTTAGTCCTTTTTGGTGGTGTGGTGAAATTCGACTTCCCTAGGAATTTAACCTGCTTCTTTGGCGGGGTCAGAACATGTTCTTCTTTTCTGGGAATTTTCGGCTCTATCACGCCCCTTTTTCTTAGTCTTTTTTCTCTGAGATCCGAGTATTCCTTATATCTGGGACCTCTCTCCATAATGAGGCTGTCCGCTGTGAGTTGCAGTAACTGTGGTTGGTTAGAATCAGAAAATTGGGAGAGGAGCAGCGATTTGGAATCAAGAACGGTGTATTGTAGAATATGGTTTTGTTGAAGAAGAAAGCCATTAATCTCTGCCATTGATGGAGGATTTTTGAAGCTTTGACAGTCTGATTTTGAGGAAAAATTCTTGAAAGTAGTTGTATCTTTAAAAGATTTGAGTTTCCAACGGTCTAATAAAGATATGGTAAAAGGCAGGAGAGGAGAAAATAACATGATTTCCAACGTTTCTATTTAAAGAGGGTCCCACTTAAATTAAATAATGTTAGGACTTTGGTTTGTATAATGACCGTATAATGCTACATAAATGTATTTTTTGACTCATTATTTATTACTCTTTTAACCTGATTAAGATTCAGCATAGTAGCCGTTAAACCAATTCCTTCTAGTTGACCTTTGCAACCTTTCAATTATTTGTTAAAATTAGGGTTAGGACACTTTCAAAATAAAATTGAATACTGTTGAACGAACAATTTTCTTCGTCGTCGCCGTCGTTATTATTTTGGCCAATCGCAAGTTTTCTATTAAGAATTGATTTTATTTGGAAGATTTGTAATAACACGATATTGATATAATGCTCAATCATTCGAAATCCACATTTAATGTGCCGATGATGATATGGAGTCCATGTCACCAAAAGAGCTACCAGATATGTAACATAATTAAACGTCATCAATACTTTAATGATCAATTTGAAATTTTATTTGAACTAATATTCTTTTGTAATGTAACTCATTTTAATAACCTTAATAAATTAACATGTTTATTTTAATTAATACACCCCGCTCTTGCAAGGCTGGCCGGGAGAGGTGCTTTTTCAGGTTTGATTTGCCTTCTTCATTAGGTTACATAGTTCGATCCAACCAACTCATAATCTTCCCGAATTCAACGACTTACATCCCACATGGGCAGGAAAATGCGGAGACATCATATCAAGACCGCCTAAATCACCAAACCAGCATAAGTCAATTTTGATCAAATAGCTATTATCAACTTACTCATAAAAAAGTCATTTTACATGTAGGACGGCTGTTTGAGGCTTTACATATGGCTAATATTGAGCCAGATGAAAAAAAAAAAAAATTATCAAAAGATAAAAATACTCATTTCATCAATAGTAAAGAATTGAAGCCTAAATTCAAACTTTGTTGTACTTGTACTTCTGCCCAAGATTAAACCTAGTAATTCTACTGCTAAATCCTTCTAATACAAGCGTTCTCACAGCCTCGACTGCTTGTTCCATAGCAGCATCCACCTGCAAATAAAGCCGATAGAAGTTGGACCTTTGAGCAGGCATCATGGATGTAAACTGAACCGCGCGACTGCGTAGGATATGATTAGATAAGTGATATTTGCTATAGGATTAAAAATCTCGATTCCTCCGTGTCCTAGCATTAGAAATTCTGTACTCAAAATACTCTTGGCTCATGCCTACAATGGATTTAAATGTAGAAGAAAGTCTAATGCAAAGTTCAAGTGATCCAAACCATGTGTGAGGATACAGGTGTCTGTCTCTATGATGTACAATAGAATGTATAATATAAACAAACTAAAGAGCCAAAAAGATCCACTACGACCATTTTCCAATTTTCTCTGTAAGCTGAATTTAAAACGAAGTACCCGTTCTCTCTCTTTGGCACTGAATTTCTGAAGAAGAAAAGCCTTCATGTCCATGGTACCAGGTGGATTCCCAATGCCTGCAATATTAGATGTATTTGAGTTTGAGTTTGAAATTGGAAGTATACTATTGCGGCCAAGTAAGGTGATTAAGGAACAGACCTATGCAAAAGCGTGGAAATTCACGTCGACCGTCTAAGTGCTCCATGACACTCTTCACTCTGTGATTCCAAGATCGGAAGAAAATTAAGAAGGGAGTTCATTAAAACTTACTATGTTTTCATGCAGATATTATACTAATGAGAAAAATTGGAACATGATAGCTGGAACTTGGATGACATCAGGGAAATTCACGATCATTAATTATTCAACCAATGCAGTTGTAGAACGGGAGTGGAGTTACAGAAGTTAGAACCCAAAAGTCTCAATTTGTGACATAATCTGAATGTTTTAGCATGAAAGCATAACAAGAACAAGGACTGAGTAGCACGAAACTGGTAGAAGCTAAAAGGTTCTAAAACATATTCCTGTACAGGTCTGTGAACATGCATCTGTTTTGTATCAGAAGTTTAACCTCAATCCAAGTCATTTGAGTTCCAATGCAAATTCATGCGTGCCAGGGGAAAGTTATAATAATTCACGCACAAAAAGAAAAGCTAGAAGGAAATATAAATACTTTCAAACGTAAAACTCATATGAGATGGTGAACAAAAAAGAAATACAGAAGAAAGTCGTCTTAACTCTTGATAAGCACATTTGGCTGGTTTGCTCATTCATCGTAATGGCACTCAGTCTTACCTTTTTTATTAATCACATAACTTGACTCGATATCAAAATGTCAGAAATCAAGGATCGGGTACCTTAGCTGCATACGAGGAATTTTTTTTTTTCACTTTGATAAATATGTCCACTGAACATGAAGAAGTACCGATTAATCATCTAAAACTTTGTAATAAATACTGTAAAGAATATGGACCAAAATTTTGGCAGAGAAGGAACTACATGTACAAATTTTTAAAAACGATTTAACAGATACTAAATTGCAAAGAAGTTTCCTCATGTGGCCATTGCATGGCTTCTTTACTGGGAGCACAAAATCACTCACATTTATAAGAGAGAAATCGTAGTTGATTATCTGTTCCCCATGTCAACTAACAACGTGACACAAAGTTCATAACCAGATAGGAGAATCTTAGAAAAACATCATATTTCCTACATTGATTAATGGGCTAGCATCGTGTGATTCATAAGATTGAATAGCATTTCCAGACCATCATTAGGCTAAATAATACCCGTTGTGATGTCCATGTCCACCTTTAGGTTGAAGCCTCAAAACACCATTTGGTAAGCTTATCTCATCATACATCTGCACTGACCATTCCAGAAGTTGTAGAAATATCAAATTTCAAATAAATAGCACAGTTTGAATACTCAGGAGTAATTGTATAAGTTATTCTCATTACTCAAAAATTATATAAAAATATACATGGTAACTTTATACTAAAAACAATTGCTGACCAGGAGGATGTGACGCAAGGGTACTTGATAATATGCAGCAAGTGGCCCAACCTGGAAACATATAGAAGAGACAGACGATATCATTTACAGTTAATTTTTGAACAAAGAAGCTTATATATGCCATCAAAAAGGACCAGTAAACAGTGTACCACCAGGAGATAACCACTGCGAAAGAAGTAGTTATATCTCAGATGGTTTGCAAACATAAAATTTACAGCTTGAACTAGTAACCAAGGGAAGGACATTTCTCAAGTAGAAAACATAAAACTCCAGACGCAAAACAATTGCAGATTTTCTTTTGTTTTTTCCATTCAAGAAGAAACTTCAGGAAGGAACTCAAAGTAAGTTCTTCTAAAATATTTAAGCATGCATCCTTTAAGTAAAGAGTGATGGATTAGATGGTTTTTCATTGCTATAAAATACACAGACAAATCCCATGCTACTGCTATTTAAATTTTGTGCATACCAAACATTAACAGAGCTAACGGCCCCACCAACCTGCTGGATAGGTTGGTAGTATGAATTAATTGGTACAACATCTTATATCAAACACCAAAATAGGTAAACTTATTTCAATATATGCTCTTGCTTGCAGGATAACATTAACTTTTTTCATGAACATTCTATGCAGAGTAGCAACAATTGTCACATGTTTATGTTACCATGATGGACTTTTACACGGTAGCAAACACAAATAGGACAAATTCTTCAACTCTACAAAGTCACTGACATTTTACTTCACCTAATATTTATGATCATAGTATTGAATATGTTTATTCAGCGACTAGGAAAAACATAATATTCCAAGCCAAGATGCAAAATGCAGAACACTCAACAGAACATACTGATTCTCCGTTAAAATTCACATATGTTTGAGGTTTGGCCAACAATACTGGCACCTCTCCAATGGAACCTGCATTGATAGCATTAAAACTTCATTAATAAAGGTCACGATGACGAAACGAATTATTAAAAATAAAGTGGATGGAACTCAGGTAAAGGGAATTGCAAACTTTTGGAAAAAGGCTAAAGAAGCACCTATCCCAATCAATGCTTTTGACTGTATGGTATTCATCAAAATGCCTTCTGCTTGAGAGACGCGGTCAATCATTTCAAACCCAACCTAATTTTGTAAAGACCCGTAAATAACAAATAATCAGATTCATAACCCTTCAAAGGGGAACAAGAAAAAGTTCAAATATTCTCTAATAATAATCAAATCAAGTAAACAACATAAATGCAAATAAATTAAACAAATTGAACTAACTGAGAGTACGAGCTCTCACATTGTGCCGGGTTCCATGGTACTTGTTTCCTGGATTCCCCAAGCCAACAATCAGCCATGGAGTGTACTCAATTTTATCCGCATTTGGTTCTGGTAATGAAGCCAATGCGCGAAGCCTAGTTGAAGCCAACTGCCCTCGAGGAAGACATGGGGTTCCAATTTTTGGATAAGATACAGTAGAAATACAAATTTTCGGTGAAGATATTGCAGACAACATTGATCTGCATAAAGAAACTTCTTCCAATATCAGATAGCATGTTTATGGATTGAAATTTTGAACGAAAGAAAACTTGAATACTTAATTAAAAAAAAAAAAAATTCAGCCTGGTATTGAATACCCCGAAATGACGGTTTACTGTTGGAGAATTTGATAAAAACTCACGCACAGAGGAAGAGGGCAAGACATTTACTCTTTGGCTTGCGAAATCTCAGTGTGATAGGTTGGCGGCGGGGGTCGGGGCAGCAAGCAGGGGAGAAAAATACAGAAGAAGAGCTGAAGATTGTACACTAAACACGCGCCACCACTTATGGCCGTTGCCCCGCTTCCGTATCACAAATGACGGTAGAGCTGCTATTCATAGCCACGGGGATGAAAACACAGTCTACGTGACGTCAATGTGACATTAAATGATTGGTGAAATTTTAACTTATCATTTAAAATCACATAAATTGTGTTTTCATCCCCGGGATGAATAACATTACTCGATGAATTTGTTAGAGTTTGTGAAGTCAGTTTTAATAACTCCCATTGTTCAGGAGCTCGTTTTATTTTCTGTTAGTATTTGACTATTTCCAGCCAATTACCACAATCTTAAGTCTGGTAAATCACATGGCTATTTTTATGCTTTTTCTGTTTTGTAATGGCTTTATAAGCCAAGTTCCCTTATGTTATTTTATATAATCATGCTTCAGAAAGCTATTTTGCTGTGAGTCTGGTTATCTTTACATTTTGCTATCAGAGCCACTAATCGGGGCCTGGTTGTGAGAATTAGAAAAAGAGAAAAACACGAGAGGAAAAAGAGAGAGAGACAGAAGAAGTGAGTGTGAAGATGGCAGAAGAGGGCAATTTCACTCAACCTTGCATTCCCAAGTTCGATGGCGATTATGATCACTGGAGTATGCTCATGGAAAATCTCTTGAGATCAAAGGAGTACTGGAGTCTTATCAAGACAGGTTATACAGAGCCGACTGAAGGAGCGGTGTTGACAAATGCACAGAGGACAAGCATGGATGAGAAGAAGTTGAAAGACTTAAAGGTTAAAAATTACCTTTTCCAGTCAATTGACAAGTCTATTTTGAAGACTATCACTCAGAAGGAGACGTCCAAGCAGCTATGGGATTCAATGAAGGTAAAATATCAAGGGAATGCTAGAGTGAAGCATGCTCAACTTCAAACCCTTCGCAGAGAGTTTGAGATCCTAGAGATGAAAACTGGAGAGTCGGTCACAAATTACTTTACAAGGGTGATGCTTATGGCCAACGACATGAGAAATACTGGAGAAGATATGCCGGATGTAAAGATTGTTGAGAAAATCCTGCGCACTCTTACAGAAAAGTTCAATTACATTGTTTGTTCGATAGATGAGTCGAAAGATATTGATAGGCTTTCCGTGGATGAATTGCAGAGCTCGTTGCTTGTTCATGAGCAGAAGTTTCGTAAAAGTGGTGAAGAAGAGCAAGCACTGAAGGTTACCTATGATGAAAGAGTTGGTGGTAGAGGAAGAGGACATGGATCTTTCAGAGGCAGAGGAAGAGGTCGTGGGAGGCAGGGCTTTAACAAAGCAGGGGTTGAGTGCTACAAATGTCACAAGATAGGGCATTTTCAATATGAATGCCCTAGTTGGGAGAAAGCTGCAAACTATGTAGAGTTGGATGAAGAAGAGGAGCTTCTTTTGATGGCTTA
The DNA here is from genome assembly GCA_912172775.2 of Fraxinus pennsylvanica. Taxonomy (NCBI): domain Eukaryota; kingdom Viridiplantae; phylum Streptophyta; class Magnoliopsida; order Lamiales; family Oleaceae; genus Fraxinus; species Fraxinus pennsylvanica. The sequence continues at coordinate 30,051,698 of OU503038.1, forward strand.
TGTTGATCTCAACAATGCAAAGAGGGAAGAAGTTTGGTTTATTAATTCAGGCTGCTCGAATCACATGTCAGGAAACAAGCAATGGTTTGTGGACTTTGATTAACAATTTCGACATTCAGTGAAGTTGGGGAACAATTCAAGGATGCTAGTAATAGGAAATGGAAATATCAAGATAGAAGTCGGAGGAGTAACTCAGGTAGTCACTGATGTATTTTACATTCCTGAGCTCACAAATAATCTTTTAAGTGTTGGTCAGCTACAAGAGAAGGGGCTGGCTATTCTAATCCAGGATGGAGCGTGCAAGATCTATCATCCCAAGAAAGGTCTTATAATTCATACTCAGATGACAACAAATAGGATGTTCGTATTGCTTGCTTCCGTAAAACCACAAACACCAAACTACCTCCAAGTCACTACTGAAGACACCACTGATCTATGGCATCGAAGATATGGCCATTTGAACAACAAAAGCATGAGAACCTTGCAATATAAACAGCTTGTAAAAGGGCTGCCACAACTCAAAGCTGCGAATAAAGTGTGTACTATATGCAACATCGTACGGCTATGCCAAAGAAAAGTCAGTGGAGAGCCTCACAAAGGCTGCAATTGATACATGCTGATATTTGCGGTCCCATCACACCGATGTCAAACATCAACAAGAGGTATATCTTGAGTTTTATTGATGATTATAGTAGGAAGAATTGGGTTACTATCTTACTGAAAAGAGTGAAGCATTTACATCATTTAATAATTTTAAAAGTCTTGTTGAGAAGGAGATAGGGAGTGGATCTGTTGCTTAAGAACTGATCGAGGCGGTGAATTCACTTCGTATAAGTTTAACAATTTTTGTAAGGCTCATGGCATTAAGAGGCAGCTTACGGCAGCGTACACCCCTCAGCAGAACAGGGTTGCAGAACGTAGGAATCGAACTATCATGAATATGGTTCGATGCTTACTTACAGAGAAGCAAATACCTAAAGTATTCTGGCCAGAAGCAGTTCGGTGGACAGTACACGTATTAAACAGGAGCCCTACTATGGTGGTGAAAGATAAGACCCCAGAAGAATGTTGGAGTGGAATCAAGCCAACTGTTGATTATTTCCGAGTTTTTGGTTGCATTGGTCATGTTCACATACCAGATAATAAGAGATCAAAGCTGGATGACAAGAGTTATAAATGTGTACTTCTCAGATACAGTGACGAGTCTAAAGCGTATAGGCTCTTTGATCCCATTGCTAAGAAAATTGTAACCAGCAGAGACGTGGTTTTTGAAGAAAATGAGAGTTGGAACTGGGGGAGGAGTGACGAAGAGGTGAAGCTTGATGTACTTGATTGGGGAGATGGTGAATATAAAGAAGGTGAGCATGAGTTTGGTGGCCTTGATGAGAACGAAGAAGGTACAGAAGAAGAGAATAACCAAGATGATCTACCAGCTCAAACCGACTTGAATGAAGGCAGCGAACAAAGTTCTTCTGAAGATAATCCTAGTTCATCTGAAGATAACTCTTTGAGTTCACATGAAGAAAGAGTTAGAAGAGTTCCCGTGTGGAAGCAAGATTATGTAAGCGGGGAAAATCTGTCTGAAGAAGAAAATTTGCAGAACCTCGCTTTATTTATTTCACAAGAAGATCCAACATGCTATGAAGAGCTATGAAGAGTGAGAAGTGGAGGAATGCGATGGATTTGGAGATAAAAGCCATTGTAAAAAATGAAACCTGGGAGTTGGTGGATCTACCGGTTGGAGCAAAGAAGATTGGTGTTAAGTGGGTGTATAAAACCAAGCTAAACGAGAATGGGGAGATCGATAAGTGCAAAGCTCGCTCGGTAGCAAAAGGATATGCTCAGAAACATGGAATAGACTATAACGAGGTGTTTGCTCCAGTGGCACGGTGGGATACAATTCTTATGGTCTTGGCCTTGGCTGCTCAAAAGGGTTGGTTGGTGTTTCAACTTGATGTTAAAAGTGCCTTTTTGCATGGGGAACTAAAGGAAGATGTGTTCATTGAACAACCGCAAGGTTATGAGCAAAAAAATAAAGAAGAGAAGGTTTACAAACTCAAGAAGGCTTTATATGGGCTAAAGCAGGCTCCAAGGGCCTGGTACAGTAAGATTGAGGGTTATTTTCTTCAAGAAGGTTTCGAAAGATGCAATCATGAGCCCACTTTGTTTGTTAAAACAGAAGCTAGAGGGAAGATATTGTAAGCCTTTATGTTGATGACTTAATCTTTACTGGTAATGATGCCTATTTGACTGAGAAGTTTAAATGTTCAATGAAGTTTGAGTTTGAGATGACAGACCTAGGAAAGATGAAATATTTCCTAGGTATTAAAGTCCGGAAAAGTTCGAAGGGTATTCATTTGTGTCAGAAGAAATATGCCAGAGAAATTCTTGATAGATTTGGTATGGGAGATTGCAATGCAGTACAGAATCCCATGGTACCAGGTTCGAAGCTGACAAGAGAAGGTGCAGGGAAGAAGGTCGATGCAACTCTGTTCAAACAAATGATTGGTAGTCTCATGTATTTGACGGCTACCAGACCTGACTTGATGTATAGTGTGTGTCTTGTTAGCAGATATATGGCTAGACCAGCGGAAGAACACTTGCTTGCTGCTGAAAGGGTGCTTCGATATCTAAAGGGAACTTTGGAGCTTGGGGTGTTCTATGAAAGAGAAGGTGCAATGGAGCTGGTTGTAGATACGGACATCGATTGTGCCGATTACTATGATGAAAGGAAAAGCACATCAGGCTATGTGTTCATGCTGAGTGGAGGAGCTGTGGCTTGGTCTTCGAAGAAGCAGCCGGTTGTAACTCTCTCTACAACAGAGGCAGAATATGTTGCTGCAGCGGCTTGTGCCTGTCAGACTATTTGGATGAAGAGAGTGCTCAATCAGTTCAGTCATTTTCAAAGTAAGTGTATTACTATGTTTTGTGATAACCCATCTACTATTAAGTTGTCAAAAAACCCAGTTTTACATGGAAGAAGCAAGCATATAGATGTGAGGTTTCACTTTCTACGTGATCTCACAAAGGGTGGTGTTGTTGAATTGAAATATTGTGGTACGAGTGAGCAACTTGCAGATATTATGACCAAACCTTTAAAGTTGGAGAGCTTTGTGAAACTTCGAGAGCTGCTGGGAATGAGGCTATTGAATGAAGTAAACTGATTGATATTGTCAATTCCAGTTTAGGGGAGGAAATGTTAGAGTTTGTGAATTCAGTTTTAATAATTCCTGTTGTTCAGGAGCTCGTTTTGTTTTCTGTTAGCATTTGACTATTTCCAGCCAATTACCACAATCTTAAGTTTGGTAAATCACGTAGCTAAGTTCCCTTATGTTATTTTATATAATCATGCTTCAGAAAGCTATTTTGCTGTGAGTCTGGTTATCTTTACAGAATTTACATATACCTGACGGTGAATTATGATTAATTTTGAATTTCTTCGATGAAATAAAAAAATATTTTTCACTTTCTTTGATATTTCATCTATATATAAATGAGTAAAGTCACTTTGCCCGAATTTGGTGCACCTCTGTTGACTGATCCTCACATTGCACCGTGTATTCCGCGTGAACTAAATAATGCCCACCCCATGTGTATGTGTGTGTGTGTGTTCGATCAGCTAAAGTGTCATCCAAAATGTTCATGTAGCATTACTCCATATAAATATCATGTAATACATTATGTACAAGGGTAGTGTTACACGTACTTCCTGGTATACAAAATGGTTTACTACATGATGACGTGGTAGAGGAGGTTTGACTTCAATATCTCACCTGCCAATAAAAAAAAAAAAAGAAATAAAAGGTGCCATTTTGTTAAACGTGGACAACCTCTTCAATCATTTCCATTCCTTTACTCAGAGCACATCTGGCGACGACGAAATGGAGGAACCTGAAAACCCATTCCACGATGCCGGCGACTTGGACGACGACGTCCACAAGTCAGTGAACCCCTTATTCTTACCCCCATTTCCAGTCAAAGCTGAGACATTCTATTATGGAGACGAAGATGAAGTCGAAGCCGGCAACTCCCACACTGACAACTGCGACGCCGACGACGACATGGGTAAGATGTTTTTAACTTAATCATCATTTTGCTGAAGTTAATAGAAAACGGAAATAGGTAGTTTACGGCCGGAAGAGTTGACATTTTTGTGCCCATTGTTATTTTCTGCAATATGTAGTATGTTCGACGGGTATGTCAAAGTAGATGCATTTAATTGATGAAATCAGTTAAAGCCCTTACAATTTTTTTTTGGATTTTGTACAGTTGATTTGAGAGAGAAAACATGAAGTTGTTTAGAGACCAAATGTTTGCTGTTGCCCCAAGTTTTTTTGTTGTTACCCACGTTTATGTCTTCTCATCTATCAACATTTCCTTATCCTCCATAGATTGTGACTTCAAATAACCGTTCCTTTGTCGTAAATGCAGGTTATCTAGGAATTCATTCATCCGAAGACGACAATCCGACTGATACGAGCTTAGGAGAAGGAACTGATATTATTGTGCTAGTGTTGAAATGAAGTTTTAAGATGAAAATGAGGTGTTTGAATTTTCCGGTAAGGAAAAGATCTTCGAGGAAAGGTGATGACGGGGTCATACGTTATGTAACGTTTACACGTAGTTGGGAGGGCCGTTGAATAAGTGGTACAAATGCAAATCTGAAGCCTCAAGTGGGTGATTTTGATTTAGGGGTCTAAAGCATCCAGAAATATTCGGCTGTAAATTTTTGTAAACAGTTAACGTGCATGATCTAATTTATACATCTTGGCTTAATTCTAACTAGAGTGTTTGATATGGCGGTTATTTTGTGGGTTACTATGTAAACACTTTGTGTTTACGTAATTGTTGGAGCAATCTGATTTAATGCATTTCTTTTGTCATGTTATGATTCTGATTGGTTGTTGATTCTTTTGTCATATTATGATGCCCAGTTTTGGTTGTTGATTTTTAGCTTGAAACATAACAAAGTGATATCAAACTGTCCACATAAAATCACAGTACATAATGGTCATGGCATTATCAAACACCTAAAATTAATACGAAACCAGGCGAAGTACACCGTTCGAAAGTCTTGTTCATAAAACCAAATAATTACAATGAGTCGAGGTCATCCAAATAGACATATTTCATATTAGACAATAAGTCAAGGTCATCCAAATGGACATATTTCATCTTTTGAAACTCATTTCCCCTTGCGCATGGTCAAGTTGAGCGAAATCTTCTGAAACTCGTTTCCCCTTGCGCATGGTCAAGTTGAGCGAAATCTCCAAATCCGACTGATTTGTGTGCTGAGACAAAAAAAAAAAAAATACTATGTCAATAATCTATGGGAAAAATTTGTATGATGGCCAAACACCACATAAATGAAGCATTCCACAACTTCAGTAACTAAACTCAAGCAGTATGAATTTCCACATAAAACCCATTCCACACAACCTGAAGCAATTTGCGTGCTGTGAACAGAAAAAAATCTACCAAGTAAATGAAGCATTCCTCAACTTCAACAAAGTAATTTGTCCAAGCCCATTTTGTTCGAAATGGATCTTACCAAGTATACGCACTGATTTTTCATAATAGCAGGTAAAGCTCAAAGCTTTTCAGAGATATGAATGATTCCAGTATCCTTACTATAATGTGTGGCCAGTCGTGGGTGTGGTGATTTCACAGTTGGCGACGGGGTAGGGGAACGAATTAGCGCCCTCGGTGTCTTTCACACATGAAATGAAGGTGAATAGCTACTAACCCGGAGAGTGCAGAGAGCTAGATCTCCATCGACTATCTTCTCTTCCGTCGGAGGTGAAGTGCCGACGAGATTTCTTTAGTTTGTGCAAATCATCATAGAGAGGTGCAAGTTGAAGGGGAAGGGGAAGGGGAAGGGGAAGGGGAAGGGGAAAGGGTTTGATTTGGGGCGGAGTGGATCTGGGCAATTTGGGGGGTTTTATTCAAATTAATTTGTGAGCTTGCGAGATTTCATGATATTTCATTATTTTGTTTTTGTATCATCTGCTGGTATTTTGACTTCAAAAATGATTTTTAAAAAAGAAATGGAGCTCAAATAGAGGCTATCTTTGCACCATTTATAAACGAGTAAAATTTTTCATTACTAATCCAACTTATACTTGATCATTATTTACTAGTCAAAATTCAAAGTACTTCCTAATGGTCACTTCATTTATTATTGAGATTTTGCACTACATTCATCATCCGTCGGATTTCGTTTCTCTCGTTATTGGCGTGTTGACGAAAAATCTGCATGACATGCTACGACGATCAAAAAAATAACAACTCAACCAAATCATATGTTTTATTACTCACCTAACTTGCGTCACCCCTGGCATGATTTTCCATCATTTATAACTTAAATCAACCAAATTTCTTCTCATTATTAGGGGAACTTTGGAGGCGAGTCTGTGAAGGGTCAAGTCATACGTTCGAAAATTGAAATATTATTATGCCTCGCCCATTTTGGGTTAATATATGTTTTGGAATAACAATTTTTTTAAGAATGCATAGTTAAAAAATAAAGAAAAGTTGAATTTACATGTAAAATTATTTTATAGAAAAAATACGTGATTGATATGAATTTTGAAAAATGATTTTTAAAAAAGAAATGGAGCCAAAATAGAGGCTATCTTTGCACCATTTATATACGAGTAAAATGTTTCATTACTAATCCAACTTATACTCGATCATTATTTACTAATCAAAATTCAAAGTATTTCCTAATGGTCACTTCACTTATTATTGAGATTTTGCACTACATTCATCATCCGTCGGATTTCGTTTCTCTCGTTATTGGCGTGTTGACGAAAAATCCGTATGACATGCTACGACGATCAAAAAAATAACAACTCAACCAAATCATATGTTTCATTACTCAAACAATATATAAGATAGATAAAAAAAAACTACCCAATTGATGTTCACCGCCATCCTTTTGTTCCGTATTTTCATCATTATGTTTTATATGATTTCATGATCAATAGGGGCAGATATTCCCAAAAAGTCGTGAGCTGTTGCTCCCACACGTGCTTCATGTTTTCGATGCTTTGGGAGCTCTTGCTCAATTATTTGAAGTTATGTGTTAACATCTATGAGGATGGATACGAATACAGGTGACCCATATCTAGCATTTTCTTTCGTTCATTTTTACAATACAAGTTCATTTGCATTGGATTCAGGTGCATGAACATGCACATTGGAGCTGGGAATGTTGAAGTGGACTCTTTAGAATAGAATGTATTTTGTATTCTTACAGCGATTTGACACCTGAAAATTATGTGTTTTTACGGTAGCAAAATTGCAAGCCAAGTTAGGTTAAATGCTTTTGATACATACGGTAAAAACTCTATTACTAGCCTACCCAACTTCAACTTCTCTACAATCTATGAGATCGCTTGGACTAGTTCTCGCTTGTGTGGAGTGAAATCAATCAAGACATCATAAGCAAGACGGAAGGGCAATCACGTTTGGTTTTGAAATGTGAAAAGTTATCGATGTGACATGCTGTCTAATACTATAGATCATTATTGAACAAAATGTAGAGAGCGAACTTGACTATTCACGTTTGCATTTGAAAATTAAAATCTATTGAATTTTGGGTTCAATCTTAGAAAATCTTTCTTATCTTTTGTTTGTGGCGTTGTTGCAAAACTGGTTGACGGTTAAATTGCATTTAGGGTAATTGGCGCAAAACGTCCCTACCTTTGAATACTGTTGTGAAAAACATTCATACCTTTCGTTTTTTGGCGCAGATCGTCCATACCTTTCACATTCTTTGCGCTGAAGGTCATTTTCACCAATTTTTAACATAAAATGACCAATATATCCTCCTATATAAATAAAACAAAAAAGAAAATAAAAGAAAAATAAAGAATAAATTATAATCTGCTCCTAAACTTTTTTAAAAATACAAATCAGTCCAAAATTTATGAAAATATTAAAAATAACAAAAACACACACTCTCTCTTCTCCTCCTCCACCACCACCTCCATCCCGTCTTCATCGTCGCTGCCAAAATTTGGACTAGCCGCCAAATTGGGGACTGATATTTGGCCCATTTGTCCTTCTCCACTCCTTATCTCCCTCCCCCCTCCCACCATGCTTCCAAAATTCCCCAAATTTCACTGTCAGATTGGTAACCAATAGTTAAGAATCACATAGGAGCAACAAACACATCGGCGCTGAAGAATTACAGCAAGATTTCTTAACAAATTGTTTAGCTCAAATGGTGGCCCGTTTAAGTACTCCTTAGAATTCTCAATCCCAGAAAAGAGTTTCAATTTTTTCAATAAATCTTTCGGTCTCTCACCACTAGGCCAACTAGCTGACACATCCAAGAACCTCCCTTCAGAGTCGACTAAAGCCGAACTAACAATGACCCACTTCGATTTGGCCGTCATAGAAGAGTTCCTTGGCCTAAATCCCTTGATTTTCTAGTCCAAATTTTGGCGGTGATGGGGTGGAGGAGGCTGAGGGAGGCTGGGGAGAAGATAGAAATATTTCTGAAGATTTTCCCATCCGACAATCAAAACGACACACCAACGATCAGATTCAATTTCAAACCCTTTAAACTTCTTGTGGAAGAAACCCCCTAAGCTGATATTCCGCTTTCCTTTCTATATTTTCATAAACAATTAAATCGGTAGAAATGCATAAATGGAAATAGGAATTCAGAGCAGCAAGATTCGTATATGCGATCGTGCGTAATTATGTATGTGAATAGATGTATCTTTAATTTTTTTTTTGCTATTTTTAATATTTTAATAAGTTTTGGATTGATTTGTATTTTTAAAAAAGTTTAGGAGCAAATTGTAATTTATTCTTTATTTTTCTTTTCTTTTCTTTTTTGTTTTATTTATATAGGAGGGTATATTGGTCATTTTATGTTAAAAAATGGTGAAAAGGACCTTCAGTGCAAAGAATGTGAAAGGTAGGGACGTTCTACGCCAAAAAACGAAAGGTAGAGACGTTTTCGATAACAATATTCAAAGGTATGGACGTTTTGCGCCAATTACCCTTGCATTTATCGCTGAATGACTTTGTACTTTGGAGGAATATTTATTTTTAAAAAATATTAAATAATACTCCAATATTTTCACATAAATTGATAATATTTTTCACCCCAATTTTTATTAGTGACGATCACTGACGAAACCTTAATAAAACAAAACACTGCCAAAAGAATCTCAAGAAATGACG
>OU503038.1:30069298-30088739 GCA_912172775.2 Fraxinus pennsylvanica
TTAAGCGACGTCTGCCGTTCTATATATAATCTTTACATAATATGACAAAATATTATACTGCGTGCTATTGTGTTTATGTACATTTAAATTTTAAAAATTTTGTGAAAAATTTCTCATCTGGTATCATCTTAAACTTCTTGAACCCACATATTTGTTATAATCGGTCTTATTTAAATTTCTGTTCTTATGGCCATTCTAGACTCATCAAATTCATAACACATGATTTGGCGTGTTTTGCTTTCAACAGGTTTGGCCTTCCACCCACTGGACGGGATATTGCAGGCAGTACCACACGTTATGGCTCTCTTCCTAGTGCCAACGCATTTCACAACACACATAGCCCTTCTATTCATTGAGGCCATGTGGACTGCAAATATTCATGACTGCATACACGGCAAGTTATGGCCTGTAATGGGTGCTGGTTATCATACCATACACCACACCACTTATCGACACAACTATGGCCACTACACAATATGGATGGATTGGATGTTTGGAACTCTTCGCGACCCCCTTGATGACGAGGCCAAGAAGATATAATCAAAGTCGCTGCAATTTTCTTGTTTTAGCTTGTGCATCATTAGAATTCGTTCGTGTCCTACGTGTCTCTAATTTTTGCTGCTCTGTTGTTTTTTCATGTCAAAAACATTGTTGAGAGAGGCGGCAGGGGGGAATAAGAAAAGAAAGAGGCCGTCCGCTTCTTAAACGGTCTTTCTTTCCCCAGTTTTATTGTGTTGGTTATATGTTGACTGTACATTAATCATGTTGGAAGCAAATTATCGTAGTGTTTTTGGTGACATCAGATGGTGGTAATAATGTATAACTGCAATTTTCTAGTCATGGCATGATCATCTTTAGTTCTTTACCCTTGTTTGATCAATCAAAATGCAGTCGTTTTCCTTTTGGACATGATTGGTTTAGCTTATGTTGTTCTGTCAAGGAAACCAAGAAAGGTTGAAAGAATCAAAGTTTTTACTTCTTTCTTAGAAATAAGCTAAGCCAAACATACTCTTTATTTTGCCAGATATTTTTGGTAATGAGTGGATTTGTTTCTGAGAAATTGTTGTATGATTACTGTAATTGAGTAGAGTGATATGATATACAAAATGCCATTCATTGGGCTAGAAGAAAATTTTATAATGAAGCAAAATCAAAAATTTTTATATTATGCTCGTCTATAATTTCCGAGAACGAGGATTGATATGACATGTTCAAAGCTGCTATGGTTATGTGAATGATGAATAATTATTTTCATATTAAAGAGATGGTTGATTGTTATTCACTCAAAGCTTAAGAAAATTAAAAACTGAAAAAGAAAAAACTCGTCTTTAAAAGGTTAATTGTTAAAAATTAAAAAACAAAATAGCAAAATTTTACTTTTTGAGACGCAGTAAAAAATGAATCAATAGAAAATCTTCGGAAAATTTTCATATTTAAGAGATTAAGTATGACCTATTTCAAAATTAAGAAATAAGGTTTAAAAATTCAAAAATCAGATATTAATTAAATTTTATTTATGAAATAATTAATTAAAAATATGTTTTATTAATTAAATATATTAATGTCATAATTCTATACAATTTGGTCATAAATTCTTGCATTAATTAGTCACAAATTATTTCTCACTCAAAAATCAAAAAAATTATAGGTTATAATTTATTCAACAGTCACAAATTACAAATTTTATAAGATTTGTTTGAGATCCATTATTTTGAAAAGAATGCATTTTTGAATAGTGATTTATGGATGATGTGTGGTTAAAAAGTAAGGTAAATTTTTGAATTTGTGTGTAATATTATTTTATTGAAAAATGTGTGATTGAAAAGAAAAAAGAGAAAAATTTATCTTAAAAAATAATGGAAATCAAAGGGTTACATCACATTTTATTTAATGAACACAAATTAATAAATTATAAGTCACACAATCACACTTTTTAGGCCATCCAAAACCATCGCCCCCACAACATCGCACCATCGCCACGTCCACCACCAACATTACCACCACCTTCTTTCCATCCAATCATCACTAAGACACAAACACTCTTCTTTCCAACCCAACCTAACCCAACAACCATTATCGCCACCATCGTCGTCATCGTCACCAACTGCAAACACAACCCATAACACTCACCCCAAAAAATAACGAGTACCGCCAACATCATCACCACCTCATGAGCACCTCCAACACGACCACCATCAACTGTAAACACCACCAAAAAAACAGTGCATAACCACCGCAAACTAGATCCCAAATCTGCACCACCACCTCCATCATCATTGCCACCACTGCTGCAACCACCACCATTTGCATAACACCAAGAATCACTTACAAACAAAAACCCCTAAAACTTCGGTAAAATAGCAGATTAGAGGAAGAAAAACATAGCGACGATCGCGACAGAAAACATCGCAGTGGCTGAGAGACGGTCATAAGCCACAACAAACCTCGTAGCAGTTAACAGGAGGAAGAAAAACATCACGGAGGAAGAAAACAATTTCAAAATAATAAAAAGAACGTATTTTCAACAATCTCAAAATAGACACTCAAAACACAAAATAAAAAATAAATTCAAAACTCAAAATTAAAAATTGAAACATGAAGAGAACAATTCCTTAGAGTTCGAAATTGGGTGGGGGCAGGGTTTTGGTGAGTGGTGGGATTGTATATTTATTTAATTTTATAACATTATTATTAATGTTTTAAAAATATATTATCATCTTTTTTGTATAAAAAAACTTTAGATTACATTTTGAAGTTGGATCATAGAAATTTGAGTAATGCTATTCATTCCCACTGGGGATAAAAATACAGTTTATGTGGTTTTAAACGTTAATGTGGTATTAAATAATAGGTGAAATTAAATGACTTATTTAATTTCACATTTCATTTAACCTATCATTTAAAGTCACTTAAATTGTGTTTTCGTCCCCATTGAGGATGAATTACATCACTCTAGAAATTTGGGTGTAATTTCCAGAAAATCTTTCCCCATCTAGCTTTACATTAGCCAAACGGGATAATGGTTGCAAACTACTCCACAGTCCCTGAAAAATTCTCAACCCATAGAATAATTGCATAAGGGATGAAATACCTTGAACAATCTTCGTGTCATATACAATGTACGCCACTCCCTTTCTTTATGCTTCATCGAACACCATCCATCCCCTTCACTTATAATTCCTTTGGAATTCCAGCACAATTTCTCTCTTTACATGAATCTAAAGTTAGTTTCGCAATCTTTTCTAGCCCTTTTACCAACGATAATAACGCAAAAGTTGAAAGCAGCAGCATTGTGTATGAAAATCAAGATTATGCTGCAGATATCTACTGAACACGTTTCACAATCTGGTTCAGCCATTAAAGCACGATGAAAGGTCCTCTTCTTGTTGAACCCAATCGAATTATGAAATTTACCAAGTCAAGACCTAGAAAAGATTCCACCTTAGATAAAATTGAAGAACACCCTGATAAGGTCTTGGCTGGTCAAGTGAGTGGTGTAAGAGGGAAAAAAGCCATGAAGGAAATCTTTCGAGGTTTTGAAAAACTCCAAGAAACCGAAAATTTGGAGGAAATTCAGAAGGATCCGGAAAATGTTAAATTCAGATTTGCACTTGGTGAATTGTGGGAAAATGCAATCTTTGAAAATGTTGTAGGAGTTCAGGAAGATTCAGAGGCGGCCCAGAAAAGTTTGGAGAGTATTGAATTTGATATTCCATTTGGGGAGGTTGAAAATGAAGGGAAATTGAAGAAAATGCGATGGGAGAGAGATGAGAGAATGGTGATTAGGTGGGTAAAAAAGGAGAAGGAGGTTACCACTGCTGAGTTGGTTCTTGATGGAGTATTGCTAAAGAGGTTGCAGGGTAAGGCTGCAATGACGAGAAAATGGGTGAAGGTTAAGAAAGCTGGGGTGACTCGAGCTGTTGTTGATCAAATTCATCTTATTTGGAAGAACAATGAACTTGCCTTAATCAAATTTGATCTGCCCTTGTGCCGAAATACGGAGACAGCGCAAGAGATCACTGAGGTTATGTTTGTTTACCTTTCCTTTTCTTTTCTTTATCTACATAAATCAGTCTATACTTCTGAAATAGTCAGTGTTTTAACATAAGTTGATTGTTACAGCAAAAATATAAAATTAGAATAAAATGATCACAGTTGTATGTTATTCTTTTTATCCAAGCTTTATCTACTAAGTCACCCCATAAGTCCCCAGTCCTGCTATTTCAGAAAGTTCAAGATGTACTCTGTGTTAGTGATCAATTTGAACATGATTCTAGTACTCAAATCTGATCCCATATCTTTTTTCTTCCCGCTATAACACCCCAATCCATTTGGAAAGAAGTCCTTTCTGTAAATGCATCAATTATTCAGTACTCCTACCTTCAGAACATTCAGTTAATGTTAAAAATAATTTTAATCATGTCCGCATACTTTTCCTTAGTTGCTGTTATCTTTGTTATTTCCCTTTCATCTTGTTTTTACATCCTTGTTCTTTCCTTAAAAATTAAAATGTTGTTTTAGTTGCTTCCCCGATACCGTACTATATCCTCTAAGCAGATGAAGACTGGAGGCCTTGTTGTGTGGAATAAGGAAGATTTTCTTGCTGTTTATAGAGGTTGCAACTATCTTCCAGGTTCAAGAAATTACTTGAAGATTCATCAGAACTCAGTCAGTGATCAAGAAAATCTATCATTAAATATGAGTTACCAAATCACCAGTCCTATCTCTAGAGTAACATCAAGTGGAAGTAGTCCTTACAAGACAAATAATGGTATAGAAGGTGAATGGGAAAGCTTACAAATCAATGTATTTTCATTTTTCTAAGAGAGAGATTGACAAAATAATTTTGTGGGCTCCCTTTTCATGAATCTGTTTAAGAGAGTTTTTAGTTGATAATCTTTTCCATCTTTTGCATTGTATCATAAATGATGGACTTTAGTGGCTTGTGACCTTGCTTCAATGATTTTTTGACTGAAATTTGCAATTTTGCAGGCAGATTTGAACAAAAACAATGATTGATTGGATTTGTGGACAAGCTGATTGCCATCAGCCAACATAAACATTTTAATGGGAATTCTTTGAATACCTTGTCTTTACAATGCTAAATAAATCTACAGAGACCTATCACTTCTTGGCCTAAAATGAAAATATAAGTACACGTGCAAAAGAAGAGCTGTCAATCTGTGGAAGACTCGAGCATACTGGGAGTGGGAGCACTGTCTAGTTTTCTGTTGGGAGAAGAAGGAAAAGGCTTTGGTGGAATCTGTAGAACTTCATGGCTTCCCTGTAACATATCCAGTATCCTATCGATGGATGGGCGATTTGCTGGGTCAGTCTGTACGCACCACAAACCTACTAAAATCATCTTTCTTGCAATTTCTTCTGCTGTTTTATCCTCTGTACATCTCAATTTTATGTCTGGATCTGTCAAAAGACAATTGTAGATCCAATGGGGGAAATACAATTCACTGCTATGGTCAAATTCCGTGTCAATATTTTTTCTCCCGCTAGCCATTTCTAAAATCATCATGCCATAGCTATATACATCTGACTTGCAGGACACAACACCAAAGTTTCTACAGAAAACTTCTGGTGCAATATATCCTACAGTTCCTCTTGTACCTACCCTTGAAATTTTGCTCTCATTCCTAAGGCATAGTTTGGCAAGGCCAAAATCTGATATTTTCGGAGAGAAATCTTGATCTAGAAGGATGTTTTGAGGTTTTATATCAAGATGAAGAATTCTTGTGTTGCACCCATGATGCAAATATTGCAGACCTTGAGCAATACCGATTGCTATATGATATATTTTTTCCCTTCCTATAGGTGAAATTTTCTTTTCCGTTCCATATATGTAGTTGTCAAGAGATCCATTGGGCATGAATTCATATATGAGTGCTCGTTTAGACCCCTCAAAGCAAAAACCAAGAAGTGTGACAATATTTACATGTGAAGTCCTGCTAATGCTGGAAACTTCATTTACAAATTCTTCTCCATTTGCCCTGGACTCATTGAGAACCTTTACTGCAACCAGACTACCATCCTGCAGCTTCCCTTTATACACAACACCATAGCCTCCCTGTCCTAATTTGTCCTTAAAAGATGCAGTCATTTTCTTTTTGTCTGAATAGCGATATCTCTTTGGTGCCATGGGTCCACATTTCTCTAGAATATCTTCTAAATTTTCAGATTTCTTTGCTATCTTCCTCCAGAAAGGCCCACATATGTGTGCAATATAGTTCCTTCTGAAGCAAACACATAGGATAGATATCACCAAAATAATGCAAGCTCCAAACGTGGATGCAGCTGTTTGCAAGGAAGATAACAACATATTGATATCACGTTGTTTTGCTGGAAAGTGTTATGAACATATACAATAATTAATGTGTTGGGAATACCTATAATACGAATTCTGGGTTCCACATGGTTTCCTGCAATACAAGCGATGTACAACAGAACACTTAGATATGAAGCAAGTAGTTTGATGGGCGTGTTTAAAACATGACATTGACCACTGGCACTTGAAGTGGTGGATACTCTTTGGTTTATATTTTTGTTTCAACTCTGAGATTCATAATTATTTGTTATCAGATAGGTCGTGTTAACAAAGATTTTTGCTTGATCCATTTTACAGATGATGCGTGAATTATATGTACCTTGATTATTTTACCTGGTGGAAGTTGACATCTCATCAAGTAAGCTTTATCAGGACAGAAACATATAGGTTTAAAATAACTTGAGTTGTATCCACATCTCCCACCAGATCCTGCACACTCTGTACATGCTGCGTCGTCCGTGATCCAGTGTACTTCAAATCCATCATTTAGAACCCGATCAATCGATGTTAAGTTATTTCTAAGAGCATTTACTGCTGTTTGGAGCACAGGGACTGTAATACAAGTCGTGCAGTTTCCAAGTTCTCTATCAGTTGGAATGGATCCAATTGTGAAGTAGCCATTCTCAACCAAGGTACCATTCTCGTAACAAAGGAACTTATTGGAAGCTAATGCTGTACTGATAGACGAACATCCAAAGAACATAGTCAGGTTCCCGAAATTGGGAGTGTAACTGAATAGGTAACTAATTGTGGTATTCATGAATGCAGAGGGGCAAGTATTGTTGTAGACGTCTAATCTGGTAAGCCTCAAAACTTGGTTGTCATGATCTATAATCAAGACTCGAAATGTTTGTGACAAGATCTTTAATGTAGGGAATTGGCCTTGGCACCCGAGTTTGAATTCTGGGAGACCACAGTAGTACGGTTGAGGATCACCCCAGAAGGGATAGCTAATATTTTTCATACCCCCACACTGAAACTGGCGACCACACTGTAAGTATCGTGCATCATCTGCTGACAAAATTGCTGGAACCACTGAAAGAATTATTGCAATGATGCTAATGTTAAAGGGAACATACAAGGGAGGTTGGGGAAACATTTAGCAGATTTTTTTCATCATAGTTTGAATAGATGACTTTATAAGATATGTGAATGGTTTGGGTAAAATTCCGTTGAAGCAATAATCATATCATTGCTGGAATGATATTGATTTGTTGACATTTTCAATATTTAGAATTTTGAACAGTCAGAGAATGGCTAAATTTTCTATTTGAAGTGGAAAGATCACTGCAAATTTCATTATTTTCAATAATTTCCTTTTGGTTGACCTGGTGGAGTACTTGTGATCTTTTATTTGACTTACAATTTGACTAGTTATCTATAAGATTCAAGCTTGCCTGGAAAATTTGACTAGTTATCTATAACGTTCTGTTTTAGATTATTGAACATTTGAAAAGTTGCATATGTAAATAGATACACCAACCTTTTTGTTTGACTAATGCCTGTTTTCTTAGCCTTTTAGTGGAAGGGCTGAAGTCTACACTTAAGTTTTAAGGTTCATTTTAAATAAAAAAATTTAATATTTTTTAACTGAAATTTTTCTTATGGTTTTGGACAGTTTTTTTTTTTAACAAGGGAACATTTATTTAGTTCTCGAAATATTTCTTATAATTTATTTATCAATTTTCAACGGTCATTCAATTACATTGAAAGTCTCCGTGCTACTTAATTCTCTTCTATACCACTTAGCCCCTGTTTGAAATTCATTCTTTACCGCACATTGTCCCGACAAAATACTTCCGCACATAAAATCCAAAAAAATTTCATACTTTTTAGTCACACATTCTCATAAAAGATCACTTTTACAAAATATATTCTCAATAAAGGGGGCTCAACGTAGCTTCCTATACATTGATGTCCTGTCGTCATATTTTTTCTGCCTTCAAATCTTCTGGGCTTTTCACCCATACGCTCGCAGTTCCTTCTTGAAATGTGTAGCCCCCTTCTTATGTGTAGGAGCTTCATCAATGTGTGTTATCCCTATTACTATTCGAATGATTTCCATTCATTCTCTAATCTTAGTTGTGGGTGTCAAGACTCTCCAAAGATAAATTAATTTGCCCTACTTTTTTTGTACTCGAACCATCTTACTTACTATCATCCAAGAAAATAAAAAATAAGAGAAACTTTTAGAGAAAGACGTACAACTCAATTGTAGCTATCGAAAAATATACGTACATAATATGCACTTACACACATTTATTACATACATTTAAAAATTTAAATTTTTGGAATTTCGCTCCTAAATAAAATTCGGACTTAAGGCCACTGATTTAGCAAGACTTTCATTCTACTCACTTGAGCTAGGTATTGATCTCATATTAATTTGTATTTGATTGTACTGAAATTAATTCAATTATAAAATATATTAGTTAATATGTCTAATTTAGAGAGGTAAACATGAACTTGTAATTAATGCATGGATTCAATCTTTTTGGAAAAATGAAAAATGCAAAGGATTTTGTTGTCTTCAAGCCTTGAAAATGGTGTACATATAATACTAGAATTAAGAAGAGAAGGGCATAGACTCGTGGTTGTAGAGAGGTTTGGAATAAGCCAAAGTTGATGTTGAAGGTGCAATGCCTAAATTCAATGTATTTGAATGTAATATTAATTAACGAAGTTTTTCTTTTCTTTACCTTGATATAATGTAAAGCAAGTGAGAATTGACAAATCTTGTCACTCTCTACAGTTTTTCAAACAAATTTGAAGCTTCTAATGGACTTGTTTAATGGTTTTATACAAAATTCCTAAATTGCCGTGAAAAATCTGTCATCATTAAGCCAAATTAACATAGACACCATTTTTAGCCTAAGCATCGATGCTAGACACCATTTTTAGTCTAAGCTAACTTTCACTATCTAGCTATGTTGACACCGACGAGGAAAAATCTTGAGCCGGCATCCTAGGAGAAAACAAGAATGGCTTTGGTGGAACTTCTATCGATTCAAGACTTCCCTTCAACATTTCAAGTACTTTTGTCATTGATGGACGGTCTGATGGAGCAGTTTGAATGCACCAAAAACCGATCAAACACTGCTCATGAATTCATCGAATTTCACCGTTTCACGAACTATTATGAGTTCATAAACTTGGTCGGGAAAATAATTTTCACTCGACTTGGTTGATCCAGCTTCTTCAACTTTCCTTGCTCCAGCCATTTCAAGAACCATCATCCCGTAGCTATAAATGTCGGATTTGTAAGACATTCCTCCAAAATTTCTACAGAAAACTTCTGGGGCAATGTAACCAATAGTGCCCCTTGTACCAATTGTTGACAAAATGCTCTGCTTCTTTCCGCATAATTTAGCAAGGCCAAAATCTGAAATTTTTGGACAGAAGTCTTCATCTAAAAGAATGTTCTGAGGTTTAATGTCAAAATGTACAATTCTTGTGTTGCAACCTCCATGAAGATACTCTAAACCTTGGGCGACCCCGACAGCAATCTGGTACAATGTTTTCCACTCTAAATGGCATTCTGAATTGAGTGATCCACTCCTGTACATTAGTTTGTCTAATGATTTATTGGGCATAAATTCATAAACTAATGCTCTTCTATTTCTCTCGTAACAAAATCCCAAGAGATTGACAATATTGACATGAGAAGTTCTACTGATGCTACCGACTTCATTCATGAAGTCTTCTCCACTTCCTTTTACCTCATTCAAAACCTTGACAGCAACGAGTTGACCATTAGGTAGCATTCCTTTGTACACACTACCATATCCTCCTTGACCAAGCTTATCAGAGAAGGATTTGGTTATATTTTTAATTTCCGAGTAGTTATATCGTTTTGGAGCAAGAGATCCGTGGCTAAGTAAAAATATTTCAACTTTTTGATTGTTTTCCTGTATCGACTCCCATGATGAACATTGTCGTTTAAGGTAGCAGAATATGATGATGGACGATATAATGATACTAGGTATGCCGAGTGACGCCCCTGCATGCAAAGATTGGAGATAAGACACAGAATTCCGTAATCGAGCAATGTAGAGGGCTTCATCCCATAAGGTAGTCACATATATACAAATTATTTGGAGATAAATATAATATGTTTCTCATCAAGAAAGGAAAAGAACTTGAAATCTAACTTCTGCAAAGGTTTGATTTACCTATTACATACTTCCACTTATCATCAAGCCCTTTCTTTGGTCCTGCAACCAAAAACAGTAAGCCTATAAAAATTCACAAATCTCCTCACTACTCACATGCTAGCACCTTCACACAGGCATGAAAATGAAATCTTGCTTCAAAATTCTTTCATGAAAATCAACTTCAGTTCATAATCTACTGTTAGCTTAAGCATTTGTTAGGTCAATAAGAATCTGGAACTGTGTAAAATATAGAAGCCGTTATCCTTGCGTTGATTTGAGATGGAGAGGCAGGAAACAGAATTGATCCTTGGTACAACGAAGGATAGGGGCGTTAACCACTGGTATGACTTCGAAGAATTGAGAGAATGTTTTTGGTCCATATGTTAGAACAACTCAAACATCTTATACTGTTATAGGTGGGTTTTTTATAAAACTGGGGACATGAAGCTGCGATATTCCATGGATATATAATGTTAATGCTTTGGATGCAGCAGTTGATACTAACTCAATATTTTCCCCAAAAATAGAGAATTGGAATTTTTTTCCATGGATAAAGAAAAAAGGATTCAGGCCGTCTGACAAATGGAATTTAAAACTAGAGGTGATAATAACAATCCAAGAATGTCATTAAAGAGAAGTATCAAGGCATAAACAGTGAACTCTGCTGATACAAAGAAATGTCCTACACCGTTAATGAGACAAAAGTGACAATGATGAACGAATAATCCTCAGCTACGGCCTAATCCATTCTTACCAGAGCAGAGCGATCATAAACAGAGTGAAGATCGAAAAACAAACAAAGCAAACACACGTACTTTATAGTTGTTCATGATATTGGACATTGCAAGTTTGCACTACATTTTATTGAAAATAAGTGTGCAATACAACAAAGTTCTATACACTCCAAGAATAGCATACTACACTAATTACATAAGAATATCTATGACAAGAAGACATTTTTCGTGCCCATTACCTTGTGAAGGTACTGAATCATTTCGAGGAGGTGTCAAAGCAAAGGGACAAGGCCTATCGCCACAAATACACACGGGTTGATCTAAACCCGCACTGACCGCCAAATCTATTACAGTTAGAACAGTTACTCTCATATGGATCGCTATAATTCACACTGAAACCCTGCATTAAGGCCTCCTCAAGGCTGATATTCAATCCANTTGCCTAAAAAATATTTTGCAGGGAAAATGATTTCAAGTGTATTTGATTGGTATAATTTTCTACCGAAAAATTTTAAATTTTCTATTCGTTTGACTTTGTTTTACATGGAAATTGTCTATTAAAGTGATATTTTTTTCCACAATTAGTTATAAAATTTGTTTCCATTGCCAAAAAGTAAAAAAAAAAAAAAAAAAAAAAATTGATTCCTAAAAAATCATTTTTTATCAAAATTTAGTATTCGTTTGACTTTGTTTTACATAGAAATTGTCCATTAAAGTAAAAATTTTTTTTTACCATTGGTTATGATATTTGTTTCCATTGACAAAAAAAAAAAAAAAGATTTTTTTTCCAGCCAGTGTGGGAAAAAATTTTCATCAAAAAGTTGGAAAATGCACACGTGTGGGCTAAAGGTGGAAAATTTCGCCTATCAAACAGCCAAAAAAGTGGAAAGTGGAAAATATTTTCCTAATTTCCTGAAATATAATGCCAATCAAACAGGGCCTAAATGCAATGACAATTTTAACTCGCAGGGTATGTCATCTATGACTCATGTTTTTGTTCTCCTGTGCCTAGGCAATACGGGTCCAGAATTGTTGTGTCTAACCAGCATCCTGAAAGGTAGTTCCCACACCACCACCACCAATAAGAATGCTGGAAATAAAGTCGAAGATATATCATCTTTAAGGTCAATTTTAGAATTCTTTCTTCCAAGATATTACCACTAAAACTGAATACAGAAGCCATGTTAAGCCACAACATACACACTTACGATAGAGAGCAAAGAGGCCGGGCTTAATCCACCAATTAAGAAATCTACAACAGAACCAAAATTCAAAACCCAGTTGTCACAAACTAAATACCTAACTCCACAGAATTCTCTCAGCCAGTATTCCCTGGGGAAAGAATTAATACTAATTAAATGTCTATAAACAGAAGAACACCATTCTAAACTAATCAGTAAATATGTGCACCAAAATAGGTGCAACGGTAAGAACAGGGGTGGAGCCAGCCCATCGAAGTAGGGGGTGGCTGCCTCCAAAATTTTTTTTTTGAAACAATATCTGTTAAAATGAGGGAAATTGGTACTTTGTGATGGAAAAAGGAAACAGATGAACATAAATTAATATACATTATTAACAAAAAAATAAATAAATCAAGAAACGTATAAAAGCTATTAGAAATGCTAATTTCTTGTAGTTTGCTTTTATTAGAAAGTTAGCTTGCTATTAGAGTATTAGTTAAGATTTCTCTTTCTTTTCAGCTGGAAATTAGTTATGCCAACTGTTGTATTTTTTTCCCGCCTTTTTCTTGTTTTCACGCCTTTTTAATCTGTAGCTTCCTGCACTTTTTACCTAAGCAAATAATAAACTTTTTTTCCAAATTGTTCTTCCTCTCGGTTTCAATATGGTATCAGAGCACTTGCTGCTCAACTCTGAATCTCGGATTCATTGAAATCAGTGTTCGAATTCTGATATGGATCCAGTAAATAACCAAGTAAATATTGATGTCCAATCGTCTGGGAGCAAATCTGCAATCGACGAACCTTCTAACCTTTTTTTTCTTCATCATTCAGATAATCCAGGATTAATACTGGTATCTCAATTACTAATCGGAGAGAATTATCCATCATGGAGCCGTGCGATGATAATCGCTCTTTCAGTGAAGAATAAAATCTCCTTCATTGATGGGTCATTGGAAAAACCTGATGAATTGAATTCGGAATTAGTCAATTCATGGATTAGAAATAACAATATTGTTATGTCATGGATACTGAATTCTGTCTCGAAAGAGATTTCTGCAAGCGCCATCTATGCTTCAACAGCCCATGAGATCTGGAACGATCTCAAGGAAAGGTTTCAACAAAGTAATGGACCTCGAATTTTCCAACTAAGAAAGGAGCTGATGAACTTAACTTAAGATCAAACTTCAATCAGCGTTTATTTCACTAAGCTGAAGACCGTATGGGAAGAGTTAATCAATTTCAGGCCGAGTTGCAATTGTGGAAAATGCTCCTGTGGGGGAGTTCAGGAAATGAACAAATATCATCAGATGGAGTATATCATGTCATTTCTTATGGGATTAAACGAATCCTTCTCTCAAGCTAGGGGGCAAATTCTTCTTATGGATCCTATGCCACCGGTCAATAAGGTTTTTGCACTGATGGTCCAAGAAGAGAATCAGAGGAAAATAAGTGCACAAAGTTTAGGGAATGATAACACCTATACTGAAGCTGCTGCAGCATTCTCCATCAGATCTGATGCTGCCAAACCAATGATGAATCAGAACTATCGATATGAGGGATCCAGATTTGGGAACATGGCTAACTTCAAAAGGAAAGATAAGCCTTATTGCTCTCACTGTAAATTCCATGGACATTCGGTTGATAAATGTTATAAAGTACATGGATATTCGCTTGGATATAAGCCAAGAGGCAGCGAATATAGTCAAGGCTACTCTTCAAATACTCATGTCAATCAAATGTCTATCTATCAGCATCAAGAGCATAAACTTGGTGCAGGGGATTTTATACAGAATTTGAACACAAATCAGTACCAACAACTGATGCTGATGTTATATAATTTGGCACAAAACTCAAGCACTAATTCCACTGATCTCGAAAGATAGCAAACTACTACAGGTAATGCAGGTATTTGTCACTCAATATATGTTGAACCCGTTTTTGCATCTAAGGAAATTTGGATAGTTGACTCAGGAGCCACTAAGCATGTATGTTGTAATGTTGAAGCATTTGTTAACATGAAGTCAGTCGAAAATGCCAGCATTACTTTGCCAAATCATGCTAAGATAATTGTCAATCTATGTGGTGAAGTCAAGCTAAGTTCTAACCTGGTTTTGCATGATGTCTTATATGTTCCGGAATTCAAGTTTAATTTGCTGTCAGTTAGTGCATTAACTGTGGATTCCCAGCTCACATTGCAATTCTCTCAGGACCAGTTTCAAATTCTGGAAAGTTTCACCATGAGGATGATTGGCAGGGGTAATAGAGTTCAAGGGTTGTATGTGCTAGATACCAGAATTTTTGATTCCATTTCAAATAATTTTGTTTGCAATGTATCTGCTCGTATATGGCATAATAGACTTGGACATTTGTCCTTTAAAAGATTAGATGCCTTAAGGGATCGTTTTTCCTGTAATTTTTAAAATTTGAATAGACAAATTCCATGTTACATTTGTCCCATGGCTAAACAACGAAGGTTATCTTTTGAGTCACAAAACAAGTTATCTGATAAGCCTTTTGATTTATTACATGGTGACATATGGAGACCTTATCATGTGGCTTCACACACAGGACATAGATATTTTCTCACTTTGGTAGATGATTGTTCACGTTTTACTTGGGTGTATATGCTACATCATAAATCTGATGCAGAGGCTGCAATAATTCGGTTTTTTAATATGGTCACTACACAATTTAATGCCAAAATCAAGTTTTCAGATCAGACAATGCACATGAGTTGGCTTGTAACAGATTTTTTTGCTGAAAAGGGAGTTATACATCAGTACAACTGTGTTGAGAGACCGTAGCAAAACTTTGTTGTAGAAAGGAAACACCAGCACCTGTTGAACGTTGCTCGTGCTCTGTTTTTTCAATCAAGAATCCCTATCCATTATTGGTCTGAATGTGTCTTAACGGCTGCTTACATGATCAACAGAACTCCTTCTCCTATCCTAAAACACAAAACACCTTATGATATTCTTCATGGTGGACCGGCTGATTACTCAAATCTTCGTGTTTTTGGGTGTTTGAGTTTTGCTTCCACTCTTATTGCACATAGGAATAAATTCCAACCTCGTGCTAGACTGTGTATATTTCTGGGCTATCCATCAGAGATCAAGGGATTCAAATTACTTGATGTGGCTTCAAAACAGATTTTTGTCTCTAGAGATGTTGTTTTTCATGAGGAAACTTTTCCCTTTCATACCATAATTCATTCTGAGGAAGTGCTTGACCCTTTTCCCAACTTAGTGCTGCCCTCTTCCACTCTAGATACAACTAGTGATAATCCTATTAAATCAAGTCATGATTACTCATAAACAAATCCACCTGAATTTGTTTCTTCTTCTCCTTCTCCTTCTTCCAATGAAGCATATAGTACAGACTTATCAGATCAATTAAATCCTTCCAGAACATCTGATGTTGAAGTTCGAAAATCTACCAGATCTTTCAGACCTCCCAAATATCTCCATGATTATCATTGTAATTTGATATCTCATGGTACACATTCTTCATCTTATTCTCCTTATCACATTGCAAATTTTATCTCATATAAAAATCTTTCAAACTCTCACAAAAATTTTGTCTTATCTATTTCCTCACATCTTGAACCTCAGTTTTTTCATTAAGCTGTTAAATTCCCTCAATGGTGTGAAGCCATGAAACTCGAGTTACAAGCTATGGAAGATAACCATACATGGTCCATTGTGCAATTACCACCTGGAAAGCATACTGTAGGTTGCCGGTGGATTTACAAGAATAAATTCAGGTCTGATGGTTCACTTGAGAGGCATAAGGCACGCCTAGTTGCTAAGGGGTATACCCAACAAGAAGGGCTCGATTATTTTGACACTTTCTTACCTGTTGCAAGAGCAGTCACTGTCAAGTTGATGCTGACACTTGCAGCTCACTATGGTTGGCATTTGATACAATTAGATGTGAATAATGTGTTTTTGAATGGGGATTTATTTGAAGAAGTATATATGGACCTCCCACTTGGATATGATTTGCTCAAGTCATCTAATCAGGGGGAGAAATTGGTGAACAGATTACACAAATCTATATATATGGTCTGAAGCAGGCTTCGAGACAATGGAATTCTAAGTTCACTCATTCTATTTTACAGTATGGTTTCACACAGTTGAAAGGGGATTACTCTCTTTTTACAAAGGGATCTGGTCTGAACTTTGTGGCTCTACTGGTGTACGTGGACGATATAGTACTAACTGGTCCAAACATTAAGGTGATTAATTCTTTGAAAGCTTTTTTACAATCACAGTTTAAGCTCAAAGACTTGGGGATCTTGAAATATTTTTTGGAAATTGAAGTGGCAAGATCATCTTCTGGAATTGTTATTTCCCAGAGACAGTATACATTACAGCTACTGGAAGATACTAATTACTTGGATTGCAAACCAGTGAGTACCCCCATGGATCCTAAGCTTGTTCTCAGTCAACATGAAGGGGACTTACTACATGATGCGACTCATTATAGGCGATTGATTGGGAAGCTTCTGTACTTAACTTTGTCACGTCTTGATATCACCTTCGCTATCCATAAATTGAGTCAGTATGTTTCTCAACCAAGAATGACACATCTAAAGGCCGTTCATCACTTGCTGAGATACTTGAAAGGACATCCTGGACAAGGTCTTTTATTCTCATCACAACTCAGCCCAAATGCAGACATCAACATTAAAGCCTTCTCAGATGCTGATTGGGGATCGTGTGTTGACACTCGAAAATCCACCACAGGTTTTTGTATTTTTGTTGGCAACTCAATGATCTCTTGGAAATCCAAAAAGCAGCCTACTATCTCTCGTTCTTCAGCAGAGGCAGAGTACAGAACACTTGCCTCAACTGTGAGTGAAATCATATGGATTAGGCAGTTGTTAAATGATTTTCACGCCTGCACTTCAGCACCAGCCGTCCTCTATCCAGATTGCTTCCAACCCTGTTTTCCACGAACGAACGAAACATATTGAGGTGGATTGCCATTTCATCCGTGACAAGATCAGTGCTGGCATAATCAAGCTACTTCCAGTTCGATCAAGGCATCAACTAGCTGATCTCTTCACCAAGCCTTTACCTCATTCTAATCTCGACCATTTGCTATCCAAGATGTGTGTGAAGGACATTCACGCACATCTTGAGGGGGAGTATTAGAAATGCCAATTTCTTGTATTTTGCTGTAATTAGAAAGTTAGCTTGCTATTAGAGTATTAGTTAAGATTTCTCTTTCTTTTCCAGCTGGAAATTAGTTATGCCAGCTGTTGTATTTTTCCCGCCTTTTTCTTGTTTTCACGCCTTTTTAATCTGTAGCTTTCTGCACTTTTACCTCAGCAAAATAATAAACATTTTCCCCAAATTGTTCTTCCTCTCGGTTTCAATAAGGAGGGTGGGGATGTGGAATAATAGTTCCTTAAAGTACTCGATAGAATCTAGGAGTGAACCAAGAATTCGATTTTAGAAGAATTATTACACGATGAAGAGTTGCTAAAAATTATTTGTTGAAAACTCGGAAAAGTTTGACGAGACGCATACACTGTTTCGAATTAAAACGCGAAAAAAGTTTAGCATCACGTACCGTTCCCTGTTGGAGCATCGTTGCAAGTTAATGCAGAAGTTCTATTAGCACAGTAACAAGCAAATGAGCCATCCCGATTAGTCCCGCACAGCCCACCTGACCCGACGCAATTCTGGCAAATCCTATTATTCGCCTCCCACCGCAACGAGAACCCACTGACAAAAGCATCCTGAAGAAGACGAGTAACTGAGGCAGTTGGAAGTGCAAACAAACTCTGATAAGTCCGATTGATGGGAACATATATACTATTGTTACATCTGATAGTATTCCTAGAGGCAGAAGAATCCTCTATCACGTAGAAACTATCAGTATTGGTGCCATTCACATTGCAACTGAACTGGTTAACGAGCTGTGTAGGCTGTCCGTTAAGTGAGCAACCGTAGTATATAGTAACGTTACTGTAATCAGGAGAAGGCTTAAAGAGGTTTAAATCTAGGGTTGTGTTATAAAGAAATCTGGGACAAGCGGTGGTCCGTAAATCCTCTCTAGCAACCTTGAGAGTCCATGGACTCCATGTGGTGTTATTGATTTCCAGGACACGGTATTGGATTGACAAGATATTAAGTAACGCGACACCGCCTTGGCAATTCAACTGGAAGCCTGAAAAACCGCAATATTCCGGCCTACTCCCTCCCCAGAAAGGATAAGTTATGTTTTGGATGTCGCCACATCGATATGGAGCACCACAGGTTGCATATTCCCCTCCATTTTGACACAAGGAACCCGGGACGTAAAGGATTAAAACGAGGCTTATGAGGAGGAGAAAATATCTCTGGTTGAGTTTTGGATGCATTTTTACAGAGAGAGAGAGAGAGAGAGAGAGAGAGATTCTACAAAACAAAATTTGGAATAAGCCAATTTCATGTTGAAGGGGATTGCTTAAAAAATCAATGTTTTGGACGTAATAATGGACTATTGAACTTTTCTTTTACGTGATGTAACGAGAAACTAGTGTGCATTGTCTAATTCATTTTGTGCAGTTTTTCAAACAAATAGAAGCTTCTGTTGGATTGAAATTGGTCTAATAAAATATAATGTGATTATGTATGAAAATATATCCTTGAAGTTTGGTGACAAATTTTGGCATTTCTTGGAAGAGTTTCGGGAATAGAATTAAAGCCAGAAAGTAAAGACTAGTAGTTTGGTGGGAAGCTTAACTAAAGAATAATGCTTAAAGTTCAGAAAGTTATGGAGTCGGATGAACCACAAGATGTCATCTTAGTTGATACAGCTCTGTTTGAGCACCATTTTTTGTAAAAATGAATTTTTTTATAGTGATTTTTTAGAGAATGTGTAATTAAAAAGTATGGAAAGTTTTTGAGTTTACGAGTACAATTATTTTATTTGGAGAATGTGTGATTAAAAATAAGTTTGAGGAAAAATGAATTTTTTAGATAATGAAGCTCAAATAAGGACCTAGATTTATTAGGGTCTTGACTATAAAGTTTCATGTTT
>OU503038.1:30121110-30143286 GCA_912172775.2 Fraxinus pennsylvanica
ATTCAAGACTTCCCTTCTGCATTTCAAGTACCTTTGTCATTGATGGACGGGCAGATGGAGCAGTTTGGATGCACCAAAAACCTACCAAAAACATCTTTCTTGCCGTTTCTTTGTCCTCGCTGCTCATGAATTCATCGAATTTCACCGTTTCACGAACTATTATGAGTTCATAAACTTGGTCGGGAAAATAATTTTCACTCGACTTGGTTGATCCAGCTTCAACAATTTTCCTCGCTCCAGCCATTTCAAGAACCATCATCCCGTAGCTATAAATGTCGGATTTGTAAGACATTCCTCCAAAATTTCTACAGAAAACTTCTGGGGCAATGTAACCAATAGTGCCCCTTGTACCAATTGTTGACAAAATGCTCTGCTTCTTTCCGCATAATTTAGCAAGGCCAAAATCTGAAATTTTTGGACAGAAGTCTTCATCTAAAAGAATGTTCTGAGGTTTAATGTCAAAATGTACAATTCTTGTGTTGCAACCTCCATGAAGATACTCTAAACCTTGGGCGACCCCGACAGCAATCTGGTACAATGTTTTCCACTCTAAATGGCATTCTGAATTGAGTGATCCACTCCTGTACATTAGTTTGTCTAATGATTTATTGGGCATAAATTCATAAACTAATGCTCTTCTATTTCTCTCATAACAAAATCCCAAGAGATTGACAATATTGACATGAGAAGTTCTACTGATGCTACCGACTTCATTCATGAAGTCTTCTCCACTTCCTTTTACCTCATTCAAAACCTTGACAGCAACGGGTTGGCCATTAGGTAGCATTCCTTTGTACACACTACCATATCCTCCTCGACCAAGCTTATCAGAGAAGGATTTGGTTATATTTTTAATTTCCGAGTAATTATATCATTTTGGAGCAAGAGATCCGTGGTTAAGTAAAAATGCTTCAACTTTTTGATTGTTTTCCTGTATCGACTCCGATGATGAACATTGTCGTTTAAAGTAGCAGAATATAATGATGGACGATGCAATGATACTAGGTATGCCGAGTGACACCCCTGCATGCAAAGATTGGAGATCAGACACAGAATTCTGTTATCGAGCAATTGTAGAGGGCTTCATCCCAAAAGGTAGTTACATATATACAAATTATTTGGAGATAAATATAGTATGTTTCTCATCAAGAAAGGAAGAGAACTTGAAATCTAACTTCTGCAAAGATTTGATTTACCTATTACGTACTTCCACTTATCATCAAGCCCTTTCCTTTCTTTGATCCTGCAACCAAAACGTAAGCCTATAAAAATTGACAAATCTCCTCACTACTCACATGCTAGCACCTTCACACGCAGGCATGAAAATGAAATCTTCCTTCAAATTTTTTTCATGAAAATCAACTTCAATTCACCACAATCTACTGTTAGCTTAAGCATTTCTTAGGTCAATAACAATAAGAATCTGGAACTGTGTAAAATATAGAAGCTGTTATACTTGCGTTGATTTGAGATGAAGGAGAGGCAGGAAACAGAAAGTGTTTTAAGAATCTGGAACTGGGTAAAATATAGAAGCTGTTATACTTGCGTTGATTTGAGATGTAGGAGAGGCAGGAATCAGAAAGTGTTCCCTTGTACAATGAAGGATGGGGTGTTAACAACTGGTATACTGTCGAAGAATTGAGAGAATATTTTGGGTCCATATGTTAGAACAAACAACTCAGACGTCTTATACTGTCATACGCGTATTTTTTATAAAGGTGGGGACATGAAGCAGTGATATTCCATAAATATGTAATGTTAATTCTTTGGATGCAGCCGTTAACACTAACTCAATTTTTTCCCCGAAAAACAGAGAATCATATAAATTTTTGTTCCAATAAAACAATAAAAATGAATAAATAACGTTCTCCAAATGTAAAAACGAGAGAAGATGAAACTAATTGAGTGGAGGAAAAGCTGGCGTACGTACCATTTCGGGTTCCAGTTTGAGTATTGTTTCCCGTTAGAGTTATGTTTCCAGTTTGAGTAGTGTTTCCAGTTTGAGTATTGATTCCATTTTGAGTATTGTTTCTAGTTTGAGTAGTGTTGCAAATTGACGCATGAGTTCCATCAGCACAATAACAAGCAAGTGCTTGAGAATCCTGATTAGTTCCGCATAGCCCACCTGACCGAATGCAATTTCTGCAGACCCTATTATTCGCTGACCACTGCAATGAGAAGCCACTAGCAAGCGCGTCCTGAAGAAGAACGATTGAAGCTGTAGAACCTGCCAAATTCCCTGCCGCAGTTTCATTGACTGGAACAGAGATATTAGTATCACATCTGATATCAGTTCCAGTTCCAGGGATAGATGGTGAATCTTCTCCTATTGTGAACAAACTTTCGCTGTTGGTTCCATTCACAGTGCAATCGAACATATGTGGGGGCCGTGGTGAAGGCTGACCACTAGATGTGGAGCAACCATAGTGTAGAGTAACGTTTTGATCATTGGGTGAAAACTCAAAAAGGTTCCGATTCAAGGTTGTGTTGTAAAGAAATCTGGGACAAGTGTTGTTCCATAAATCCTCTCTTGCAACCTTGAGAGTGTGTGCGGTGCTATTGATTTCCAGGACACGATATTGTATTGATGAAATAGTAAGTATTGGGACATCTCCTTGGCAATTATTGAGCTGGAAACCTGGATATCCGCAATAATCCGGCCTATTCCCACCCCAGAATGGATAACTTATTTCCTGGATTCCGGCACATCGAAACGGAGCACCACAGGCTGCATATTCCCCACCATTTTGACAGAAGGAACCCGGGAAGTAGAGCAATACGAGGGTCGTGATGATAAATAATGAGAAGATATGAAGGAAGTTTGTGTACATCGCTGAGGAGCAAGTCACCTTTCTTGTAAGTCTGGTTAGTATCTACAATCTCAGCAACCAACGGCTGTGAATGGCAGACCAATTAAAGTCAAGACATTGTAACACTGCTAAGTTTGCCTTTGTCCAGAGAAAATTGAAAAGAGAGGTTTCGCCTGCATTTCGGATGGACCCACACAGTGTACATATTCAAACATTTATTTACTGTAACCAATTTACTGTACATATTCAAACATTTACTGTATAATTGACTTTTTGAGTTCTCCTGGTCGTTTGATTGTAACCAATTTATATCATCTCAGGAAACCAGTCTACATCAGTGGAGTCTTAAGCTTAAGCGCCTTGATTGACGATAATTTAATTACATTAAACAAAATTTTTATTATAAGATTTATACCCTTCTTTCATTCTAGGCAACTGATTTATGAAAAATAAAAAAACCAATAAAATGAAATTTCTAGATCAGTTCAGATGGATAGTGTGGACAGTTCAATTTCTGGGAAAACATTAAATGTACAACACTTTGGAACAGCAAATGTCGAGGAAAAATATGAGACTAATATACATATTTGGAGATGAAACAGCTGAAACTACGTGCTGCCCAATTCAAAGTAATCCGTGAAATTTTCAAATGAAGGTCTTATTTTCTATCAGGATATCCTTCATTCGCTCTCAGCTCTATGATCAAGATAACTTATACCTTAAGCACTATCAAGATGATACATGCTCGGAACTCAGAGACCACACATCCACGAAGAAACCTGAATACTACTCTCAGGTGAGGATAATTATGTAAATTAATGTGCTTTAAAAGAAATCACCAGATCAAGCCTTTTTTCCTCCTCAACCTGTCAACACGGTCAGTGCTCATTCGAGACTTTTCAGGCTTGCTTAACTTCTTGGACTTGTCAAGTCGACTATCCAAACTGTTCCTAGATAAATCTGGTATATCTGATTGCGATGTGTCTGAGGTATTGCTCACAGCTGATTTATTCTGATTGTCAGAGTCTAATGATGCTGTTTTAGAATCACCCATAGGTGGCTTTGATTTCCCAAGAGACAGCACAAACTTCTTCAGATGTTTAATGAACTCGGGATAAAGTTCCAAATTGCAATGCCCACCTCCATTTATCCATAAAGGTTCATAGTTAACCTTGCAAAGCTCCCAAAGCTGCTTCCCGTGGGAGCAATCAACAACTTCATCTGCTGTTCCCTAGTTATGAAAACGATAATTATTAATCATTTATCTCATAAAAGTTTTAAAGTACAACTTAAAAATGACAGTTACCTTTTGATTGCATATGTTACTAACATGTTTTAGATATTTCATGTGCAACAGATGGTAAAATCTCCAGTAGAAGAGAAGAATCAAGTACCTGAATTATTCGTGAAGTTTATGAATGTGAATCATTTTCTTCTAAAATCCTTCCTGAATTAATATGTTCTTCAGCCTAAAAATTAACCAGGAAAAGCACTACAAAATTAAAGGGTGTTGATGCCGCTCCTGTCTGGTAATTATTAATTATCAAAGCTCCACTGTACAATAGAAGAAGAGCCCACAAACCAAAAATTACTTCCCTGTTATGTAGGCTTATATGTGAGCGTGTCTAATTTAAAGTCTTACTGCCCATTCCCTTGGATGTTAATGGATGTCTTTGTCAAGGGATAAATCCTAACCAATAATATACAAGGGCTTGGACTACACCTCTTAACAAGGTTAATCTTTTAAAATGGAACCCCATGTGTTATATGGTATCAAACGAGCAATTCGATCTTTCTAAAGCTCAAATGTGCACTTGCATTACAAGATTGGTGTGCTAAAATAAGCCACCATCTTGCAGGAGCATATTAAGGGGATATATTCCACATTAGTTATAAATGATTATTTTAAAGATTTAGACTACTTCTCTTAACAAGATTGACTATTTAAGATGGAAGCCCAAGTCTTAATAGTCTTAGGTGGAAAATATACAGATGAAGCGTCAAGGCAAAAATATTAATTGCAGAAAATGGACAATGAACTACTAATTAACAAGCAACAATATGCATGCCAGTCCACAAAATTCATTTCTCCAGATATCTTTGAAATTAACAATACAAGAAACTGGGATTCAGGGAGGGGAAAAATATCTAGAGCTCAGGGATGGGGGAAAAATATCTAGAGCAAGCAAGAGTGAGAAACTTACATGAATGATAAGAACTGGACAGTTTATGGCCCCAATTTTGTCAATATTCTGTAATTAACATAGAAACCATGGAGAAACGATACGTGTCAATATGGAAAAATTGGGAACAAAATGACACATGACAATTAAGTGCAAACTTACCTTGTATATATCAAACCAATATGTCCGTTTTACAGGGTACAACACCCTTAACCCAGACAAAATTGGGCTATGTAAAACAACCCCTCTCATATTTGGTACCCGTGATGCAAGATCTACGGTGGGACCACTACCAACAGACTGACCATACAGAATTATTTGTTCGTCTTTAATCCCATACTGCTCCTTAAGGCATTTATATACAGCATCAAGGTCTGCGTAGGTATTACATTCAGTTGGCTGTTTCCAAAAACAAGGGATGGCTGTGTCATAATAAAGCATGACTCAACGACAAAATGTTAAGAGAAATATGCGAACCAGGTCAAAACCTAGGTAAAGCACAACACAGAAACAAGCAAGTAATTCCTTAGGACCCTTACCGAGAGCATGTAGGATAAGCATAAAAGTTAACTTAAAATATACCTTCATTAAGCCCCTGTTTGGTGCACATTTTGAAGGTAAGAATGCATTTTTACTGTTGATGTGATGGGGAATATGTGGTTGAAAAAAAAGGAAAAATTATTGATTTGATGAAAATATTATTTTATTGAAAAATGTGTGGTTGAAAATGAGTAGAAAAATGAGAATGAAAAAAATAATGTGGACCAAACAGGGCCTAAGTTATGTTACTTACTTTAATAGTAAGGCAGTGGTTACTTTCAAAATAAGTAACTTATTTCTAACTTTGACCAATCTAAAAATTATTTATATTTAAAACTTACTTGTTTACTCAAAGTAATTGTTTTAAGCTTAGACAACACAGGCCTTCAGAATATTTGATCAAAGAAATTTTACTGAGCCCCTATTTGATAGCCATTATAAAGAGAGATTGGGGGGAAATGATATTTAAATATTGATTTTTTTTGGAGAATGTATGGTTAAAAAGTAGGGAAAATTTTGGGTTTACATGTAGAATAATATTTTATCATGATAATGTATAGTTGAAAATAAGTATAAAAAATGAAGAGTTTTGTTTAAATGAGAGTCCAACCAGGGCTAAGATACAACATGACTTATATCTGCTTTTACATATAACATATATACATCTCATGTAAGTAAATCTTATGCCACACTTAGTGCTCAAGCATGTTAGTATAGATCATCTCTTGTTTCCCCATACCGTTAGAATGAAGTTTCAGTATTATTTTTGTTCCTATGTAAATATTGTTTTCCAAACTCATACTATGTTTCTCAACTATGACCCGAGGAAATTAATAAAACCTATAAGCGATAGTGTATACTTAATTCTTAAAAGTGTCTGATACGACAACCCAATATATGTGGTTCAACACAATTAGAGGAGCGTCAAACACTGGTCCATGACCATCGAAGAGTGGCTTACTGAGTTACCGGGGAGAAAACCCCAAAAACCAAGACTATCCAAATTTCTTGCCGTTTAAGGCAGACACAACGCATTCTTAACATTGTTATTGTTTCTTAGCTCTCGTTTGGCCCCCATTATTTGAAATTTTAATGGTTGGAATAGAGTTTTTTTTTTGAAAAATGTGTGGTTAAAAAAGAAAAAAAGTTTTCGGATTACGTATAATATTATTTTATTGAAGAATATGTGGTTGATGAGAAAAGAGAAAAATGAATTATAATTTTGATGAAGGCCAAACAGGGGGTTAATTTCAAGGCATCACAGTCACCAAAGTGAAATCTCGATTGCAGTGCCTTTCATTTTGCAAGAGGTGGAATCCCAAATTGCTTCAAAAACTACTTAGCGTATCTAAGTATTGAAACAGCAACATCAATAGCAAAAAACTAAGTTTTATTCCCAATAAATTTGGGATCAACTACATAAATCCTTCTTGGCCATTGTGCGCTATTAATTGCTAAATCTACTTGGAGATCTAGGTTCCTTATCAACTATATAAGGCTTGAATATTGCTTAAAAAATACTGTTACAAAAACCCCAATACTAAAATACATACTTGATCTCTTTCTCACAATGGACATGAGTTATGATGCCCACTGTGGGCAAGAGATCAAACCCGTACTAAAATACTCCATCAAAAATCAAATATCTTTACTTCATGGGCTGTTCCAGTCGTGCATATTCCTAAAGTAAAAAATACCTTCTGTTTTTTCCCTGAAACACTACTACTGAAATAATCCCATGCTACTTCTTCTCTCATTGTTCAATGTTAAAAACACATGGTCAAAAATATCACTTATGTCACATCACAAAATTCTGCTAACAATAAATCAAAACATGACACATCCAAATCATGTCAAATCAAACAAAGACATTTAATTTGGGGTTAAGGAACAAATCTTGTAGAAAAGAAAAACACAGACAATGTAATACAGAATTCTATGAAATGATAAAGTTGTTATACCTGTGTTATTAGCATAAGTCCTTCCTACTTCTAGAAGAAACAAACCAAAAGGAATGAGCTATTTAATAGTACAGATAATCTGTTAACATCTAAAACTGCTGAAAGCATTTGCAATTTAATTCACTGCTACGGACTCTAATCACGAGGACAGGAAATTTCGAAGGAGAATGTAATAGATAGAAATGCGTGCCTTGCAGGATCTTCACAGGTGGAAAAATAACAAAGAAGAACAATATTTACAGAACATGCATATATTGCAGTTCAAAGGGAGGAGAGCTCTAACCTTTCCAGTGGACCGTCCGTAGCCTGAATAATCATACCTGGAGAGGATACAAGAATGAAGAAGTCGGGAAGGTACACAACAATCAAGACAAATAGGATAGTTATCTTTTTATTCTTCAATAATTCGCATAAAAATGTGAGCATTATCTGGACAGAAATTGATTTAATCAGATCGCGATCAAGTCCGATTGTGCTTACTGCTCAGGACAGAATTGTATAGATCTCTAATTCCAAATAAACCATTTCTCCTTCCTTTTTATGCTATCAATGGAACAAGCATACTAAAATGTAATAGAAAAAAAAAACTTAGTTTTTATAACAATTACCAAATTTATTGTAGTTATTAGCTAGATGATGAATAGGAATCCAAGAATGTACAAAAATCTTTATTCTAGAAATCTCTGGTGAAGAGATAAATTGCTTTATTGATCAGTAATAAGATGCAACCCTCCAATAGTCCAATATAAATCATCCACAAGAACAGTACCTTAAGAGAATAATAAAGGGCAAATTTGCAGTTCAAGCGAAACAAAAGACTATTATTTCATCGCCGGCATCCCATCAAATTAAGCAACCAAATCCTACCAAGAGATAGTTTTTATTTAACCAAATCAAATCATAAAAACTCAAAACATAGAAAAAAAACCGTCTTAAATGACCAATCTTTATTACACCCATGTAGCTAAAAAAGATTGTACGTCCACAAATTAGCAAAATTAGCAGCTGAAAATTCAAAATTACCCCATGAGATTTACTCGAAGGCGAAGGCTAAGCTCGACGAATAACTCATACATCTGCCCCAAATCGGCGGCGTTTCCGTGGGAGTATAGCAGTGTAGTGGTGGCCTTGGGGTGGGTGACGTGAACCGCCACGATATCGTTGCCCCGTCGGGTCCTCAGCTTCAAAAATTCAACGTCATCCCTCCGTGGAACTTCCGGTATGCTAGGAGCTCCACCACACGATTCGTCTGCCACCACAGTGTACGAAGGCGGGGTCGGCGGGAAGAACGCGAACTTAGCTGCGATCGATGACGTCACCCCGCCCATTATTTCCGTTTATTTAAAATATCCTCAGACTCAGTAAATAAATATATCTCATAGCTGTTGATAAACGAAATAGCAACTTTTATGTTTTTTTCTTGTATTTAGATCTTCTTTTTGGCTTTTTGCAGAGAAAATAATCAAAGGGATAAAAAGTGAAACTGGGTGGTGGAGTAGGGGTGGGGGAGGGTGGCGCGTGGAAAGAAGGCGTAGAAATCAACAAGTAGGGAAAGTAAAGTGACCATTTTTCAAAGGAAACTTGAATATCTAACTGGAAAATTGGGGTTTTTCTTGAACTATCAGATATATCCGTTTATAGTAAAATTGGGCATTCCTACAAATAATGTATACTGGATTACCAGTAACGGCGAACGGGGTATGTGTACAGTGTACGTATATCCAACGTGTTTCTGAATCTTGAATCATTCGAACGACGGCTTTCGTACAGTCGGCAACATGGTTAAAAAATGATTTTAAAAATATAACTTCAAACAGGAAGCTGAGTTTGATGCAACTAAAATTATTTATGTGCAACAAAAATGATAAAGAAGGTTAAGAATCTAGGTTTTCCAGATTCTTTGATGTTCAAAATTATATTATGGAGTTGACAGTACAAACGATTTATCTTTGGAATGAAAAAAATAAGAAATTCTATTTACATTAATTTGCCATAATAAAATTTACGTATTGCTATCCATTATAAACTTTTTATTGAATTCTTAGAGTATCTCCAAGAGATTCTGTATTTTTAAAAAACATATTCTATTATTTGGAGAGCATCTATAAATTTAGAGAGTTAAAAGTCGGATGATGCTTGACATGGCCTGCACACGGTCCCTGAAAATGCTTGAGAAAAACGTTGAGATGTCTGATATGGTCTGCATACAACCCTGACGTGGCCTGCAGACGGTGCTGTCTTCGTGTGTTTGCATCCCTGCCATAACTTGCACATCGTGGCTGAAAAATCTGATGATGTTTGACATAGCTGGCACACGGTCCCTGAAAAATGCTTGAGAAAAACATAAACATGTCTGATATGGCCTGCACACGATCCTGCCTTTGCCTACTTGAAGGTGCCTTCGTGTGCCTGCGCTTACTCCAACAAACTCTTTATATTTAACACTTGATTTTACTACTCCCAAAAAATATTTATTATTTTTCTTTATCTTTTATTTTAATTAATTTTTTTAGATTATTTTATTGTTTTCCTACATTGAAAATTGAAACACTTTAAATGTATTTAATTATAGAGAGTGGGTTTGGCTCTCCTCTCTAAATTAAAATATTAATTTAAAGAGTCCCTTGAAGTATGATTTTAAATGTTGACTCTTTAAAATAGAGAGTATCTCATATTTAAAAAGTTTCTTGAAAATACTCTTATTTGACCTAATCTTGTGTACCTAATGGAGCCTTGGAGTATAACAATATCGACAAAAAAAATTTTGTTTAATGGGTTGTGTGAAATAGGAATGCACAAAAACTAGAAGGATGACTTTGCAATTTTCAGTGTTGATTATTTTTTTTTTTCATTTTTTGGATTTGTTAAGGATAAACACAAATTCCAACTCAATTAGTTGAAGGAAAGAATGAAAACAAATGTTCTGTTCAAGAATAGTATCACCTGACAATTATATTTTGTCAACTAAATATTTACAAAAGGAAAAATGGAATTTATCACTTGACAATTATATTTTGTCAACTAAATATCCTCTTCAACTAAATTTAGCCCCTGTTTGGTGTACATTTTGGGAGTAAGAATGCATTTTTACTGTTGATGTGATGGGAAATATGTGGTTGAAAAAGAAGGAAGAGTTATTGATGTGATGAAAAATATTATTTTATTTAAGAATGTATGGTTAAAAATAAGTAGAAAAATAATATGGTGAGAACAGGGGCTTAAAGTACCGTTGAGTTCATAATATTTTCTTTATTTTATTTTTTCTGGTCTCTTTAAAAACGTGAGGTGACACGAACTATGTATCTTAACCATGTAGATCTGACCTATTATGAGCTTGTTTGGGAGAGATTTTTGAGGGAATAATTGATTTTGAATAGTGATATGATGAGAAATGTGTGGTTGAAAAAGAAGAAAAAATTATTGATTTGATGTAAAATATTATTTTATTGAAGAATGTGTGGTTGAAAATGAGAATTGATTTACTGTAGAAAAATTTAATCACTCCCAAGCAGGGCCTATGTTTAGTACAAAAGTAACTTTTTTTATAGATTTAGAGTGTGTTTGTTGAATATTATTGATGAAAGAATATATTTTAAATAGTGATATGATTGAAAATATGTGGTTAAAAAATAAGGAAAAATTATTGATGTGATGAAAAATATTATTTTATTAAAAATGTATGGTTGAAAATGAGTTTTGAAATAATGTATTTTAAAAGAACGGGTGTCGAATAGGGGCTGCATAGAAGAGGATATAATATGTGTTCACGTGTGTGGTATAAAAAATATTGAAGGGATATAAAAAGTGACTAAACCCCTGTTTGAACCGCATTGTTTTTTTCATTATCATTTTTCTACTCATTTTGAACTACACATTCTTTAATAAAATAATATTTTCCATTAAATCAATAATTTTTCCTTTTTTTTCAACCACATATTCCCTATCACATAAAAAATGTATTCTTGACTAAAAAATGTGCACCAAACATGGGCTAAACCTGAATCCTACTACAACCAAAAGCTTTACACTTGCACCAAGATCCAACAATCGCAGAGTTATAATCCTAAGCTGAAGTTATACAATATAAAGCACACCTCTTTAATTTTGATAGAAACGATAAAAATTGTGGAACTTATGAAATGAATAGTTAAAATTAATTATCGACTTTAATATAGATTTTTATTAATTTTTTAGCTAAATCAAACAGTGACTAAAAATGAACAAAAATCCATTTTTTTTTTTTTTATTTCGTCTATTCAATGGTTTTCGATATCATATCCATAGTTAGCGCATTCATCATGATTAGCAGTTCCAACTCCGCTTATGATCAATATCTTTTGGAGCTCTTCTCGAATGAATATAATTATATTCCGGTTCCTTTTAATTTTAATTTTTCCTCTCTGTTTTCTTTTTATCAATCAGAAAAGTTGCAGTATCATTCCTAATGTTTCAAAGTCATTGGTGTGCAACAAGTAAAGAATAAAAAGAAAATAAGAGAATAACAAGTAAAGAACTTAAAATTAAAATAGTAAATTGACATTTTCGTGCAAACTTTGACAATATTACTCGGGTATGGTCACGAGCACAGGTCGCCAAGCCCTCCTAAGCATATCCATAGTTAGCGCATTCATCATAATTAGCAGTTCCAACTCTGCTTATGATCAATATCTTTTGGAGCTCTTCTCGAATGAATATAATTATATTCCGGTTCCTTTTAATTTTAATTTTTTCTCTCTGTTTTCTTTTTATCAATCAGATAAGTTGCAGTATCATTCCTAATGTTTCAAAGTCATTGGTGTGCAACAAGTAAAGAATAAAAAGAAAATAAGAGAATAACAAGTAAAGAACTTAAAATTAAAATAGTAAATCGACATTTTCGTGCAAACTTTGACAATATTACTCGGGTATGGTCACGAGAACAGGTCGCCAAGCCCTCCTAAGCAACCGACGCCGAAACAGAGCCGATCCCGGCCTCCGCCACCGAGCACCGTCTCTCCTCCTCACACCACCACCGAACGGCGGTAAAATTTCTTCTTTTACATTCTCCGAAACCCTCTCATCAAGTGCCGGCGGAGAGGATGCAAATAGGTCCTTAAGCTTATGGCTGAAAAAATTCTTCTTCCTCTTTTCCAGCGATATCCCGTCGTTTCTGTTCCCCCGTTGATCAGAAGACCAATCGTCATGTTGCACAGGCAGCCTCCTCCCACCACCCCCGCCGTGGCTGAGAAGCATCCGCAGTGTTTTTCTCCGGCGAATGTGCATAACTGGGCTCATCGTTGGGCTTCCGGCCACCACACACTCACTAGCCATCAGCTTGAATTTCTGTAAACGGGTTTGCAAGATCGTTGTGGGCATGTTTTGATGAGGAATGGGTACACCTAAGTTAATACTTGTATATAAAGCTATAAACTGTGTATGTACATGTGGAAAATGAGGCATTGGAGTGAGAATGTCATACGGCCGGCAGACGGCTAAGTAGAATGTTTAATTGCTTATAAGTACCGTTAAAGCAAGGTTTTCATTTTGCATACGTGTTGTAATTTTATAAATAAAGTAAGAATGATTAAATAAATAGGTTTAATCTATATGAGAGAATACAAATGGAGTGCAAAAGTTCAGAAGATAAAACAAAATTACCGGCGTTTGTAAGAGAAATGCTATTCATCCCCACTGGGGATGCATCTCCAGTTTATGTGGTGTTAATGTGGCATTAAATGATATGTGAAATTAAATAAGCCATTTAATTTCATATATCATTTAACCAATCATTTACATCCACATAAATTGGGGATGCATCCTCAGTGGGGATGAATAACATTTCTCCGTTTGTAAGGGTATTTTTTACAAATTTTCGGACGGTCAAAAATGGATACATGAAAGTCAATTTGATGAAGTTACTACTTAATTTGGTTAAATATCGTTTGTTCTATGATCAACTCTAATTTAAATGACTTTTGATGAAAAGAGGGTGAAAAAGGGAATTGCTTCTTTTGAAATCCAGCTGCGAATTGTAATCTAAGTATTGGCTCTATAAATACACACATTCATCCAACAATTAGAGAGATCTCGTAGCATTGAATACACAATTTTCTTGTGAACCAAAATTGATTCTTTCGAGGGAAATTAGGTGGCAAGGTATAATTCATGGCTTCTCATTTTCTTCATATTTTTCAATTTCGGGTGATGTTTCATTATTTCTACATGGTTTCTTGTAACTTCGTAATGCTATGCAAAACTTTTAGTCGGCAAGACATAAACGAACATTTTATTATGATGTTTCAACATTAATTTCAAGGCTTTGACATTATATGTTTGTCTTGGATATTGTCATAGAATTTAACATTTTTCAATTAATTAGTTACTAAATAAATTATTTTGTGATCTTTATTGTATTCGAGAGAAATAATAAGAATATAACACGTTATAACAATTGTGGTGGAGGCCAATAAGAATATATATACACCGTTATGCCTTACATGATTTAAATAAATATTCTCATGATATTAATACAGTATTTTGTGTTCGTATTTTCTACGGAGATATAGAAAAATCACATATAATATGTTTAATTCTACTCGAAATAGACTGTTAAATAAAAAGTGAGCATTAATTAACAAGAATAAATAAACATTTTCACGGTCGTGATTTGTATTAAAATAAATTAATAAAAGGAGATTCAAAATTTTAGCGTGTACTTTTAACCGACTTTACAAACTATTTCTTAGTTGTTTATTAGATTAGTTTATATAACTAGCTATAAAATCAACAATCATAAATTGACAAATTAATTAGAGTTAGTGTTAATCGAATTAGATTAAATACGTAGTCATTGTAGCATTACTTTATTACTTGACTA
This sequence comes from Fraxinus pennsylvanica, assembly GCA_912172775.2. Lineage (NCBI taxonomy): Eukaryota > Viridiplantae > Streptophyta > Magnoliopsida > Lamiales > Oleaceae > Fraxinus > Fraxinus pennsylvanica. Next base: position 30,135,461 of record OU503038.1, read on the forward strand.
TGATAAGTGTACTTGCCGAATTTCGTCATTCATTGTGTAGTGTGTTAATTGATCTAACATAATACAATGGTTGATACTAACTAATAAATAATACCATACATATTGTTGACCCCGAAAAATGACCAAAACACGTGACCAACAACATAAGCTCCTTCATGCATGTAGTAACACACCGTTAGTCGCTCGTGGCCTTTTTCGGTGGGGTGGAAGCTGCCTTGAGCACTCCGACGATCAAGTTAGTAAGTTGATAGATCGGAGTTGGGACGTCTGGTGGTGGTGATGTGTGTATGGACGGATAATGTAAAAAGATTGTGCTCCTTTTTCTTTCCAGGGACCAACTCCTTCTATAGTGCAAGTGTGAGTATTTATAATGACAGTGGATAAGAGAATAATCGTTGGATGTGAAGCACGTGGCTTTAAAGACCGTCCCGTCAATCCATAGGTAGACTGTTCATTTAATACTCTCTGACACAATTATGCGTGCCTTGACCTTTTGGAGTTTGCGTATGTCCCATCAATCAGTCCTAATGATTTGGTTTTTGCGATCTTTCCATAAAGATCTCTAGTACACAAGGTTGAAGTTGATCAGTTGCGCTAGGAGTGATAATTGCGTTTTTGGTGTCATCACTTCGGACTTGTTTCATTGAGTAATATTGATTAGTCCGTTTGAATTGTAACGAAGTGATGTGGAGTGCGTGTCTTAGCATCCACCGGACTGGAGGATGAAATCCAGTTCATGTTTGACGTGGTGGATGACATGGGAGATGACATGAAAAACCCGTAACACATATTAACAAATAAAATAAGACAATAAGACACTACAAAATAAATAAAACAACACAAAGTAATCAAAGACACTAACATATAAACAATACAATAGAACGCTACGAAAATAAAGACAAATATTAATAATGCGATACAATAATATTGCGTCTTTTTATGTACTTGTGCTACATGTACATCACAACTTATAGATTAGCGTGCGTACACATGATGTGGTTATATAAAAATTTCTTCAATCAAATAAAAAATGTTTCTTCACTCTCTTTTTTTGACACCTCGTCCATATGTAGAACTTTTTGCAACTGTTTATGTACAAGTAAAATTATTCATTTTTATGTGAACGGCACGTTAAAAGAATTCTCTTTAAATCACTTTATGTTCTCAAATTCTTAAATGTTAAACTTGATAAATTGTTCAACGTCGAGGCAGGCAGTCGACAGTTATAAAGGGATGGATGTGAACGCCTTTGGCAAAATTATGGAAAATTGTGTTAAAGATACAAATTCTACGTCACGTCGTCATCTAAGTATAAAAATATTAACTTAATATAAAAAAAATTATAATATTCCTCTAAATAAAATTGAGTTTTAAGATAGAATCAATAATGAAACAATGGGTGTACACCCCCCTCACATGAGGGTAGGACCCGCTTAGATTAAAAAATAATTTATGCAATGGGTCACACACCCCATGTGAGAGGGGTGTAGCCCCTTATGAACAATTTGTGATGTACAAGTAGCATTTTTGTTGTTTTATGTGACGACATAATGACATTTGGAGATGTCAAACTTGATGTACAAAAACAATGTACAAATAAATTAAGGAAAAATCTACATCTACATAATATATGTGCGTCATAGTATCAATAATATGATGTGGACAAAATCCTGTTGTTGATGTGAAAGTGTGAGATTTGAATTAATGGTTGAATCATATTTGCCGATTTATTCCCTTAGATCAGAGGAAATCCAAAATGTTTTTGATAAATAATATTAGACACTATAATGAATAAAATTTTAAATTATTTTTCTTCCTTAATATGGATAATACTACTAGAAACTCTACTGAACATGCGGAAACATCCATAGAAACCAAGTTCTGTTAAAAAAAAATAATTTGCAGGCTAGCAAAGCAGTCAGTTCTTTTCATGCTGGTACACTGAAGTAAAATAGTTATTCCATTAGTATTCATATAGTAACACTGGAAAAACACATATTAGATACAAAATTGATAGAAGGATAATTTAAGAAAACAGCTCCACTTACTATGTACATCCCTTTGAAGCTTAAAATCAGCATTAGGTGACTGTCAAAACCATATACTCAGAATAAAAATGGAACATGCAAAGAGATGAAACATAACGAAATTCTACCCCATAATCCATCAAGTGATATCTGATGACAATCACCAACAAGAGTCAGAGCATCTGTATCTATAGCATAACTTCAATTTCTCATCCACTAGAATTAGGTGTAGAGGTGCTAACCGATTTATCAGTGATGACAGAATCCGGTGATGAAGGAGCAACACTACCCTTCAATGGTCCAACCTCGCCGTCTATCAAAATATCGACAACCTCTACCTTGTGAGCGTTCAAATCTCCGTTCTGAATTCCTCTCAAAACCTCCAGTACTTCTTCCATTGAAGGCCTCATATCTCTTTCCTGTTGCAAGCACCGAAAAGCTAACTCTGCGACTAATGTAGCCATCCTTCTCACTACACTGTTCGTCTCAAATCCAAGACTCAAATCGACTAACTCGTGCAATGTGCGATTTTGAATCTTGTTGACCGCCATGTTAGCCAAGTTAATATCGAGGCGATGCCTGTTGGTATCCACAGCTTGTAACGATGATATAAGCTCGATCAAAACCACTCCAAAGCTATAAACATCGCTCTTTTCTGTGAGTTGGTAGCACTGGTAGTATTCCGGATCGACATAGCCAGGGGTCCCTTGTGGAGCCGTTGACACGTGAGTGACGTCGTTGGGGAACAATCTGGAAAGCCCAAAATCGGCGACTTTTACATGGAAGTCATTGTCAAGGAGAATGTTGTTGGTCTTGACATCACGATGTATTATATCTGATTTGTGGAGATAAGCCAGGGCATTGGCTGTTTCAATGGCGATATTCAACCGCACAGTCCAGGATAGCAAGCCAGAATTGGAACGTTTCCCATGAAGATGATCAGCCACTGTTCCATTTGGTATATATTCGTAGACAAGCAGCAGTTCTCGGCTTCGTTTTGAAGTGCATCCATACAATGTCACAAGGTTTTGGTGCCTCAACCGAGTAAGGATCTCAACTTCATTCATGAACTGCTCTACACGCTTGAAATTGTTCTCGTATAAGCGCTTGACAGCAACTACACGACCATCAGCTAGCACCCCTGTTAACAAATCAAAATATCAGTAGCTGCATAAAAAATGCTGCACATATCCAACTAACAAGGGGTCGTACTCATACCATAGTATACAGTCCCAAAGCCACCATCTCCTAGTTCTCTAGAAGGATCAAAATTATTGGTAGCTTCTTCAAGTTCATTATAGCTGAAGACCTGCACACCGAAGTAGGAACTGGTCCTACCAAAGTCGGATTTTGAAGAGGGATAAGAGGGGATGCTTCTGGTAAACGTAGACGAAGGGGGAGTCGAGATGCTTTTGCTTGGAGGATGTAGAAGGTCCTTGCTCATAGTTTCCGTAGATTGTGCGGCAAGACGTTGTTTTTTCTTCTGCCTATAGTGGAAAATTAACCAACCTAAGCCAACACCAGCAAGAACTGCACCTGCTATGGAAAGGCCTGGAAATCAGGGAGAGAGGACAAAGATTAGTTTTTCAAGCCTATCGTATTGGAGATATAAGTCAAACTTTTTTTTGTACATAGAACAAGATCATACCGACATTCATTCCCGTTTTATTTTTACGACTCCCACTCCCTGGAGCTGTAATTAGATTGTAGAATGTTAGTAGTAAACAAAGCAGTTCAAGAATAGCTAGACATGGGAGAATTAGTTCCCTTAATCCATCCTACATAATAAAAGAGCTAAAATTTTTTGAAGGTATTAAAATCAAGATAGTGCGAGCAGCAATATACTATAAAAAATGTAGACAAAGTTGAGTAGGATCATCAAACTTAACGACGAGGATGTTATAACTTATGCAAAGCTGCATTTCCCATTATACTAATATAGGACTAATTTGTTTCCTGTTCGGAATGTGACTTCTTGCTCTTTTCGACTTAGTTCCAAACTTCCTTAACAACAGATTACATTCAACAAAACTCATCTACACAAACGCTAAATGTAATTTAGATCGGGTAACATATGATTGCTCATATTATCAATGAAAATCGAATTCATGATTAAAGCATTACCATAGCCGGTATAATCTGCAAGTGTTCCCATAACAATTTTAGCTCACTAGCCATCTTTAGAATAGGATGTTCAGACAAGATGACAAGAGGGAAAAGCACATAATGGATTAATTCTCAAGGAATATTGAAGGGATGGACGAAGTCTCGCATCAAATTGCAGTTGTGAGAAAGATGAAATACTAATGCTTTGACTTAGTGAAGGGAAAACGAAATCAAATGAATAAATAAAACAGGATTCAGGCCGTCTGCAAAAGAGAATTTAAAACTCAAGATGATAATAACAATCCAAGAATGTCATTAAAGAGAAGTATCAAGGCATTGAGTTATTAAAATTTCCTACTATCAGTCTTATTAAAATTTATTGTGCCCATTACCTTGTGAAGGTACTGAATCATTTCGAGGAGGTGTCAAAGCAAAGGGACAAGGCCTATCGCCACAAATACAAACGGGTTGACCTAAACCCGAATCAAACCCGCATTGACCGCCAAATCTATTACACTCAGAACAGTTACTCTCATATGGATCGCTATAATTCACACTGAAACCCTGCATTAAGGCCTCCTCAAGGCTGATATTCAATCCAGTTAGCCTATCACCCGCAGCCCTCAAAATTGGAACAGAAATACTCACATTACAGTATATGATCCTCAATATAGGGTCATTTGGCACCGGCCCGATTAAATAAAAAGCATTGTTGAAATTATCACCACTCGAATTGCAGCTGAAAAGATTGTAAGGTCTCAAGGGCATGACCGATGTATTGCAGCCGTAGATTAAGTTGAGAACTTCGTTTTCCATCCCTTCATCGTCAAAAAGTGTAGAATTGAGAGTAGAATTGTGAAATTCAGAAGGGCAGGTGTTGTTGTAAAGGTCTGAACGGGACAGATTCATGGTATTCCGAGTTTGGTCGAGTTGGAGGACTCTGTAGGTGACCGAGTTGCTGGTGAACTCTGGGAAGGCGTTGTCTCGGCACGTGAGTGTGAACTCGGGGAGGCCACAGTGGAGGGCCGGTCCCCGCCAGTGAATGGGTATGTGATGTTGCGGATAATGCCACATGAAAAGGTTCGGTTACAGTTAGCATAACTACTGATGGAGGAGGGTGGGACGGTGGCGCCTTGGGAATACGCCGCCGCTAGAATGGTGGTTATGAGTAGGATGACGAGATGGGGAGAGAGAGGCATAGTTAGAACAACATTGAAGAAATGTTTTTCTTTTTGCCATTTTTGAACGTTCAGAGTTGCATTTTTTTGACCAAGGTACTGTCTGAACTGAAGAGGCTAGTAAATGAATTATGAAACAACACCAGTCTTATCTTGTCATAAATTATGATACGTCAGCGTCGGTTAAAAAATTATTTAAAAGTAACTTTTGACATTTTAAAAGTTTTCCAAACGAGCCCTAAGAGTAATTATAAATTAAAATAGAGAAATAAAGAAAATAAAAAGTAGATATTTTGTTAATTAGGCTTGTGGTGGGGTCAGTTACGTAAGAAAGTCATTTTTGAAATGTATTCGTTTTGACTTGGTTGCCCACAATTTTTGACATTGGGTATTTTTAATATATTTAAATTTAAAATTACTTTTCATGAACAGTGATTGATATTATTGTTGGGTGCCCACATTATTTATAGTGACCGAAATATTTGGTAGAGAATTGATGAAAATAAAGAAATGTATCGTGTGATTTTAAAAAGAGAAAGAAAGAGACTGGAAACTTCCATAATTCAAGAAAACGTCCATTTAATTTAAAATTAGAGAAGGTTCACCTTTCATTTTCAATCTTTCTCATACTATTTGAAATCTTGTCCCTTTATTTATTTGACTAAAAATCAAATTTTAATAAAAATTGGTGGGATTTACGGTTGAAAAGTTCTGAATCCCATAAAATATATGGTTGAAAATGAATTTAGGAAAAAAATAATAAGTTTTAATAAAAATTGAGACCAAAATTCATATGATGTAGTTATGGTGTATATTTGAATATATTTAGAATGAACCAAAGGAATAGAAAAATATTATTTATGTAGTAAATTGAAAATTTGTGTGAAATACTAGGTTTTGGATTTTTGCAGTGGTGGCTATATTAGTCAAGGCAGCGACAATATATAAGAATATATATTGGTTGGTTAATTTCCACCACAGCGTTTTCCTAATCCAACTTGGAGAATGTGAAAAAAAGAAAAAAAAAAGAGTCAAATTTTAACATTAAAAGAAGACTGCCAACCCATACCAAACACCTAATAAAATACTTCGAAAACTAAGGTGAGAAAGGTTGAAAAAGTGCGGACGAAGACACTCAACAACAAAACACGAAATATGTGATGGACTTGTAAGATACGTTAAGCCCGTGATAGCAACGGAATCGAGGAATGTATAAGAAAAGACAGTTCCTATTCATCCTAAATGGTTAACCTTTGAAGTACAATCCCAATTCTCAACACGAAAGGGATTAAAAATATAGTTCCTTGAAGAACTCAATATGGGTACTAAAGTGAACAGAAAAGATAAAAACCCGGAAATATGGATGAAACAGAGGAGAGGCGGGGAAACAGGACTGTTCTTAATCCTTGGTACAACGAAGGATGAATTTGAACAACCTATATTTTTGGTCCAAATATCAGGAAAATCCTCAAAACCTACATATAANTGTAGGGGGACTGGATCGACTGTAGTCCCTAGTCCATTTCATTTTGATGTGTGTAAATTTTTTGTATTACATATTAACAGTTCGGTCTTAGATCCGCCCCGATGACACGAACTGGTGATTCCATTGATATATAATGCTTTGGATGAACGAATTGATACTAACTCAAACTTTTCTGAAATTCCAGATTTTGTTGGAAAATCAGAGAGTTGGAAAAGTCGTGGGATCGTGCGTTTACAGATAATTTTGTTCCTAAACAAGAAAAAAAAATTTAGTTTCACGTACCGTTTTCAGTTTCAATAGAGTTGCAAGTTGACGCAGAAGTTCCATTAACACAATAACAAGCAAATGATTGAGAATCCCGATTAGTTCCGCATAGACCACCTGACCGAGTGCAATTTTCACAGACGTTATTATTCGCGGACCACTGCAATGAGAAGCCACTAGCAAGAGCGTCTTGAAGTGAAACGATTGAAGCTGTAGAACCTGCCAAGAACCCTGCCGCAGCTTGATTGACTGGAACGGAGATATTAGTCTCACATCTGATACCAGTTTCCAATCCAGGGATAGATGGAAAATTTCCTCCTACTGTGAAGAAACTTGCGCTGCTGGTATCGTTCACAACGCAAGGGAACATCGATGGGAGCTGTGGTATAGCCTGACCATTAATTGTGGAGCAACCGTAGTATAGAGTAATGATTGGATAATTGGGAGAAAGCAGAAAGACGTTTTGTTCCAAGGTTGTGTTGTAAAGGAATCTGGGACAAGTGATGTTCCATAAATCCTCTCTTGCAACTCTAACTGTCTTTCCGGAGTTATCGATTTCCAGGACACGATATCGTACTGATGAAATAGTAAGAATTGGGACATCGCCTTGGCAATTATTGAGCTGGAAACCTGGATATCCGCAATACTCCGGCCTATCCCCACCAAAGAATGGATAACTTATTCCCCGGATTCCGGCACACTGAAATGGAGCACGACAGGTTGCATATTCTCCACCGTTTTGACACAAGGAACCCGGGATGTACC